>CANNZV010000949.1:0-196090 GCA_947561585.1 Caprella mutica | reverse complement strand
GTCATAACACTCGCTTTCTGTCTTTCTTTGACACGAATCTTGAGTGGTTACGTTTGGTATCGTCTTACAAGATAATTAATTCTTTTAACATTATACCATTCATTCAACATGTGATACAATAAACAAGTTTAGTTAACTTAAACCAAATGTAAAATAATGATAGTACATCATCACAGTGACTCTTTTCTCTGATAGTACATCATCACATTGACTCTTTTCTCTGATAGTACATCATCACAGTGACTCTTTTCTCTGATAGTACATCATCACAGTGACTCTTTTCTCTGATAGTACATCATCACAGTGACTCTTTTCTCTGATAGTACATCATCACAGTGACTCTTTTCTCTGATAGTATATCATCACAGTGACTCTTTTCTCTGATAGTACATCATCACAGTGACTCTTTTCACTGATAGTACATCATCACAGTGACTCTTTTCTCTGATAGTACATCATCACATTGACTCTTTTCTCTGATAGTACATCATCACAGTGACTCTTTTCTCTGATAGTACATCATCACATTGACTCTTTTCTCTGATAGTACATCATCACAGTGACTCTTTTCTCTGATAGTACATCATCACATTGACTCTTTTCTCTGATAGTACATCATCACAGTGACTCTTTTCTCTGATAGTACATCATCACATTGACTCTTTTCTCTGATAGTACATCATCACAGTGACTCTTTTCTCTGATTGTACATCATCACAGTGACTCTTTTCTCTGATAGTACATCATCACAGTGACTCTTTTCTCTGATTGTACATCATCACAGTGACTCTTTTCTCTGATAGTACATCATCACAGTGACTCTTTTCTCTGATAGTACATCATCACATTGACTCTTTTCTCTGATAGTACATCATCACAGTGACTCTTTTCTCTGATAGTACATCATCACATTGACTCTTTTCTCTGATTGTACATCATCACAGTGACTCTTTTCTCTGATTGTACATCATCACAGTGACTCTTTTCTCTGATTGTACATCATCACAGTGACTCTTTTCTCTGATAGTACATCATCACAGTGACTCTTTTCTCTGATAATATATCATCACAGTGACTCTTTTCTCTGATAATACATCATCACAGTGACTCTTTTCTCTGATAGTACATCATCACAGTGACTCTTTTCTCTGATTGTACATCATCACAGTGACTCTTTTCTCTGATTGTACATCATCACAGTGACTCTTTTCTCTGATAGTACATCATCACATTGACTCTTTTCTCTGATAGTACATCATCACAGTGACTCTTTTCTCTGATTGTACATAATCACAGTGACTCTTTTCTCTGATTGTACATCATCACAGTGACTCTTTTCTCTGATAGTACATCATCACAGTGACTCTTTTCTCTGATAGTACATCATCACAGTGACTCTCTTCTCTGATAGTACATCATCACAGTGACTCTTTTCTCTGATAGTACATCATCACAGTGACTCTTTTCTCTGATAGTACATCATCACAGTGACTCTTTTCTCTGATAGTACATCATCACAGTGACTCTTTTCTCTGATAGTACATCATCACAGTGACTCTTTTCTCTGATAATACATCATCACAGTGACTCTTTTCTCTGATAATACATCATCACAGTGACTCTTTTCTCTGATAGTACGTCTTCACAGTGACTCTTTTCTCTGATAATACATCATCACAGTGACTCTTTTCTCTGATAGTACATCATCACAGTGACTCTTTTCTCTGATAGTACATCATCACATTGACTCTTTTCTCTGATAGTACATCATCACAGTGACTCTTTTCTCTGATAGTACATCATCACAGTGACTCTTTTCTCTGATAGTGCATCATCACAGTGACTCTTTTCTCTGATAGTACATCATTACAGTGACTCTTTTCTCTGATAGTACATCATCACAGTGACTCTTTTCTCTGATAGTACATCATCACAGTGACTCTTTTCTCTGATAGTACATCATCACAGTGACTCTTTTCTCTGATAGTACATCATCACAGTGACTCTTTTCTCTGATAGTACATCATCACAGTGACTCTCTTCTCTGATAGTACATCATCACAGTGACTCTTTTCTCTGATAGTACATCATCACAGTGACTCTTTTCTCTGATAGTACATCATCACAGTGATTCTTTTCTCTGATAGTACATCATCACAGTGACTCTTTTCTCTGATAGTACATCATCACAGTGACTCTTTTCTCTGATAGTACATCATCACAGTGACTCTTTTCTCTGATAGTACATCATCACAGTGACTCTTTTCTCTGATAGTACATCATCACAGTGATTCTTTTCTCTGATAGTACATCATCACAGTGACTCTTTTCTCTGATAGTACATCATCACAGTGACTCTTTTCTCTGATAGTACATCATCACAGTGACTCTTTTCTCTGATAGTACACCATCACAGTGACTCTTTTCTCTGATAGTACAGTGACTGTAGCTAGACAATGAGGCAGCTTTAGCCTGGTTGTGAACTCTTCTCAAAGTGTATTATAAAATGTTCTTCAGAGTCAGCAAGCAGTTGTTACACATGGCAGATCAGCACAGTAATTACACACCCTGTCTATACACTTTGTCTCCAAGTCTTTTTCTCCAGTTGAGTGACCACACTCTAACACACACACCACACCTACACACTCACCTACACACACATACACTCTTCTGCTCCTATTTTTGTTTCCTTCAAATCTTTTCTAAGGGACTTGGAAATCCTTTCCGATACCTCTAAGGTATTCGTGCTGGCAGAAATATTAGCACATCAAACGTTTTTATTCCATTAACAAAGTAATATATGTTTATATATATCATCAGATTTATTAATTTATTAAATAAGGATGAAGGGGTATTTTATATTATATTGCTATTTTAAAGTAATATAATAATAATTGTTTGTTATTGCATTAAGTGGAAACATTTAAAAAATAAGTTTAATATATATTTTCATTAATTTGTTTTCTACATTTTTTATGAAACGGTAATTTTCTGATCTGCATCATTCATTTTATTCGTCACAACAACAATATATTATTTATCAAAACAACAATGTATCACATGATACGATTTTTCATGTCTTCCAAGGCCTTACGGCAGAGTTTTTATTAGATTCATTTTTATATTTTCCTGCATTACTGTTTTAAAGTTCATTTATCCTTTACAGAAGATGAATGGCCTCTATACGAGACTCCAGATCACCGAGAAACTGGTCCAGAGGATCCCTATATCACATCAGGACCTTGGAAGAGTCCATCTTACGGACATTTGAATGGCCGGTCATCACTATCTAGAAACTTATCACCTAGGTATGTTAATGCTTCACATTTATTATATATCAAATAAATTTTAAAATAATTCAAGTCATAGAAATTAAAAGGCATCTGTCGCAATTTGTTTCTTTTGTCCGAGTAATAACAAACAGCTTATTTCAATCGTAATGAGAGATGTTGGTATAATTCAGAAGTGAAAAATTCAATTCAATATGTGATAAAAAATCCACTAAAGATATTTCAATGAATTCTGATGGAAATTTTTTCAGCTCTAGATTTTTTTCAAATGCGAACCTAATTCACAGGAGAGTTCGCGCCCACAAATCTGACAGAGATCTCTACAAGACATCTATCAGGGATTCTCAAAAGGAATCATTTAGAGAATCTTTCAGGAAACCTCTAAGGGAATCTTTCAAGGATAACTTGAATGAATCCTACAGAGAAATAGGAAGAACAGGATCCAGACTTGCCAAGAGGAGGGGGGTATCTCCCGGGAATTTATCGCCGGTGCGCGTAGGATATCAGCGACGAATTCCACATTCTATCAAAATTGGTGCTCCGCAATATGGACACAGAGAAAGGTGAGCACGCTATATTAATAGATCTTATATTTTTTAAGATTATTCCAAACATAAAACAGACCCATATCCGATGACAGGAGCTGAAAATAGTACAAGTGTCAAAAGTCAAAATAGCCCACTGGTATAAAGCAATAACTTTACACATTCAAAATTTGAAAACACTTTTGTTTTATCTCTAATTATCGGGTAGCAGTATGAATTGTAAGTCTATAAGAGTCAATTAATGTAAAATTGGAAGAAGGAATTAGCTAGAATTGCATTGTAAAATTGGTAAAATATTTGTCAGAAATATCTATTTTTGGGTCGGTTTTTCACGCGGGAAGGTCTTAAAAAATTTCTTGATAATTCTTGAATTTCTCATTGGATATCACATAAATAACATCATGTGTTTTACAGGAGTGAAAGTCCAACCTCTCCAAGGGAAAGATTCCAAGACGCACGTGATAAATTTCTGTCGTTAGAAAAAGAATGGCGTTCAGGAGTAGCTGTGAGGAGCCAAATGCTAGAAGAAACACCCAGTCGACGCTTCAAGAGTGCTCATTCTAGGAGAGAGAATCGAGAAGAACTAGGCTGGCCTAAAACTGACCGTGATACAGGGTATGGCTCTAAAGATGCTCTTCTACGAGAGCGAAAATCTAGAGACTACGATAAAGGATATGGAACATGTGACACAAAGGACTCTGAACGATGGAAGAGGGATATTGAAAGATCTCCCGATGTGTGGGATTCTAGAGATTCTGAGAGATCTGTCAGTCCATACAATGAAAATAGAAAACACTTTCGTTCCAACAGAGTCCTCTCTCCAGTAGAAAGAAATGAAAGCTCGAGAAACGAATACCAAAGAGCAAAATCCATGCACGATTTGAGTCGACAACGGTCGATACATGACAATGATGATTCCAAGACAGATTTCCGTCGTCGATCACTGTATGACACATTAGAAAGCCCTAGTCCTCATCTAACAAAATCGAGGAGTCATAATCACCAAGCACAGCGATATCATTCATATGGTAATTTAGGTCCAGTGCGGAGTTCATCTCCTTCTTCGTATTCGAGTGCTGGTGAATCAGCTGCCGGTTACGAGATACCAGATGCTCTGCGCTTCCCTGGATTAGACAGGGCCAATTCAAGACCTGACCCTTCGTTTGCTCCGAGATATTCAGGGGTTTTCAACAAGAGAACCTATGACTATCCGGTGAATGGTGGTCATGCACCGATTCACATAAGTAGGGCTCAGCACGATGACTATAGAAGGTTCAGATACGATCATAACCCCGGACAGTTCGCGAGACACCCTTCTATCCCGTCTTCACCATATTGATGATATGATATTAGTAATATTCAAATTGTTAGAGTGTTGTTTAACTTTGTTATGAATCTAATTAGCAAAATAATATTAGTAATATTGATATTTGAACTAAATTTAGCGACTATATTCCAATTGGAAAAGAAGTATGAGTAATGCAACCTATATAAATTAATTTGAGCTCTATTGAGTGAGGATAAATTGATCTATGACTTATAAAAAAC
The DNA here is from genome assembly GCA_947561585.1 of Caprella mutica. Classification (NCBI taxonomy): domain Eukaryota; kingdom Metazoa; phylum Arthropoda; class Malacostraca; order Amphipoda; family Caprellidae; genus Caprella; species Caprella mutica. Next base: position 190,707 of record CANNZV010000949.1, on the reverse strand, counting down.
CTTCTTATATGATGCAATTAAATATGTAATATATATGGATATGTTTGTGGCTCATGAATTCAAATTATAAAATAAATAAGCACGTTACATTAATAGATCATGATTGTAAATAATATTCACTAGTTCTTAGATTTCCCTAAGCTCCTAGATATCATCTTTTTTAAATTTATTGGTATCTGTAAATAAATCTATGATAAATTAATTTCAATTCAGCCTAAATCACGAAGAAGTTTCTGTAGCTAATCTGTATAACAATTCAAGACAATTTTACAGCTATTACTATAGTTTATAATGCCATGTAGGGAATCCTTGATTATTATAAATAAAAATAGGTGTAAAAAATTGATGGCATTTTCTTAAGAACTTACTATATTGTATATATATAGGAATGGAATTATTGTAGAATAATTATAACTTTTATTATACTTTAACTTATTCATTTCATATGTCTTTGATTTGTCGTTCATTAATCAGAAAAATCCTTTATTTTAATTGGTACAGTGGATATCTATAGCTAATGCATTGTATAAATATTTAAATGTTATAGAAAAATGACTACAGATTGAACCTTCAACTGAAAGGATAATAAGATACATTTTGAAATGTATTTAGTACCAAGGTAACATCAAATTTCAAAATTTCAAAATCTAATATTCATTTTGAGACACCGATTAGCTGACTTATTATGGTACATTAATTTGATATACATGCAATAACTATAGATATTCATTGGAATAAAATGGTTGGTGAATAAATTGTTGTTACTTTAAAAGGTGAATAAACAAGAACTAAAATGCATTCAAATAACCTAGGAATGAAGAGTTAGTTATTGCTTAGTGTTGCCATATATTTAACGCAGCTTATAGAACCTTTCATGCTCGTGAAATTTATTGGTGTGCCCATGCTGAGTACAGGCGCATCCTTAATCAGCTTCTTTCGGAAGGTTATGACACAGTATATGTAATAGGGACGTTACAACATTACATGTTAAATATTTTCGAGGTATCAATCAGTGACGTCATATAATGATTACAGAAATTTTCTTTCAATAAATTACTTATTGTAGAGCTATTGTACAGAATAAATGGTAAAATACATAAATAAAAGTCAAAGAAAATGAAGGGGATTCTGATTTGAGAAAGTATTTCAATATTAAGAATTAATTTTTTCCCCAAAGAATATTGAAATTTTTACCAGCCCTATAAAATGTCGTTAGTTCCCTTACTCTTTATACTGTACGTGCCTTTACCAGCCTTATGAAATGTTGTTACTTCTCCATTCTGTATACTGTGATGAATAGTTGTGCATTTTAATCTATTTCATGTTGATATACCTAAGGGAGAAATAGCTATGGTTATTAATTGAATTCATTGTCACTGTTAGGAATTCTCATAAAGTAATTAACCGTGAAAACCTAATCATTTTCGCATCAATATTCAGCAGCTTAATTGGTAGATAATATAACTTTTCTGAATAAATATCTACAATATCGTAAGAAGTTTTATTCGTTCACTTTAGTTGGTATCATTTTGTTTATAGGTCCTCTCCAGGCTCCGGATAGAAATGAGTTTATTACATATTATTAATTTTTTAATACTCTGTGTGCAACAATTGAGCGAATCACTAACCTGACGCTGAAGAAGAAGATTGTACACTCTTTGTTTTGATTTCTAATTGGAATTTATAAACAAACAATGCGTTTTTGGCACTCGTTTAAGATATAAATTGTTTCCTGAAGTATATAAACGTTTCTATAATAAGTATATCCCATGTTATACCTTTTCACGAATATTAAATCGATTTATTATACCTACTACCTAGTTGACATTCAAAACAAATGGTGTACATTCCATATCTTCCGTCTGAAAATTAACAAGTCGGTAGTAAAATAGGTAATGTAGAGTTTGATCATAATCTTTTTTAAAAGCATATAAAATTAAAAATATGCTATTAAATTGAATGGGGTTTGCAGAAAAATGAGAAGAAACATCAGCCTCATTGATTAAAGCAATAAAAAAATTGCCTGGAGGGGACCTAGGTGTCATTTAACATACATTGGCCCAGTGTGTAATAGCACTGGCGTGCCAATTCCCGATCGTGCCTTAACTTTGCCAACGTTTACCGACGTTGGCCCAATAGTGCAATGTTATCAGGGTTGATTCTAATAACCTCATCTGGATTATAATATATATTGATTATTTTTTAGTTACCGTGATATAATCACAAAAAATTGTCTCCGTTTTCTATGTCTAAGAATGGTACTTTTTTCGAGACATGAGTCACATGACTCGAAATGAGTACCACTCTTATTAAAGTGAAGTGTAATTAAAGCAAGGCCTGCCTGTAATCTGTAATGCAAGTTTATAAAAAGTTACATATAATTTATTGGAGATAGTTGAAATCAAAAGAAATTAAAAATTGAAATATAAAAAGAAAGGTTTAAAAGCAATGTTAAAACAAACAAAAAAAAGTTATCTACAATTATTAGAGCATATGAACTTCTTTGCGTAATGTTCATGGAAATACAGTAAGATGGTGACAATAATAGATCTATTTATTACTATAGATAGCGAAGTTAAAAAATTATAGGATATGACTATCAGACTATTTAGATGAAGAAAATAGATAATATTACATAATTTGTTATTCTGATTGGTAATTCCATAAAGACAATAATTATTAGCAAATGTTTTATTTTACCCGCACTCTCCCTTATCAACTTTACCAACGCAGAATTATGGAAGTTCCTGTAAATAGGAAAATGCAACTGTGGCGGGAATCTCAAAATTTCAGATAGGTATGTATCTAATCTAACGTTTCCAACTCTCCATGTCAAACTGTTTCTCTTTCCCTTTCGAGGAACTTCTGACCTTTTTTGATATCTTGTCCACCTTTTGAGGTATCTCAAAGAATGAAGTGGTTTCTTGACTCAGTTTTGATTCTCATCAAGTCTTAAGAATTTGAGTACCTGAACTGTGGATCAAACAACTGATCCTAGAACTAGGGTCATGCAGGTAAATTGCGGCCCTTTAATTTTTAATTGCAGCTCTCACAAGAGAGTCTCTAAAACATTCTGAACCAAAATTACATTGAAATGTTGCATAGCTATTAGGTATAACAAGCACAGTGCATGCTAACTACAATTTATTACTTTTGTTTTTTAACGAGTGTTTTGAACTTTTGAGGCTATGACGTTTTTGTTGTTAAAGGCCACAGTTAGTTAGTGGGCCGCAATTTACCTGCTTGACCGGGTAAATTCTTATTCTTCTAGGGTCAAGTTGACCCTAGAAGAATAAGAATTTCTTAAGTTGAACTTTGAAGTAGTAGGCTAAAATTCCCTTGCTTTACCTACTTAGTATATAGTTAGTTTCTTTACTTGAATAATAGGTTGGAAATTGGTATCATCAATATCATATTTTATTGTAGGATTTATCATTTTATTTAAACTGAAAACTTTTCTCAGTTTTCTGATCAATGATCTTATGACTTGTCTATCCAGACTGCCTGAGGCCTGAGATTCATATTGTATTTCAGGGTAAATTCCAGTTTTCCACAGACTTGCTGGTCTGTGGATTGTTCACACTCTGACACTCACACAGAAAATGTTAAAAATGTCCCATATTCTGAAGGCTGTATTCTCTAAAATGTCTCCAATAAATATATAGAAACATAGGAAATAATCCGAATTAATAATTAGTTAGAAAATTATCTCCAAGATCTTGCAAAGATATATTTTCTCTCAAAATACAACTCCAAAGGTCTAAAATAATTGACAATTTCAAAATGGACGTGCTTTGCAGATAGTTCCAGATTGTATTTAGTGGAAAATTCCAATGATATATCAGGAGATATTCAATTTCTCTAATAAATAATTCCTGCAAGGTCTGAGGATATTTAGCTATTAATTCCTATATTACTATTAATTTTTGAAGGGGAAACTAAAAAAAATGTTGGAGGACTAGACAAATTGATGAAAAATGTTGGCAGCTATTTCTCAGATTTTTGAAAAAGTGAAGAGGAGTTCAGTGCACCAAATACAAACTGGTGCAGACTGGGCTATGAACTGTAATGAACACAGAAGTGACAGAACTCTTATGAATTAATGTTTTTAGAAATGGTCCAAATATGCTTTGAGATATGATCTATAGATGTTTTATTGTTTTAGAGATATCTAAAGATGTTTCTAGAAATGATTCAGAGATGTTTTTAAAATTAATCTAGTTATTTTTAAAATTGATTTAGAGATGTTTTTAAAAATGATTCAGAGATGTTTTTAAAAATGATTCAGAGATGTTTTTAAAAATGATTCAGAGATGTTTATAAAAATGATTCAGAGATGTTTTTAAAAATGATTCAGAGATTTTTTAAAAATTATTTAGAGATGTTTTTAAAAATTATTTAGAGATGTTTTTAAAAATGATTTAGAGATGTTTTTAAAAATGATTTAGAGATGTTTTTATAAATGATTTAGAAATGTTTTTATAAATGATTTAGAAATGCTTTTTATAAATGATTTAGAAATGTTTTTATAAATGATTTAGAAATGTTTTTAAAAATTATTTTGAAATGTTTTTAAAAATTATTTAGAGATGTTTTTAAAAATGATTTAGAGATATTTTTAAAAATGATTTAGATATATTTTTAAAAATGATTTAGTGATGTTTTTAAAAATGATTTAGAGATGTTTTTAAAAATGATTTAGAGATGTTTTTAAAAATGATTTAGAGATGTTTTTAAAAATGATTTAGAGATGTTTTTAAAAATGATTTAGAGATGTTTTTAAAAATGATTTTGAAATGTTTTTAAAAATGATTTTGAAATGTTTTTAAAAATGATTTTGAAATGTTTTTAAAAATGATTTAGAGATGTTTTTAAAAATGATTTAGAGATGTTTTTAAAAATGATTTAGAGATGTTTTTAAAAATGATTTAGAGATGTTTTTAAAAATGATATAAAATAGTTAAAAAAAAAAGATTCAACCCTCTAGTGAGCACTCACAGATAAACTCATAAAATTTATCTAGATTTTTGGTGTTATTATTTGACTTTTTTCAAGACATCAGTATTCTCGTGTATTTTTTCTTATTTATTTGAAATAGAATATTTTTATTTTGCAAAGTCATATTTTCATTGTATTTTTTCATGGATTATTTGAAAGACTATGATGTCTGCTATTTTCTGTGATGTATTAATAGAGTATATTTGAAGCTAAACTTGTATCCATAATAATGAAGGAGGCAGGGGGTCTGATTAGCAGACTGGGGGTTTGAAACATTATTGCCGATCCCCCCTCATTGTTCCGAGGCTACATCTAGGTGTAGGCCTTCTTCTTGTTATATTGTAGGTTTTGTTGAATTTCCTATTTCTTAATCTTCCCTTTGTATCTTTCTTCAATTTCTTCTTCTTTCCTCTTCCTTCTGCTTTGCTATATCAATGGGTAGGCAGAATGACTGTGTAGGTCTCTTATCCATGGGTGTATATTCTCGCCATCCATTTGCTTGGTTGGCACGGTTCTGATAAGTCGACCTTGTGCATGGAGCGTACTTTCACTGTCCCTTATTCTACGAGGCCTTCTTCTCTTCATGTCTCTTTGGAACACCTCGTAGTGGATAGGGACAACTTTTAAACCCTGAAAATAATAATTATAATCCAAAATAATGAATCAAAAATTGAGATATTGGGCTGCTCAGCCTGCTTGCCTGCTTAAGAGTTAAAAGTTGTTTTTAAAAATGATTTAAAGTTGCTTTTAAATGTGACCGGTGGGTCTAATAATTTTTTTTAGAATATATGATCTAAGCTTTTTCTCTTTTATGCTTAAATATGGAAAAGTCTACTATTAGTAAATAATATTTTTCTGTCCAAATTAAAATGAAATTATGTCAGTTAAAGCTGTCGCAGGAAAAAAAAAACTATTTAAAGATGTTTTTAAAAATGATTTAAAGATGTTTTTAAAAATGAATTGAAGATGTTTTTAGAAATAATCTAAAGATGTTTTTAGAAATAATCTAAAGATGTTTTTTTAAATGATCTAAAGATGTTTTTAGAAATGATCTAAAGAATAAAGTTGTTTACAGAAATGATCTATCAGATCTAAAGATGTTTTTTTTACTTGGTTAATTTCTGGTCAGTAATGTTTACTTGAAGCAATCACTTGCTCCCAAAGGCAAAAAATGTGACAAAATTTGTTTTGCTTAAATTTTTTTTTTTAATTTTTCACTCAAAATTGGCTTACCTACAATCTGCCAACTTGTCAAGTGCCAGCCTCTTAAACATGGTTTGGAACAAAAAAAATAATTCATAAGAAATCTTTCAACCATTCTCACATGGTTTACATCAGGGGTGGGCAGAAATTTCTTTTCGAGTGCCACAGATAGAAATTTCAGTGTTATGAATTATTATTTATTTTTTCATAAAAATTAAATTTAATGATACACTTAGTTATTTTTTTTTCTAATAATATATTATAGATTGCACCACAGGAGGAAAAGTAGATTCAATCCGATTTAACTAGCTTTATCTAAACAGATTTCACTGTCATACATTTAGACAAAATTATAAATAAAATTAACAAACATTTTCATATTTTAGAAATATATTTCTATCAAAGTTAATACCTAGCTATAGATTGAATTAAATCATCATGAGTGAAGGATTGCCACTAAAGAAAAATGATTTGGTACTCTATGTAAAGTATTGGGTTGTGCTCAACAATTAATAATTACTCAGTAATGTTTAATTTCCATATTGTCACTATAAAATAGCAAATCAGCAGGATCTATTCAATAAAAAATACTATAAACAGACAAAAATGCATATATATATATTAAAATTAACGGACAACAGCAATCACATGCAAAACCTAAATATAATAAATATACATTCACAATAGTTATCGGTAAGTTAAATAATATTTTTTGATGAATTTTTATTTTCTTTCAATTTAATATGGGTAAACTTTTAATGATTTATAAATAGGTGAGGTGGACACCATTGCTATTTGAGTGCCAGAAAGAGCACTCAGTGCCACAATTGCCCACCCCTGGTTTACATTGTGGTTGTTATTTTATATTTATTTATACAATTATTGTTTTAATATGTTTAGATTGTAGATATGTTTGTTTTATTGTTGTAGTAAGTCTTTGTTTTGTAGATTCAGCCTTCAAGCTTGTTTAGAACTTAGAATTAGAAATTTTCTAGTTAGTTCTAGCCTTAGACTTACAGGATTTATCCACCAGACCAGTCACTATTACAGCATTAGTCATTACCTATTATCCCTATAAAATGAATCTTATATACCAAGAAAGTCTACTTGTTAATAAAAGGTTATTGAACTTGTAAGAAATTGAAAGCTTGACAATTTGTATTATTATTTTTAAAAAGCAATCTATCTGTAAAGCGGAAAGTGTGAAGCCAGTCTGCACTCTGCAGAGTATGGAACATTTCTAACATTTTCTGTACAAACAATCCTAATTTCCTCCCAGATTTACATGTATTTTACTTACTGAAAGCAGATGATAAATTTGAGGATTTCTGTGCATTCACTTCACCAATTTCTGCAGTCTGGGTTTAAATCATTAGATATCATCAACATTCCAAAATAATATTTAGCTAATCTTATTTCAGATACACTTTGATTACAATGGCTTGTATTAATAGAACAGTTGAGGATGTTGAATCACTGATAGAGTATGCCAAACTCACCTCTGACTCTCTTCTTGGCACCACCCAAACATTAGAGTTTCCTGAGGACTATGATCCTACAACTACAATGCTCATACAACTTCCTCCTAAACTCCTGAATACTCTGAAGAAAGGAGATGAGTGAGTTTTTGGAGACAGCTGTGTATTCTTAATAATTTTCATTATTTAATTTGTTTTGTCACCTGTTGTGTTGACACTATTGAATGATGGCTAAATGCAATTAGTTTGATTTCTAAGTCATATTTATTCTAATTTTGGCCAATCATTTTAATATTTTCAAAAGCTATATTGAACAACTAACTAGCTATTTTGTTTCAGAATGGTACTGAGAGGAGAGCCAGATGATTTTGCTGTACTTTGCACTGACAATGAAACTTTTGAAGTAATTTTAACCATTCTACAAGTGAAAAAATATTTAGAACAACAAATGAACTATCATATTGCACCTTAGAAATGTGCCCTTTTAATCAGTTTTGATTGTTTGCAGGTTCGTGAAGCAGAAACTTCCAATTCTTTACTTCTAATCCCAGGCTTGAAGCTTCCTGAGCAAATGAGTAAAGAAAATGAAAATAGAGTAATTGTTAATAGGGAGGTGAGTTGCATTAGTTTAATGATTTTTGATTTAATCAAGCATATACAAGAGTTAACAAAATTTCTCTACAATTAGAAATGGAAAATATAAACATAAATAATTGAATTCAACAGTGATAAACTCTTTTTTTTTCAGGTCACTGGAATTCATTACAAATATTTAGAGCTCAAAGAGTGCCTACCACGTCTTCACAAGTTACGGCAACTCTTAGCAGAATGTCCTTACGGTGGTCCTTGTGCCGCAATTAGCAAAGAGCAGTCCAATAAGTAAGGGAACTTAACTTTTATCTGTAGTTGTGATAAACAAAGTAGCTTATAGCTTATTTATACAATAAAAGTTACCGCCAACTGAATAACAGTGGTTACTTTATTAGGTTCATTATTAAAGATTGAAGATCGGCTTTGATTTTAATAAAAAAATTATCGAGTATTATGAGCTTTTGAAGTAAGTATTTTACTATTTTTATATTATTTTAAACAAACTAGATACCTATTAAAATACCTCTCCAAAAGCTGAAGAAACTCAACAAGACTCATTATTATTTTATTACTTAGAAGTCCTTTTCCTTTTGATGTCAGTACTATCCTGGCTAATTGTCTGATTTATTAGCTTCGCTGTTTGCGAAAGGTATTGTTTTAAGCAGCAATTATTATTATTTTATTTTTATTTGTCATCTCATTGCTACAAAATGTTTTCAGACTGCTGACAATGTGCGAGTTGCTAGACAAAGTTCAATGCAGTGACGAGCAGTTGAGGGAAGCTTTGGTGTCTTTACCGGCCCTCAGAATAGACGGTGCGTAGCTACTTACTAAAAGATTTACTGAATGGAGAAATAATGTCTAATATAATTTAGTTATTTTCTATATTGCATATCATGATAGTGAATTGGATAGCAATTCTTATATCTTAAGATTTTTTTGTTTTGATGTAGCTAACTGTTCCCATGCATATTGACTTATTGAGTATTTAATTTTATATATATTACTTCATTAATTATTCTAGTTATTTAAATATATAACCACTGTTAACTTTTTATAAATTCCAATTTCATTTGATAACGAGTAGCTTTCCTGCGATCATGACCACTGTGGGTAAATTGTTTTTTATATAACTATAGTTTGTGTTTTTTTCTCTCCTTTCTTAGAAGTTTTGTTTCTCATTCTTCACAGATAGAACTAAATGAGTTAAAAATAACATATAATTTATTGATTAGTGAATACTAGTTAATTAATCTTTTGATCTAATCAGCTAATTTTAATATTTTTTCTTACAGGTAACTGGAGAGTGCTGGAGTTTGATTACAAGTTCAAAGTTGTCTCAGACATTCTAGGTATCATAGAAGACAATCAGTGGCCACTGGATAACATCTCTAAGAAGGATATTTTCCAGCGACTTGATGGAGTTGAGCCAAAAGAAGTTGTGGAGCTTTGTCTTGGTTATTATTTCAAAGCTAATGGTAAGTGGTTATCATCTTAAAATAAAACAATCACCAAATTTGTTTTAAATCGATTCAGAATATTTAATTATGTAATATTTGAATGCTCGTTTATTTTTAAAATGTTCATATAAAAAGTATATAATAAAATTAGCGACACCTAGCGGAAGTATTACCACTCATTAGTATGTACGTGAGTATATATGTTGTTTTCATATTAATTTATGTATGCAGTAATTAACCTTTTTTGCGTTAAAATTGTTAAAAGATTCAAGACAAGAAGGCATAACTTTAAAAATAAAGCCATCTCTTCACTTAAGCTGGAATCTAGATAGAAACTTATCTCAATTTGTTTGTTTACAAGATGGCGACACTGATTGTGGCGCCATCACCGTTAGCATTTGTTAAGAAATTAATTATATATAAATTGATATATTTCCATTATTAGATTTTATTGAACATTACAATTCTACATGAATGCTTAATTCTTACTAAGCAATCGTTTTATTAGAGAAAATGACATTTTATTATGAAGTTTACTGCCCCTTTAAACTGTTCTTCAAATAAATGCAGTGCTTTCATTGTAACTCTCTATTTCCCTCAGATGATTCTAATGAAGATGTGCTAGCACTTAATGATGATAGAGTATCGAGACTATTCGCTGAAGTCCTTTTGAAACCCACTGGCAAGTTCAACCTCACTGAATTTCTCACTATTTGGGAGCAGAGTGTACCACAAGGTAGTGTAGTTGTATGTTCAAATAAATTAGGTAGTTATTTTATCAATGTTGTGTCCTAGAGATAATATATAGGGTAAGTTACGAATTATCGGACAGTTCTTCATTTTCAGGCACTTGAGAAAAAATATATAATGGCTAATTATTAAGAGGTTATTTAAACTTTGAGTTGAAAGTTTTTTCAGGTTTCAAGCTTTCGAATAGAAAGATTTATATTCATCATAAGGAGAAGGGTGGAAAACTTGGACCTGACAATGAATTTTATGGTCAATGGTTGTATGTTGGGTCCAGGTTTTCCACCCTTTCCATTGTCAGGTACAGGTTTTCCACCCTTCTGATGATGAATAGAAATCTTTCTATTCGAAAGCTTGATATCTGAAAAACCTTCAATGCAGAGTTTAGATAACCTCTTAATAATATGGATTTCCCGTTGAGTATGAATCTTTTCAATCAATATGGCTGATTGTTATTTAACTTTTATTTTAGTTTGTATTCATGATATCTGCAGGTATCATGGATACAAACTAAAACAAAAAGTTAAATGACAATTTGCTATTTAACATCTTGTTTCTTACCTGTCCGAAAATGTGGAACCGTTCAATAATTTGAAACTTACCCTATAACCACCCATAGGAAAGCCTACACGAAATGTTATACTTTCCCCTATATATAAACTCTTCAATTATGTTGAGACTAACTTGGGTCATTATACATATATATTTGTTTTTCAATGATTAACTTAAAATCATCTACAGAAATTAAAAATTGTGGTCATTCAGAGCAGTGGTTTTGAAGTATTTTTCTCGCACACCCCTTGCTTTTCTCAGGCACCCCCTGAGCATTATATTGTATTGAAATAGATTGAAAAGCTACAGTCATTTGGTTATTGTGATGTGAGAATTTAAAATGCTCAATGAAACAGTAAAGAAGATGAATGTTTTATTTACATAATCTACAAACAATCCAGGTCCCAAAGGAGTTGCGGGCACCCCACTTTTAGAACCACTGATCCAGAGTATAACTCTTTAAGTGTTATTTGTGTCTCTCAGGGGTGATGACAGAGTTGTCTCAATTGGAGGGACTGGCTCTTGTAGACAGAAGCTCCTCACCAGCCATTATAAGTCACTGTCCTGTGGAGAGCCTCCCACAGGAACCTGCCTTGAGATTCCAACACCTCTTCGACCTCAAGGATAAATGGACGGCTAAGGAGATCATGCCATATGTACAGTGAGTTTGTGTTTGAATTATTTAAAAAAATTATCTGTTTCAAAAATTCATTTTCAGTGATTTAGATTCTGGGACTTAAAATATAATTTCTAAGTTAAATATTCCCAAGTTTCAGGGAGTGTGTACCCTAGGGGTTCTAGGTAGCTACTTATTCAAAGTTTGTTACTATGTTCACGGCTTTGATAATTCCTTTGTTAATTGGCTATAAAGAATTCATATAATAATATGTATTGGAACTCTCACCAAAACCTACTCATTTTCGAATAAAACAAAATTTTAATTGAATCTAAAAAATACGATAAGATTTATATAGCATTAGAAATATATTTCTTTTCATATTCTTTTTTAATGAAAATTTTGCCAACACGAATAAGCTGCTATAATTTTGTTGAATAAATATGTTTTGCTCCGATTCTGAAATATAAATATAAATAGCTGTATAGCTACAACTGTACAAGTTTGATTCCCGTTTTTATTGGAAGCACAGCTAACTAGGTTGAGGAACTCAATGATAATACAGATTTTTTGAACTTGGCTATTTATTTATGTTAATCTGTTGTTTTCCAGAGACCTGGCGAGTGCAAAATGTTCTGCCATTTCGTTACTGGCCAAGTTTGCCAGAGGCTCCACACACAACGGCATAAAGCACTACACCGGCAAACATACGAGATGATTGTTAACTTTGATTGTATCTCCTTGCCTAGTTTGGTTTATATCTTCCTACCTAGTTTCTTCTTCTTACTTAGTTTGAATTAAATCTTCTTACCTAGTTTGAATTAAATATTCCTACCTAGTTTAAATAATATCTTCTTACCTTGTTTGAATAATATCTTCCTACCTTGTTTGGATTATATCTTCCTACCTAGTTTGGATTATATCTTCCTACCTAGTGTGAAATATATCTTCCTACCTAGTTTGAATTATATCTCCTTACCTAGTTTGGATTATATCTTCCTATCTAGTGTGAAATATATCTTCCTACCTAGTTTGAATTATATCTTCCTACCTAGTTTGAATTATATCTTCCTACCTAGTTTGAATAATATCTTCTTACCTAGTTTGGATTAAATATTCCTACCTAGTTTGAATAATATCTTCTTACCTTGTTTGGATTATATCTTCCTACCTAGATTGAATTATATCTTCTTACCTAGTTTGAAATATATCTTCCTACCTAGTTTGGATTATATCTTCCTACCTAGTTTGAAATATATCTTCCTACCTAGTTTGGATTATATCTTCCTACCTAGTTTGAATTATATCTTCCTATCTAGTTTGAATTATATCTTCCTACCTAGTTTGAATTATATCTTCCTACCTAGTTTGAATTATATATCTTCCTACCTAGTTTGAATAATATCTTCTTACCTAGTTTAAATTATATATCTTCTTACCTAGTTTGAATTATATATCTTCTTACCTAGTTTGAATAATATCTTCTTACCTAGTTTGAATAATATCTTCTTACCTAGTTTGAATTATATATCTTCTTACCTAGTTTAAATTATATATATTCTTACCTAGTTTGAATAATATCTTCTTACCTTGTTTGAATTATATATCTTCTTTCCTAGTTTGAATTATATATCTTTTTACCTAGTTTGAATTATATATCTTTTTACCTAGTTTGAATTATATATCTTTTTACCTAGTTTGAATTATATGTCTTTTTACCTAGTTTGAATTATATATCTTTTTACCTAGTTTGAATTATATATCTTTTTACCTAGTTTGAATTATATATCTTTTTACCTAGTTTGAATTATATATCTTCTTACCTAGTTTGAATTATATATCTTATAGGGATGAGACGAAGTATCTGTATCGATATTGGCAAGTATCGGCATTTTTGTGGAGTATCGGCAATGGTATCGGTATCGGCATATAATGAAAAGTATCGGCCGATACTTAGCCGATACTTGTATGATTATTTAAATTTCATTCATTTGATAATTTTTTTTTTATTAAATCTCTATTATTCATATTCTATAGTCATAAATGAAATAAATAATTCATTATAAATAGTGCTCTAATAATTGACCATCTATCTACTAAAGTTCTAAGTATAATTTTTATTTATCTATTATGTCATGCATGACATTAATAATAAAAAATTTAAAGTATATACGGAATCTACCAATAGGTTTTTGTGTCTGACTATAAATTCAAGATAAGAATTATTCAGCTACTGTTGACCATTTTCTCACCTATTTATTACAAGTACCACAGGATAACACACATCAGAAAAGTTATTTATTTAATATCTATGTATTCTAATTAATGTGAAATATGTAAATCACATTGTTATACTACATTGAAAGAGCATTACTGTGTTAGTTTTGAGTTAGAACTTCATTAAACTTACCAGAATAATTGATACTTAATAACTCATCAAGTATCAATGAGTTTAATAAATATAAACTTTGAAAAACTGCAATTATCGGTATCGGCAAGAATCGGCATTTTTTTCAAAGTATCGGTATCGGCAGGTATCGGTTGATTTTGTAAATAATCGCTATCGGCAAGTATCGGTATCGGCAAAAATTTTGGTATCGTCCCATCCCTAATATCTTACCTAGTTTGAATGATATCTTCTTGCCTAGTTTGAATCATATCTTCTTACCTAGTTTGAATTATATATCTTCTTACCTAGTTTGAATTATATATCTTCTTACCTAGTTTAAATAATATCTTCTTACCTAGTTTGAATTATATATCTTCTTGCCTAGTTTGAATCATATCTTCTTACCTAGTTTGAATCATATCTTCTTATCTAGTTTGAATCATATCTTCTTACCTAGTTTGAATTATATATCTTCTTGCCTAGTTTGAATCATATCTTCTTACCTAGTTTGAATCATATCTTCTTACCTAGTTTGAATCATATCTTTTACCTAATTTTTATCATCAGAATCATTGAGAACAAACGGTAAGAGTCATATTTGAGCCACTAGGGGATACCCCGAATATGCAATAGGAGTGGTAGCTGTCTGGAATACTGTTCTTGTACGATACTGACAAAATGCATACTTTACTGAAATTATAAACATTTTTTAGAATAATTAACCTCCTATTTCGCAATTTTCAGTGGGGATTTTTCAATGATAGCAGTTGATTTAGACAACAGTACCTAGAACTTACATCTTTATCCGCTTATTAAACAGATTTAATAAGCCCCTTTAGCTGAAATTGAACCTCTATAACCGATATGTCGTCTCGAACATGTTGAATAAATAGCTAAATAAAGCAAATTCTTCATTACTGAAATATTTACAAACTTTACTATGCTATCAAAAATAATTTTATATGTAAGAAAGAAATGCAAATAGAAACCTTTTGGCACTCTAAATTCGTGTTGAACCTAAGAAGGTAAATGAACTAAGAAATAGCAGCTTGCTGATAAGCTTAGTGGTGAAACCGGTGACTTACCCTGAAATCTCTTACAGTTCCCCTCCAATCATTTTTTATTGCTCTAATCAACGAGGATAATGTTTTTTTTATCCTTTTTCGGCAAACCCCATCAAATTTTAAGCATATTTTTAATTTTATATGCTTTGGAAGATTTTTATAATCAAAACTCTACATTATTTATTTTACTTCTGCTTGGTAATATTCAGTCTGAAGAAAATGAATGTACACCATTTGTTTTGATTGTCAACTAGGTATTAGGTATAATAAATCTATTTAATATTCGTGTAAAGGTATAAAATTGGATAAAGTTATAGAAACGTTTATATACTTCAGGAAACAATTAATATCTTAAACGAAGGCCAAAACGCAATGTTTGTTACTAAATTCAAATTTGAAATCAAAACAAAGAGTGGAGGTACAATCTTCTTTTTCAGTGTCAGGTTAGTGCTTCGCACAATTGTTGTACACAGATATTAATAGCTAATCATAAAAAATATATACTGAACCTAATTGTATGCGGTTTGCAGAATAATTATCCTAGACCTTAGTTCTATAATATTATGTAATAAACTTACTTTTTCCCGGAGCCTGGAGAGGACCTTTAATAATAGAGCAGATTAATTGATGAAACGTAGTTCCTAAATCAAATAGAAGAGACTTTATTATCTTAACAGATTAGTGTTACTATACTATATGAAAGTGCAGAATGTGTATAACATGTAAAGTGATTCTCTCAGAATATCTGATAAATTTCTCTAATAATTATTAATCATCAATATACAGGGTGTTCGACACTTTTGTTGCCAAACTTTAACTGAAGGTTGCATTCGTCGAAATAAACATTTTTTATTCCATGAAGGTATGGTCTAAAATGCTTAGTTAAAGAGTTACAAGGTTAGGAAAGTAGTATCTGTACCATTTATTATTATAAGTTAACATTATTTTTTTAATGATGCGATAAGAAACAAAACACTTTCAACAGTAATTATAAGGAGCACAAGAAACATAATCTTAAATTAGGTTATATGTTTACAGAATGTGTTCAATTTGTTGCGATGCAAGTGTTCAAACGTTTGTCCAGCAGGGATTCGTGAAACTCCTGGTGTCTGCTCGCGTCCGCCAATCATTGGACAAAAGTTTGAACTGCTGCATCGCAACAAATGGGAGGCAGTTTGAACACAAGGTCAAGGTGATTTTTTGTAGCTACCCTTGTCAGCGGGTCTGTCCTCCTTCTCACTACTTCAGGCTTTTACCTTTGTCATCACATTGAATCACTAACACTTAATTTTACACTAATCACTACACTTATTACTATACTTATCACTATACTTATTACTATACTTATCACTACACTTATCACTACACTTATCACTATACTTATCACTACACTTATTATCTATCACACTCAACTCACTGGTCATCCACACTCCAGAAAACAGCACACATTTTGCAAACATGTAACCTAATTTCTTTTGCTCATAATAATTACTGTTAAAAATATTTTGTTTCTTATCGCAACATTTAAAAAATGACGTTAATTAATAATAATAAATGGTACAGATACTGTTTTCCTAACCTTGTAACTCTTTAACTACGCATTTTATACCATACCTTCATAGAATAAAAAGTGTTTATTTCGACAAATGCAACCTTATGTTGAAGTTTGGCAACAAAAGTGTCGGACACGGTGACACCCTATTCTTTTATTTATTTAATTCGTGCTCTGTATGAATCTCTGGTGAACCAACATTTTATGACGTCACTCATAAGTCCATAACTTAGTATTATATAATTTAATTATATATCTGTCTATGGTCTTTTTTATTAAATCTATATCTTTTTGTATCTTGTTACACATATGCCTAATTAAAGGTTGTGTTACGTCCTGAATGCAAATGAACTGTGTAGTACATTCTTTTACTTTGTACCTAAAATATTCAACTGTGAAGTAAAACGGATATTGTAGTTTATAGATTATAAATAACGCATATAAACAATATTCAACAAAATTATGATATCTAGATTTTATTTAATGTATAGTAAAATTAGAGTCATAAACTGCATTCATTAATATAATTGAGAAGTGCGTGGAGGGGATCTACAAACTAATATAATTTTTATCATTGTGGTCTCACTTGGCAATTGCTGATCTATATATTTTCCAGTTATCTAAGTAGTCAAATCTTGACGTAATACATTCTAGATTTCAGATCGTTCATTCTTTATTATTTGAATCCGCTCATTTAAGTTATTTTACATGCTTGAATACTGTTGGTGTTTTTGAGTATTCCTCAATTAGTTGGTGTCGAGGGGAGAAGGCTATTAAAAACTTTCCTAGTCATATTTATAAAGTCAATATCTGGAAACTAACCAGAAGGAGGGGGCAATATTCCGAAGAGAACCTTTCAATGAACTAACTGTATCAAGACAGAGTAGGTATAGAAAATTACTAATTTTAAGGTCGATACAGGGTAAACGATCTAGAGACTTGGTCATTGTCCAAATTGAGGAAAATAAAGTCAATATTGCAAATATTTTAATGTTATCAGGCGAGTATGAAATTTTTCGTCTTCCCCCAGCAATAAAGATTATTATTTTGTGCTGAAAATCTGTACCATTTAAATAATTTTTAGAGGAATTTCCTTAAAATCAAATGGCAACACTTCTTTCAAAACAACTGGCCGCCTTTTGAACAGATGTTATTGTTATGGAGGCGAATTTGAAAAGAAATCTGTATCTTTTTGATTAATTTAAAGTGTTTCATATGAATATGATGCAATAAGAAGTTGGAATATTGGTACTACCTATGTCATACTTTTTCGTAACTCCAACATTTCATTTATATATCAATATATAGTGATCAGTTAAATGGACCCCTTTCGATTTAGGTATACCTAGTCGAGCCTCAGAATGTGAAATTATAAATTGCTGCTGATAGCCTGATACCTAGTCCTTATTCTCCTTAAGAGAAAGATCATTGTTTAAGGTGCCAAAGGTAACTAAGAGTCTAAGATATGAATTTTAGAGCTTGATAACCGATATAGGTACAAACCAGTCTGAAGACTGAAACAGATAAATTTTATACACTAAATGCTGCGTTTTATGCGTTTTCCATTAATTCGTAATTTTATTACTGTATTTTAAAATTTGCTCAACTCTAACAGTCTCCCCTCTCCAGAGACCCCAGATTTTTACAGTAATTGGAATCCAGATTTGGGTGCAGCAAATAGGCCAGACTGTATTTCATGGTAAATTCCACCGACTTGTCGGTGGAATTTTTCATCATTGAAAATAATATTCTTGCAAAGTTGGTGGATTTTCATCTATTTATTCCTATGTTACCATTAATTTTCGGTGGAAAAATGGGTAAAATGTTGGTGGATCAGCCAAATTACTGGAAATTTATGGTGGATTTTTTCAGCTTTTTCAAAGAGTCAGTGGAATTTTGTGCACCAAATACAGACTGGCAAATAAGGAAGGGTCGACTGGGGTAATAAGTAATTCAGCGCACTCGGCCGCGAACTAGGCTCTCCAGTGGGAAGGAGAATTCACATAAATTTTTTTGTTTTAGGGCAGGATAGGTACTAATATTATTAGTATAATTTAGTAATATAATAATAATGCACAGCAAATTTCAGCTCTCTATCTATGTACACACTACACCCATGTTTTCAAGTGTCCAAGTCCCATGTTTTGAAGTATGGACAAAGTCACCAGTATATTGGCGACTTTTGAGGGGTTAAATAAGTTGGAAAACCTGTAAATAACATGTAAATCTCTCTTTATATAGTCTGAAGAGATACATATGCATCAGCCATCAGGCAAAAGGATGTTTTCAAGTGTAAAATCTTCTCTAAGAAGGAGAAGCTAAATTTCTCCTTTAAAGTATCTTAACCCGCGCTCAACTTTTGGGCACCTACTACCTAGGTAGACAGCAAAAAGTGAGATGTGGCATATCAGCAAAATTAGAGTTGACTTGCATCAAAATTCGCGTCTCCGTGAGGCGTGAGCTCTTCCTAATGATGTAGGTCAAATAGGGGTTGAAGTTGGTGGTAGGAAGTAAGACGGGAGAATAGGTTTAGTTACTACCTGCTCATGATCAATCTGTGTGCTAAAGCTACGGGTGAGGTGTGTGGCTGCACACGCTAGCTGTGTACCTAGGTAGACAGTTTGTAATATTTTTCCAGAAAATTGCTCGTAATTTCTGAATTATAATAGTTAGATGAAAAATGAAGACACTGTCAGATTTAACATAAAAAACTCTATCTAAATACATCACAAAATATTATGAAAATACCATAGAAAAAAAATGGCATATGTTCTCCAAAACATATTTTATTCAAACATCTACAGACTTTGGACCAATATTTCGCAAATTTGGTCAAATTTTCAGAATTTCTGTTTATCGTAGCAAGAAGATCAACATCTTTCCTTTCAAATTACATTTGAGTGACACCTTTACCTATCCAAATGAACGTGTGGTTAGCTGTACAGTAAACCCTGTTTTTGAGTCAAATTTCAGGTGTTGCCCATGCGTGCGCGGGTTAAATGTGGCGAGCTGGATCCATTTTTTCACTAAACTGGCGACTTTCCTGCCACACTTTAAAATGTGGTGCCAGTCTGTATTTGGTGCATAAAATCCCACTGACTTTTTAAAAAGCTGATAAAATTCACCAGTAATTCCAGTCGGTATTTCATGGAAAATTCCACTGACATGGCGGTGGAATTTTCTCCCCTTTGAAAATAATATTCTCGCAAAGTCAGTGGATTAACTGGATTTTTAGCTAGTATTTATTCCTATGTTACCATTAATTTTTGGTGGATAAATTGGGAAAATTTTGGTGGATCAGTTAAAATATTGGAAATTATTGGTAGATATTTTCAGCTTTTTAGAAAAGTCAGTGGGATTTTGACTTTGTGCACCAAATACAGACTGGCAGTAATTTGGCTGATCCACCAACATTTTCCCAATTTATCCACCAAAAATTAATGGTAACATAGGAATAAATAGCTAAAAATACACCAACTTTGCCAGAATATTATTTTCAGAGGGGAAAAAATTCCGACATGTCGCTGCAAATTACCATGAAATACAGACTGGCAAGTGTAGCAGGAAAGTCGCCAGTTTAGTGAGAAATTAGATCCAGGTGTAGTTCGCCATATTTAAGATACTGAAAGAAGAAATTCGATTTCCTGATAATGATTTTACACTTGTAAACATCCTTATGCAGTTATGCTTCATCATTTCATGTCTGATGCATATGCATCTCTTCAGATTAATTTATGAGTGATTTACATGTTATTTACAGGTTTTTCAGCTTATTTCACATTTACCCCTCAAAAGTCACCAATATACTGACGACTTTGTCCATGCATTGAAACATGGATACACACAAAAAAGTTATTGTGAAAAAGGCACAACAACCTCATAATTTGAGGATAATTCGGCGCGCATTCCGGGGTAATTCGGCGCACCGCTTTTTTTTATATAGTAATACATCGGTTTAGAAAAACAAAACAAATAGACTATTGCAAAGAGCGGATTTTTACTATAAGATACAACTCGGTTCACATTTTAAAGTGAATTTAGCTTCATAGTAATTAGTAAAGCATGTTAACTAATCACTTCTTTTTTAAACCTCACAATTTGGGGGTAATTTGGTGCGCATTCTGGGATAATTCGACGCACCGCTATTTTTAATAGTAAAATGTCAGTTTAGAAAGAAATCAAATACACCATTGGAAAGAGCAGCTTTTTTACTACAAGATGCACTTTAGTTCACGTTTTAATGTGAATTGAGCTTCATAGTAAAGCATGTTAACTAATCGCTTCTTTTTTACAGGGCCAAAACAAGTTTGAAAAGATGAATTACGAATCCCGCATAGTTTGCTTTAGCGGTCGCATATTTGGAGCTAAAGACTTCAGATTTGGTGGAGTAGTAGAGTATAAACCTGTTATTCACTGCTATAAAGGATTTTTGTTTACTCCACCCCATTTTCATTTTATGGGTAAAGCACTTGTTCACAATTTTAATTTTTTTGTATGATAGCTAATTCTGATAGAAAAAATATATATCTAATCTGAAATTTTTTTAAATTATCAGCTATTATTCAAATTATCCACAAAAGAAATGGTAGTTAATCTATTTTAATGCTTAAAAATACATATTGACATGGTTTTATAACCGAAATGTAGAAAATAGAAGTGCACCAAATTGCCCCACGAAGGTGCTCTGAATTACCCCACATAAAAATTGTGAACAATCCTTTATACCAGTCAATAACAGGTTAATACTCTACTACTCCACCAAATCTGAAGTCTTTAGCTCCAAATACGCGACTTCTTATCCAAACTATGCGTGATTTGTAATTCATCTTTTCAAACTTGTTTTGGGTCTGTAAAAAAGAAGCGTTACTATGAAGCTAAATTCACTTTAAAACGTGAACTAAGTTGTGTCTTATAGATAACTAGATTATGTGCACTCGGTAGAGCGCATACCTTCGCCTCCACTTTGACCCGTTCTCTCCCAAAATTTAAGAAACTGCTAACTGGATAATAACCAATCCTCTCACCAAGTTCCATGCAATATGATACAATACTTTTTGAGTTATTGAGTTATAAATGACCTTGACCTTTGACTGGATCGCTTCCAAAATTGTACCAGATCGTTCCTGGACATTGACCAAATGTATTATTAAATTTCAGACAATTTGTTTGAACCCTTTTGGAGTTATTGAGTTACAAATGGCCATGACCTTGATCTTTGACCTTAGACCCGATCGCTCCCAAAATCTAACAAAATGGTTCCTGTATATTGACCAATCGTCCCACCAAGTTTCATGCAATATGGTTCAATACTTTTTGAGTTATAAATGACCATGACCTTTGACTGAGTCGCTCCCATAACTCTACCAGCAGGTCATTGGACATGGACCAATCGTTTCACCAAATTTCAGGCAATTTGGTTGAACACTTTTTATAATATAATATAAATAAATTCCGATGAAAATATGACCTTCCGCATTCTGCGAAGGTAATAAGCTGCTCTTTCCAATGGTTTATTTGTTTTTTTCTAAACCTGTTTACTACTAAAAACAGCGGTGCGTCGTATTACCTCTGGTTATAGCACTGCGCCAAATTACCCCAGTCGACGCTAACAGGGGAACATAAGAATTAAATAGGACGTGGGCGCAGGATTAATCCACAAATCCTGTTGTACTTTTCAGACTAGTATACTATTAGGCTAATAGCTACCTACAGTAGTAGTCCAATGACTCCAGTCTGCAAAAGATGCATGAAGTTGTGAAGTTTATCTGGCAACTATTGAGGCCTTGAAATTAGTCTCCTGAATTATCCGGTGAAAATTTTCCAATTAATTCTTATGTTTACATGTAATTATTGGAGAGTATTTTGAGATTTTTGGCTATTTTGCTTTTGGAGAGAAATTGGAAATCTTCAGAGACAATCAGACAAATTGCCCCAAAAATTAAATATCTGGAGACTGATTGTGCATGGTTTGCAGACTGGGTAGTAGTAACAGTACCTAGCAGGCTAGCTATCAGACTGCATTTCATTGTAAATTACCCCAACTTGTCGGCCAAGTAAAACAACAGTATTAGCTCATAAACTCTCCATTTGTCTCTCCAGCTCTCCAAAAAATATCAAATTCCTCTCCAAAATAATCAAATTATCATAAAGTTACTACAAAATATTGAAAATAACCCATGTTACAGAGTATGTCAGTTAAAGCCAATTAATTAGCTCAGATTTCAAAAGGTTAAAACTCAGATATGTCTAATTGGCTTAAAATTTTGAATTAATTCCTATTTTCCCATGTTAATTTTGGCTTGAAATTTTTGAAAAATAAGCCAAATTGGCTTTTGTTCAGAATTGGTATGAAACTTTGGCTCAAAAATTGGCTCACAATTTTCCAGCCTCTGAAACATGGAAAATAAAACAGTAGATTTGTTGCATAGGAGATAAATAGATATATCATAATTTCTCACCATCTGCATTTTAAGAGCACATGAAGGGCTCTAAATAACTGTCACAGAATGGCAAGTTTGGACATGCTTTATTACATGGCTTGTTGGCAGATTTTTTTCTTTTCAAAAATAAAATTCTGCCTTCTGGCTAAATCGGTGGATTTTTAGCTATTTACTCCTATATTATCTACCAATTTACCATTAATTTTTTGTGGAAAATTTGGTATATAAAATGTTAGTGGACCATATTTCAAAGTGTGGACAAAGTCACAAGTATACTGGCAACTTTGAGGGGTGATATAAGTGGAGAAACTTCTAAATATCAAGTTGATTACTCATTATTCAAATAGTCTTAAGAGATACACATGCATCAGATATGAAGCATAAGGATTTTTTCAATTGTAAAATCGTCACTAGGTAGCCACTCTCAGTATGAAGTCAAATTTCTTCTTTAGAATATCATAAATGTGGTGACCTGGATCGAATTTTCCTGCAACACTTTGGAATATGGCTAGTGGATCAGCCAAATTGTTAGTGGATTTTTCTGTTTTTTTTTTTTTTAAATTCAGCTGGATTTTGTGCATCAATTACCAAATACAGACTGGCCTAGCTAAGGACGACCATAGTGTTCAAAAATATTATTACGGAAATATTACCTAGGTTAGCGGTTAGTAGAACATACCAGAACAAAGTAGGTAGATTAAATCCAAAAAGTGCAGAAAATTCTACAGGATTTTTAGATTTGAATCTATAAATTTTGATTTTTTTCTTTACCTTAGACTACCTTCCTACACCTAGTCCTAATTTATTGTTACCTTATGATTATATAAAAATCATAGAAAGCAATCCTAACCAAATTACCAATTTACTCTCTTCCACTTTTTCCTGCAAGAATTGGACAATTTGTATAGTTTTCTCCAAGAATTTCAAGAAATCTTCCATTTTAATTTTGTCTTTTGTTTTCTTCAAAATATATGTAAATAAAAAATAGGTATTAGACTATAGGTCAGACTGTATTTCATGGCTAATTCCATCAACTTGTCAAGGACTCAAGTTGTCAGTAAAAAATTTTCCCCTTTCTGTTTCTTAAAGTCTAAATTGAGAAAATGTTTGGTAGATCAGCCAAATTATTGGAAATATCAAATATGTTATTGGATTTTTTCAGCTTTCTTAACCCTTTGTGATTGCTCGGACCGTGTGTGACGAATTTGTCACATAAAAAGTAAAGGGCTTTGTTGTGATGAATTGAATGTGTGGAGCCTATTGATGAATGTGACTATCGCGTCACATGTAAAAAAAAATTCAGGAAAATCCATAACCAATCAAAATTAGTACATACATTAACTATTTATTGGCTACTAATTAGACACATTCAAAGTTTATTAAATCTTAGCTTTGAGAATTAATTCTGGTTGTAAAGGGTTTAAAAGTCTGTGGGCTTTTGTGCATTAAATACTGATGGGGTATGCCAGTCTGCAGAATATGGGAGATATTTGGGATATTCTCTACAAATTTTTTTGAATTAAGTCCTAATTTACATTAATTTTGTTACAAACACTTCTGAATTAATCTCTATATTCACATCAATTTTACTGTGAACAAAATATAAGATCTCTATGAACACTTTACAATTTCTGCTTTCTGGGACTGGCATGTTTCAGAGGCTGGAAACTTGTAGCCAATTTTGAGCCAAAATTTCAGAAAAATTCTGACCCAAGCAAATTTTGGCTTCGTTTTTGAAGATTTCAAGCCAAATTTCCCATGGGAACAAATCATAGGAATTAGTTCAAAATTTTAAGCCAATTATATTATTTACATATAGCTAGGGTCAACCAGTCAAGTAGGTAAATTGTGGCACTTCAACTAACTGTGGTCTTTTGTCTCAGAAAAAACTAATAACCATTATCAAAGCAGTAAGCACTCGTGAAATAAATATAATCTAGCACAAATTGAGTTTATTATGATATTCAACAATTCAATATAAATTAATTTCAGAAGGATTTTTAGATTTTCTTAATAGGGCTGGAATTAGAAATTAAAGGACTTCAATTTACTAGTGTGACACTATGGCCGGGCCTATCTGAGTTTTGACCATTTGAAGTGTAAGCCAATTAATTAACTTTCAACTGACATACTATATAATAGCTATGGACTGTATTATAGGTCCTTGGCAGAATATTTATTATTTATTTAGGATGGTTCACACAGAAAATGATAAAAATGTTCCATAATCCGTATCCTGAAAAGTGGCAAATAAATCTCCCAATATTTTATTTTGTGGACAATATGTTTCTAAAGCTTTTCAAATCAGTCTCCAAAATGACCAATATTCCCAATGATTTCACATAAACATATGAATTAATTAAGAAATGTCCCACAAGATGGTCAGATCTTGCAAGGTCTAGAGATATTTTCACTCAAAAAGTGTCTCCAAAGATTTTGTAGATTGGTCATTGGGTAAAACTGGTGAATTACTAGATTGCAGTACACTAACTGGTTTGTCTGTAAAGTGTGCACAGCCCAACCTGTCCCCAGTTATTATTCATTCTCCAGTTATTGTTTACTATCCAGTTATTACTTATTAGTTATTAAACTAGCATAGTACCTGTTATTCAATATAAATTATATTCGAATTAAGTATTTATTATTGATACACATATTCAGATTTTGTAAAAGCCAAGATATAAAATATATTTTTCAAGTAATTAGTGTCAATAGTTGACTCAATACTATTATAGCCTATAGTCATGATAATGCCACAAATGATTTGTTTTTCCTTTTAATATGAATTTCTTAATAAAGTGTGACACATAGACAGATTTGTATTATAGCTTTAGAAGATTTGTCTCTGAAATGATCAGAATTGTCACAAATGTCTCATGTTTCCAGGAGTTAATACTGTCACCATTTTATTTTGTCTCAATTTGATATTGTAACATGAATAGTTTTAATTAATTTGAATTAATTGTTGTTTGGGAAGGTGTCTGTGTGGAAGGGAAGTTAAACTGTGTAGCTAAAATATAACTTAGTTTAGGTAAAAGGTTGTATGGTGATGATATTCAATGGATGAAATGAACTGTAGTTACTTGGATAATTTATTACATTTAATTTACTCTATAATTAAACTGTTTGAGTATTGACTGACTAACATGTTGATTTTTGTTGATTAGACCAAGATCAAAACCTATTTGTAGATTTCCTAATTCTGTGGAATTTCCACGGATCCAGCTAGTTTGATAGGAATACTATTCTTTTCAGCTTGGCCTTCTAATGCTAGAAAAAAAAAACAATGAGACATGGTTAAAGCTTAATTGACTTCTTAATATTTTCACTGTTATAAATTAACCAAATTTTATTTTATTTCAGATATCCTTAGATTTTAAATTTCTATTAGCTAATCTTCCTTCAAAGATGACAAGAGCTTCTATGAGCTTCCAGACTTTTAATTTATTCAAATGACTTTAATTTAATGACAGTTTATATAACTATTGTGCTCCAATTTATTAAAGTGTAAAAATGGAGTGTGAATCGAATGATAAAGAGAATGAGGAGAGCACTGTGGAAGATCAGTTGCTGAGGCTGCGCTCAGAGGACCCCACTCAGTACATCACACTAGTGAAAATGCACCTCTCCTTCACCACTGACCTGCCAACAATGTGGTGAGATATTTAGGCTTTCTTCCACCTACTGTCTTCAATCTAACTGATAAATTCCTTAAGTTAATGCTGCAAATTTCAAGTTTCCATTATTTGATTAGCTACTGTAAAAGTAGATATTATTTTCACTACTTGTTTATCTGTTTTCAAAAGCTGCATCATTATGAAAAATCATAGATATGGATAATGTATTTACTAAAAGGAAATGAATTTATACTTAGAAAATTACTCGAATCTTGGATAGCTGCACAGCAATTTCCAATATAAATTAATTTTTTACAGATCTATCAGACAAGATGAAATGATGAGCCACACCATTTTATCTTTTAAAATGGCATTTCTATTAGTTACATTCACAGAAACTAGAAGTTCCATAACAATTCACACTATTCCTCCAAATATGCTATTTAATAACTCTTGTCAGGTTTGTAAAGCTATAGATTTCTTTTTTCTATTATTTCTTTTAATCTTTTTCTATTCATAGACAATTGTTAAAAGATTTTACAAAGTGCCTCTCTAGTCTGTTATCATTTGCAGTGACACTGTTGATGCACGGCCAGTGACTGGTGGGACAGCAGGTGGGTGGCGTCAACTGGCCCCTCTAGTGCGATGGCTCAGTGGTGGCACCAACAACTCATCCTCTGGTGCCGTGCCTCCCAAACGCCCTGATGCTATAGCCAGTCCTCTCACTGAAGAGTCTCTTCAACAAATCATCCATCTCATTCAATATCTGGGAACTTGCAATAGTAAGTGCTTTAATGTTTATTTAAGATGAGTTATGTTCATTTAAAGCTAGCTAGCTTTTCCACATTTCCATGAAATTGAAGTCCTAACTTTTTCATTTATATTATCATGATACAAGTCAAATAAATGAAAAAAAAGATTATCACTTCAGTTGTGGACAACTCAAGGATCTGAAACCTTTTTTCAACTAACTAGAAAGCTAATTCATTGATTGAATAGTTATAGACTTATAGCAATAATAGATTAGCTATTTATATAAAATGTTCAATTAGCAATGTGTTTTGTAATAGTTTAATGCTTCCTACAACACAAACTCATGAAATTCAATATTAGCTATTAGATATTTTGCAAGTAAATAATAATAGCTTTGGAAATGTTTATTAACTTTATTTATTGAACATATTGTAGCTATATCTGTATTGCATTCTTCTTTGGTGAATTAAGTAGCTAATCTGATATGATTTCTCAGACAGAAAGACGGAAGGCATCTTCCGTAAATGTGGCAGCACTAGTCGCCAGAATGAGTTGCGCTCAATGTTGGTTGATAACTCCCTGCCAGACCCCTCATTGCTCTCCTCCTTCAGCACTCACGACATAGCCTCTCTCCTCAAGTCATTCCTTGCCGATCTTTCTGAACCCATACTGGAGGATCAAAATTTCATGATGCATTGTAAATTAGCAGGTAGCTATTCTTTTAGATCATTTGGATGAAAATTGTTCTGATTTTAATTAGTCATGAAAAGAGTTAGAGCTGCTTCTATTACGTTGCTACTGCGACTGCTGACATTTCAAAGAAAGATGGTAGGATTTTGTTGATAAATGTTCAAAAAGATGGGAATAAAGTGTGACTAGCTGTAACCAATTGACTAATTTTTTCAATGTTTTAACAGTTAGCTCTAGCTAGCTAGCTAGAGTTGTAATATTTTTCAAAATATTTGTATACGTAATACAAATTAGTTTCTGTTCCATTTAATGTAAAGATCTTTTCAGTTTATCAGTGAGAATTAGTTATATGTAGCTATGGGATTTCACCATTCTGTTTATTAGGTGCATTTTGGTAGCTACTAGCTAGCTATATAAAATAACTAAATATTTTTCATACTTAAATTTTAATTCAAAATGATATAAAGGGCTATATTAAATTATTAATTTTACTCAATGTTAACAACATCGAAAAAAGAATGGATGCTTATGTATAGAAAATGCCTCTTTTTCTTTAGTTTAATAGTCATCAATTAGCTACTTTGTTGTTCATGGGTGCTATTTTCCTTTCTGATTGCTTCTTCCAGTCCCTTGCGCTCAATTTCCTTTTGACTGACGTCAGAGTTATGGCCTTTGGTTCTAAAACAGATGTTAAACTCATACTAAAATAAAATGAATTGCTAATCTGATAATAAATATAATATTATCGAAGTCATAGCCTCCACAGAATCCTGTCCTATTCTTTTATTTTTCATAGCCTCTATTTTTCTCTCTCAGAAATCTCAGAAGCAGACAGCTCCCCTGCTCAGTTTCGCCGCAGACTCAAAGCCTTACAGCTGATGCTGCTCCTCCTACCTCCCTTCAACCACAGGCTCCTCAAGTGTCTCCTCCTCATGCTACACTCCATTGCTGCTGAGAAGAAAATAAACAAAATGAGTGCCTGTAACCTGGGCATGGTCTTTGCTCCTCATATTCTTTGTCCCAGAAAGGTGAGCAGAAATTGGATATACGAGAGAAAACTGTGTCAATAACTTATAGCTAGCTGATATTTTTCCACATGTTATAACTTATAACCTTGGTTGGTTTATTAGCTAATTTTGTATGGACATTGGTTTTGATTGTTACATTCTCAACTAAATGAATTTATTAATAGGATCTAATTATTGATAAAAAAATTTTATTAACAATTATTTTATGGATTTTTCTTTTGTGACCAGTATGTGAAACTGTCCAATAACTAATAACTTACCCTAATGACTATAGGTATGTAGCTACAAGGACTTTATATTTATATATTCTATGTTTCTTTCAGTTGACCCCCAATGAACTGCAGCAGTACTCTGCAGTGGCTGGCAATGCAGTCTCCTTCATGGTGCAGTACGCACCTCAGTTGTTCCAGGTAACTAAATAGTAAATCTAGTGATTTTTTACTCTGGAAATTAATTGTAGATTATCATTTCTAATTTAAGAAACCAATCATCATTTCTAATTTATGAAACCAATCATCATTTCTAATTTATGAAACCAATCATCATTTCTAATTTATGAAACCAATCATCATTTCTAATTTACGAAACCAATTATCATTTCTAATTTACGAAACCAATCATCATTTCTAATTTACGAAACCAATCATCATTTCTAATTTACGAAACCAATCATCATTTCTAATTTACGAAACCAATCATCATTTCTAATTTACGAAACCAATCATCATTTCTAATTTACGAAACCAATCATCATTTCTAATTTACGAAACCAATCATCATTTCTAATTTACGAAACCAATTATCATTTCTAATTTATTTATGCAACCAGTGTGGAAAATTAATGACCATTTTCCTTATTAAATATTTTTTGAATTGCTACTGAGTTCTGGCTCATAATTTTAATTAGCTAGCTACCTAGATTAATAATTTCTATATGAAAAATTGAATAGATTGAAGATGTTGCTGGTCGAAAGGAAGAATTATTATGTCCTTCTTTATGATGGTGTTATCCTATCTATTTATTCTTAGTTGGTATTCTTTAGAATTATATAACCACTATATTGTCAGCTCTCTGGTATTCATAACCAGTGCCATACGAGTGTCTTACTTTAATCCCATCAACTCTTGCTCTTAATCCCATCAACTCTTGCTCTTAATCCCATCAACTCTTGCTCTTAATCCCATCAACTCTTGCTCTTAATCCCATCAACTCTTGCTCTTAATCCCATCAACTCTTGCTCTTAATCCCATTAACTCTTGCTCTTAATCCCATTAACTCTTGCTCTTAATCCCATTAACTATGCTCTTAATCCCATTAACTCTTGCTCTTAATCCCATTAACTCTTGCTCTTAATCCCATTAACTCTTGCTCTTAATCCCATTAACTCTTGCTCTTAATCCCATTAACTCTTGCTCTTAATTCCATTAACTCTTGCTCTTAATCCCATTAACCCTTACTCTTAATCCCATTAACCCTTACTCTTAATCCCATTAACTCTTGCTCTTAATCCCATTAACTCTTGCTCTTAATCCCAGTAACTCTTGCTCTTAATCCCATTAACCCTTACTCTT
Source organism: Caprella mutica (assembly GCA_947561585.1). Taxonomy (NCBI): domain Eukaryota; kingdom Metazoa; phylum Arthropoda; class Malacostraca; order Amphipoda; family Caprellidae; genus Caprella; species Caprella mutica. Next base: position 159,957 of record CANNZV010000949.1, on the reverse strand, counting down.
AATCCCATTAACCCTTACTCTTTATCCCAGTAACTCTTGCTCATAATCCCAGTAACTCTTGCTCTTAATCCCATCAACTCTTGCTCTTAATCCCATCAACTCTTGCTCTTAATCCCATTAACTCTTGCTCTTAATCCCATTAACTCTTGCTCTTAATCCCATTAACTCTTGCTCTTAATCCCATTAACTATGCTCTTAATCCCATTAACTTTGCTCTTAATCCCATTAACTCTTGCTCTTAATCCCATTAACTATTGCTCTTAATCCCATTAACTCTTGCTCTTAATCCCATTAACTCTTGCTCTTAATCCCATTAACTCTTGCTCTTAATTCCATTAACTCTTGCTCTTAATCCCATTAACCCTTACTCTTAATCCCATTAACTCTTGCTCTTAATCCCATTAACTCTTGCTCTTAATCCCATTAACTCTTGCTCTTAATCCCAGTAACTCTTGCTCTTAATCCCATTAACCCTTACTCTTAATCCCATTAACCCTTACTCTTAATCCCATTAACTCTTGCTCTTAATCCCATTAACTCTTGCTCTTAATCCCATTAACCCTTACTCTTAATCCCATTAACCCTTACTCTTTATCCCAGTAACTCTTGCTCTTAATCCCAGTAACTCTTGCTCTTAATCCCAGTAACTCTTACTCTTAATCCCATTAACCCTTACTCATAATCCCATTAACCCTTACTCTTAATCCCATTAACTCTTGCTCTTAATCCCATTAACCCTTACTCTTAATCCCATTAACCCTTACTCTTAATCCCATTAACCCTTACTCTTTATCCCAGTAACTCTTGCTCTTAATCCCAGTAACTCTTGCTCTTAATCCCATTAACCCTTACTCATAATCCCATTAACCCTTACTCTTAATCCCATTAACTCTTGCTCTTAATCCCATTAACTCTTGCTCTTAATCCCATTAACTCTTGCTCTTAATCCCATTAACTCTTGCTCTTAATCCCAGTAACTCTTGCTCTTAATCCCATTAACCCTTACTCTTAATCCCATTAACCCTTGCTCTTTATCCCAGTAACTCTTGCTCTTTATCCCAGTAACTCTTGCTCTTAATCCCAGTAACTCTTGCTCTTAATCCCATTAACCCTTACTCATAATCCCATTAACCCTTACTCTTAATCCCATTAACTCTTACTCTTAATCCCATTAACTCTTGCTCTTAATCCCATTAACTCTTGCTCTTAATCCCATTAACTCTTGCTCTTAATCCCATTAACTCTTGCTCTTAATCCCATTAACTCTTGCTCTTAATTCCATTAACTCTTGCTCTTAATCCCATTAACCCTTACTCTTAATCCCATTAACCCTTACTCTTAATCCCATTAACTCTTGCTCTTAATCCCATTAACTCTTGCTCTTAATCCCAGTAACTCTTGCTCTTAATCCCATTAACCCTTACTCTTAATCCCATTAACCCTTACTCTTTATCCCAGTAACTCTTGCTCATAATCCCAGTAACTCTTGCTCTTAATCCCATCAACTCTTGCTCTTAATCCCATCAACTCTTGCTCTTAATCCCATTAACTCTTGCTCTTAATCCCATTAACTCTTGCTCTTAATCCCATTAACTCTTGCTCTTAATCCCATTAACTATGCTCTTAATCCCATTAACTTTGCTCTTAATCCCATTAACTCTTGCTCTTAATCCCATTAACTATTGCTCTTAATCCCATTAACTCTTGCTCTTAATCCCATTAACTCTTGCTCTTAATCCCATTAACTCTTGCTCTTAATTCCATTAACTCTTGCTCTTAATCCCATTAACCCTTACTCTTAATCCCATTAACTCTTGCTCTTAATCCCATTAACTCTTGCTCTTAATCCCATTAACTCTTGCTCTTAATCCCAGTAACTCTTGCTCTTAATCCCATTAACCCTTACTCTTAATCCCATTAACCCTTACTCTTAATCCCATTAACTCTTGCTCTTAATCCCATTAACTCTTGCTCTTAATCCCATTAACCCTTACTCTTAATCCCATTAACCCTTACTCTTTATCCCAGTAACTCTTGCTCTTAATCCCAGTAACTCTTGCTCTTAATCCCAGTAACTCTTACTCTTAATCCCATTAACCCTTACTCATAATCCCATTAACCCTTACTCTTAATCCCATTAACTCTTGCTCTTAATCCCATTAACCCTTACTCTTAATCCCATTAACCCTTACTCTTAATCCCATTAACCCTTACTCTTTATCCCAGTAACTCTTGCTCTTAATCCCAGTAACTCTTGCTCTTAATCCCATTAACCCTTACTCATAATCCCATTAACCCTTACTCTTAATCCCATTAACTCTTGCTCTTAATCCCATTAACTCTTGCTCTTAATCCCATTAACTCTTGCTCTTAATCCCATTAACTCTTGCTCTTAATCCCAGTAACTCTTGCTCTTAATCCCATTAACCCTTACTCTTAATCCCATTAACCCTTGCTCTTTATCCCAGTAACTCTTGCTCTTTATCCCAGTAACTCTTGCTCTTAATCCCAGTAACTCTTGCTCTTAATCCCATTAACCCTTACTCATAATCCCATTAACCCTTACTCTTAATCCCATTAACTCTTACTCTTAATCCCATTAACTCTTACTCTTAATCCCAGTAACTCTTACTCTTAATCCCAGTAACTCTTACTCTTAATCCCAGTAACTCTTACTCTTAATCCCAGTAACTCTTACTCTTAATCCCAGTAACTCTTACTCTTAATCCCAGTAACTCTTACTCTTAATCCCAGTAACTCTTACTCCCACTAACAGCATTTCCATCATTTAGCTAAAGTTTCATGTGTTTCTCAGGTGCCACTCGAGCTGGAGTGTGACATCAAGCAGTACTGGTGTACCAGGGCAGAGACTGAGTCGCATGAGATGTCAGTCTCCTCACACTCAGTCACAGTGGATGAGCATGACCCCACACTGGCACACACTGTCTTCAGCTTCGTGGACAGGGAGGAGACTAAGGTGGCGTCTTCTAGGTTAGTTCTTTTTGCTGGGTAACTTCATTGGGTTATTTGAAATAGCTAAATGGTGGTCATGATCAGATGTTTTAATTCAGTAGAAATAATGCTAGTGACTTTGAGTGTAGCTATAAGACTTTCTTTGTATGATTATTAATTGGGAGTAAAAATCTAGAAATAGCTACTAGCTACATGTATCCTAGTCTCTCTAACTAGCTACTATGTGGAAGAACCCCAAATATCGAAGTCAATTTAGAAGTTCCTTTATCAACAAGTAGCTATGAAGTTCAATTTACACATAGCAATATTAGATTCTTCTTGTTTTAACTTTTTCAAGTCTGGTGGTAGCTACATATTGCGTACCCCACTGATGGTTTAATGGAAAATATCATCTTTTAAAATATACATAGCTACATCTTCTTTGTTGCTTCTAAGAGAGTGCAATCATTTGTGGTTTCAGAGAGACCACAGCCTTGGCTCTGGCAGAACTGTACGCTCACGTCAACACTTTACCAGACTCTGACAAGAAGAGGAGGCTGGTGAAGCAGTTCAACCAGGCCAGTGGCTACGGCACTCCTAAACTCAATGGAGGAAATAAGAGAGCTGCTGCCTTCAAAAACTCCATAAAGGTGTGTTGTGAATTATTATAATGGTAGCTACTAGTGGAATACTCTAAAACAAACAGTAATGGGGGCCATTTTTTTTCCCGAAAGTAGTAGCATCCCAACTCTTTAGAGATTTAAATAAGTTAACCTTTTGGTTAAAAACTGCATTGTCAGCTGTAGCTGACTTATTTAGGACATTTAGCTTTTTTTCAACATAATAATTATATTCAACGTTAAAATAAATTTGTCTCTCCTTAACCTTAAGCATTGGTAGCTAATAGAAATATTAAAATTTCATGTTGTTTTAGTGCTTAATTTAGTTCTTTAACTCTTTATTTTTCCAATAGTTAAAATGTTTCTCAAACTAATTTTCTCATGCAGAAGCGACTGCTTAAAAGTACTGCACGCAGTACAGCCTCTGCATCTCTGCCACGTACCTGCAGTGATGACCTCCTGCTAAACACCGGCAAGGTAAGAAGAGAGACGTGGAAGTTACAACTAACTAGTTGAAGTTACATCTTAACAGTGTAACTAACTAGTCACACATCTTTCACTCTTATTACCTCTTTGTCTGTTTTCTCTCTTTACGCTTTACTAGGTATCTACATTCATCCTTATTTTTCCCTCTGTTAAGAAGTGCTATTTATTATTTGCTAGTTGTGATGATTGCTTCTAATACTTGTTAGTTTTCTCTTTCAAAATCACGTCATTTTTATCCTTTTCTCTTTACATTATATCTGCATGTCGCTTTTAATTTCCAAAGGTTTCTCATTTTTATCATACAATTCATCTCTCAATGCTTGTGTTCACTAATCAATAACAAAACTGTAGGATGGTTCTATTCCCTTAAGATGAGAATTACAGCTCTATAATTAATTTCTTGTATTTGTTGTAGTTTGTTTAAGTTGTAAACTGCGGTTTCAAATTAATCTGCATTCTACTGTTTTTCCAAATAAATCTACTCTTCAATCACCAAATTCTTGGTAGTCTAGCTATTTTTGCTGCGACTCGCTAGGAGCGCAGCCTAAGAACACCCCCTGATTGTTGTTGTTGTTGGGGATTTTTGGAGAATAGTCACTACTCCTTCAATAGTCAACCGATTTGATTGAAACAAACTTCAAATGATAGCCTGGCTAATTCGCTACACTTTCTAGGCACTAGAATTTCAAAATAATAATTGTAAATGTCAAAATTTGTTAAAATATAATCTTATGGACTTGTAATTTCGACCGATTTTGTCACTAAAATTGCTTTTTCTTCTTCAATAATGAATCGATTTGGTTGAAACAAGCTTCAATTGGCAGACTGGTGTATTAACTACAATTTCTAGAGAATAGAATTTTGAAAAATTATATTTTAATGGTCAAAAATTAAAATTCTGTATGGACTTGGAATCTTTTCTGATGGTAGCGTCGACCCGGATCGGTTCCCGCAGTGAATGATCCGGTGTCGGTTCCCGCACTCTATATAACTTCCGAAAGAAACATTATTTTTCAAATCTGTAAACACAGTCTAAAAGAGCTGTTTCTTAGCAATCTTTTGATATATTTACATTTGATATACTCTCGATAAGTAAAATTCTATTCGCGATCAAATAAAACATACATTTTAGGTACCTGAAAAATTTTCAACTGATGTTTTCAACTATCGCGCAAACTTTGACATTACAAGTAAACGAAAGATGATACCTATCTAAAAATTAGTATGCATATAGGGTATGTACTTGGTTAACATGCTTTAAAAGGAATTTTGTCAACTCAAGCCATTTGTAAAACTATAAAGGAAAACGTAAGTGCGAGAATCGACCCGATCGATAAATATGGGCTAGGGTCGCTTCCCGCACTTTTTCAGGGTTGGTTCCCGCACATCAAAATATCCATATTAGGTATATATTATATGTTTAGAGCGTGAGTAATATATTATATTTCTTCCAGGTTATCATAACTATTAAATACATTACATAACTTGTTTGATCATGCCGAAAAAAAAAAAAATTCAACAAAAAAAAAGAGAAATAAATTAGATGAAAGGAAAGTAAGAGATGCGATTGGTAAAGTGGGTGGTAGACTCTATCAAGGAAAGCTGCAAAATAAATTGGAATTCACGAATGGGCTTTCCGTGACCGAATGAAGAGAACTAGGAGCAATAACAGTGATAGCAGTGGCCGGAGATAAGTTACACCCACGTATCATTTTTAAAGGTGAGACCTGACGTAATAGTTACAAATTATGTAGTTCAGTGTTAAAATCACTATAAAATTGCTAATAGCGTATCATGCAGAATTGCTCTATAAAATCAAACTTTATTTACAGGTGTCAACCTTATGGCTATTGGCACGGTCCCCCGATCGTGCACAACATGCACGATCGGAAAAGCAGTGAAAGAGAACCACCACTAACCTCCCGAGGAGAAAAGGAAACTCACACCTCAAGCAAGTCCCCAAAAGTAGCCAGGCGATATAGAAGAACCAAACCTATCTGGTAGAGCCCACATCAATTATCACAAAGAGAACACTTTCACTGAATTGAATACCTCATTCTATAAGAAAGAAATATCTATCAATAGGAGTTTCGAGCAGATTTTGAAAGACCACTTCACACAAAGAGTGCAACATCGAAAAGTTCGACGTAGGATAAATCTTGAAGCTCAAGTTCTGACAATAGATGAATTAAGAATTTTGTGATGAAATGGAGAAAGAAAAGAAAATGAATTGTTAAAATAGGAAAACGGAAAAAGTAGATGAACAGTTGCAGCCAATTTGCTCCAGCACTAGTAGTAGTGCTGAAGAATCAGACGTGGATTTTAGGAAATTCTGTATCTTAAATAAAGCATTTTCATAACTTGTTTCATTTAACCTGGCAACGTTATCAAAAGCAATCATTATCGTAGTGTAGTGAGGACTAGCTACTCTTCATGGCTGATTCCCACAACGTGGTAGATAATGAATGAGAGTCGGTTCCCGCACTGCGGGGCAGTTCAAAAAGGGTTGGTTCCCGCAGTGCGGGAACCGATCCCAGGCACTGCGGGAAACGACCCCTTAAAGTCAGAATTCTCCCCCGCATATATTTCATCACATAAAAGAGAAAGTACTAGAGATAGAAACTTAAGAATTACTACGATTATGCATCATACAGAGGTGAATACTCATGCCAATTTTTGTTGAGATACCAAACTTATTTTCCGAGTTAAAGCAAAGTTTGCGCAAATTGCGGGAAGCGATCCTGGTCGACGCTACCACTAAAATTGATTCTTCTTCAATAATGATTCGATTTGCTTGAAACAAGCTTTAATATGTAGCCTGATGCATTTGCTACAAATTCTAGAGAGTAGAACATTGAAAATTTAATCATTAATACTCTAATATTTAATTTTGTTTGGACTTGTTTCTTCTTCCTGAATTAGGTAGTGATTTTTCGGGATTGGGAAGAGATTGAGGATTGGGAACAAGTGGAAGGATTGTGTGCAATTCTCATGATTGTGTGCAATTCTCATGATTGTGTGCAAGAGTGTTGTTACAGCTTGGATTGGATAATGTACTGTTGTAAGTTTGTCGCCAAACCTGAGATGCCAAAAATATTCGATTGTTTGTATTTTTTTTTGTAGAAATGAAAATGAATTACCATATTGGAGCATAAATATTTGGTGTAAGTGGATGTTATTTACTGCTGCGACCCGCTAGGAGCGCAGCCTGAGAACACCCCCAGATTGTTGTTGGTGATTTTGTGAAAATCAATACTACTCCTTCAATATTGAACTGATTTGATTGAAACAAACTGTAAGTGGTAGTCTGGCTTATTCGCTACACTTTTTGAGAAATGGAATTTACAAAAAAAAAATTCAAATGTCAATTTTGATAAAATATATTCATGTATAGATTTGTAATATCATTTGATATTGAAACTTATGTTAATTCTTCTCTTTCTATTAATCGAAGAAAGTGTTAATAGTTAGCCCGGTGAATTCACTAATATTTTTAGAATGCAGAATTTTGATAGTATAATCGTCATATAATAGTCAAAACTTTCAAGCACATATTAAAGTTAGGTAGCTCTTCATCTTCAATAATGAACTGATTCGATTGAAACAAATTTCTAATGGTAGCTTTATATGATCACTTCAGAGGGTAGGAAACTGAATTACGAAATTTTCAATGACTGCGGGATTTTTCTGTGCCCCTGACAAATTTGCCATAGTCGCAGCTCTCTCCGGGGAGTATCACCCGGGGTGTTATGTCTTGTTTTAATTCTGTGTTGCGTGAAATTACTTATAAGTTATGGAACTAAATTTTCCTCTTGATGTATTCTAATCAATTTTATGAGCTTTACTATCACAATATTAACAGATTGATATTAATATCCCATTGATTCATTTTACTCGTATATCGTTAGCTATTTGCTGTTTTGGAGGATGACACTGTCTGTACATTTAAATTAGCTACATTGTCCTCTATAATGTATATCATAATCTTCATTTACTGTTCTTACATTTTAGGGCATAGATGATTACAGTTTTGATTAGAACCTCAAACGAATCTTCCTTTCTGTGATGAAAGGAAAAGAAGGGTTAGGAGGTGGAGTGGCGTCCTTTGGTCACCGAACTATTTTAATTTGGATAATATATTGTCTTTTTTACATTTTTACCTTGTTTTTCATTTTATAACACTATTTGCAGTTCTTCTGCATTCATGAGTATTGTATCTGACTTGTGGTAGGTACTTATGTTTATGGAGCCACTTTCCTTTCTGACTGCTTCTTCCAGTCCTTTGTATTCAATTACCTTTTGATATCAGTGATATGGCCTTTGGTTTCGAAGCAGACGTTAAACCCCTACTAAATTAAATTGAATTTTAACTTTATTTCATGCCACATCATCAGAGTCCCTTGTACTCATTTTTCTCATTGACTTCACCATTAGCTTACCTATTTGGTTCCGAAACAGATGCTAAATTCCTTACTAAATTAGTAGTATTATTTCTCTAGTTTATTCTATCACCTCAATTCTCCTTTAATCATTTTCCCCAGTCTTATTTGATTGTGACATCACCATCATTCACACCCACTTGTGATTTATTGAACTCATTTTGATGCAAAGGTCCTTGAATTAGTCTGATAAATCGCCTTCAAATTGCCAAATTGTGGATAATTTATTGTTGGGGACAAAATTAAGCAGGTGACACTTCATGGCTACTCATTATAAATGAATTATTATCTATTTAGCAAACCGCAAACCTGTCCAAACCAAACCCTAATACAGGTGGGCCCCGCTCTTAGGAAATTGTTTCTACTTGTGAGACATGTCTCGCAATTAGAACAGTATGTAAACAATAACATAGAAAACGGAGAATAATGAATTGATTCTGACAATAATCACTGCAACACTGTAGTGTTTGCATGTAATTTAAACACCAAAGACAGTTTTCGTTCTTCTACCTCATGAAAATTAGATGTCAAAGGAGTTACATTTATAAATGACTTGAATCTCACCCCTCTAGTAGAAACATTTATTTCTAATACGGTAAGTTCTTAATTATCAATCGGTTCCACATTTTCGGACACGTAAGAAAAAACGATATAATAATAATTATTTAACTTTTATTATTATTATAGCGTTTTTTTTTATGTGTCCGAAAATGTGGAACTGACCGATAATTAAGAACTTATCCTACAGAGTCATGGTTTTGTTCATAAAGGCGAAGCCTGCCCTTATGATGGAGTATTATTTACCAACATTTCGTAATTTTAATGCTGGGATATTTGCCAATGCTTACGGTAACTAACAGTGCTTATTTGCGCCAATCTATAGGGACCTTGAGCGGCGCGATTGGTTTCACTTGGTAATGATTAACTAAGTGATAAAAACTAGTGTCCTTTGTTATTTAGAAATGGTGATCCTTGCTATTTAAAATAGAACTGTTTGTCCTATCCTCGCTGTTAGTCTGTCTATCTGTGATAAAAAATAAGACTCCTCGAGCTATTCTCATGAGTCAATTATTATCAATCAAGTTGGTTGTACATGTCTGGTATTTCAGTTTCACTGCTGGTTCCAGTTTATCATTAGGTATTTCTAGTATTGTCTTAATATGAATTTCACTTTCCTTTCCCACTGCTTCTTCCAGTCTCTTGTATTTAATTTATTTCGATGTTAGCGACAGCTATAGCCTTTGTTACTCCCCTACTAATGAATTAATTAACTATTAACACTCGGATGTTTCTCTCTACCTCAGTGATGCTAATAAACACACCAACTACTTCACTGTAGCTTATCATATTAGGCATTGGTTTTACTTTTCTATTTATGTAGCTTCTTCTAATGATGAATTGTGATATCAATTTGAAAGCTTGAATTAAATAAAATATCTTGAACGTTGAGTCTACAATACCTTACAACATCTACTACTATATCTTTGCATGATGTATTTTTCGGTGATATTTTATATAGCAATTTAGTGCAATGTACATTTTAGCTGATCAGCTCTATTCCGTGGGTCTGATTGTTGTTCTTGGGGATTATTTTAGAATATACAGCCACTGCTTAATTTGATTTCAAATAGAAAAAGAAAATTCTTGACAATTAGCTATTCTTATTCTCTTTTGAATTAGCTACATTTTCCTTCAAAAATATATTTCCAGTGCCATAGGTTTCATAATAATCACTATTTTTAAGTGTAGTGGTTGTTTACCCAGTGGTTCTGCTTTTACAGCTTAAATTCTTGCAAATTTTTACCTTTGTAAAATTGCAGAAGGTTGTGTTTTTATCAGCAATTGTTTTCCCCGTACGAATAACACAGGAAGTTTTTTAGCTTTTTATTTTTCTAAATGTTTTTGACGGTTACCCCACAGGGCAATAGCTCCCTAACCAGTATGTTAGCTTTTTGTGTAGTCAAGGTTTGTGAGTCTAAGTTAACATTAATGGTATTGATATTAAATACCACTTTAGTGAACCCTGTAGAAATGTGTCCTTAGAAACTAGACTCTGATGCCTTTGCTAAACATTAACTGTTTTTGTACCTATTTACTGAGTTGGTGGGTGAGTTGTAACTATATCCCAGGCAAATTACTGAAGTAGGTACAGGCAAGTAGGAAGGAATTGGTAATGCGATGATTTATTTCGCAGTTTAATATGTCTCTAAAACTAAAAATTCAGATATTTTGAAATTGATCTGAAACCAAAAATTTAAGATTTAAATTAAGTAATAGGTTGATGAATCGTTAGCTTTTTATTTCATTTAATCTTAAATGCGTTTAGGTTTAAGTAACGATCAAGAGAAACACACTGATATTTCCAACTACTTTAACAATTTTATTCCTTTATTCCTTTTCATTTATAATATTTTGACGTTGCTCGACTTCGTCACATCAATATGTCTAATATTCCATTATTTATTGTAATAGCTGCGCAAATGAACAAACAACCTCACTTTAATGGGTAATAGCGCGTGTTTTCTATTATTGCTACCGTGCGCAATTTCCCATAAAACTGTGATTGTTCTTAAGTAAAACTGACCAAATCTTGGTGGCTATTGATGCTAAAATTGCACGTGCCAAATGTTATGAGGTGATTCCTCTATCGGGTTATAAAATAGAAAAGATGTATTGAATATAATATCTCTTGCATTTTATTAAAGATAATGCATTCCTCTTGATTCTCTAGTTTTTTTTTATTGGAGTTCATATGACTGAAAAGACTCCACTTTTTTATCTGTCCTCATTTGACTGGATATAATGCGACCTATGTTTTTATTTGCTATGTAAGACTTGCATAGCTCCTTATTTGTCTACTGATAAACATCTACTATGTAGGCAGCAGTATTATCGTAGCGATGCTATCACTAACCACTTAGTCCTTACAGTTTCTATTCACGTGGCTTATTAAATCTAAGAGTAATAGAGCTCTCAATTGGCTATTCCACTTGTCTTACTAACAAATCTGCACTTTTAAATTTTAAGTCAAGCTTCTATAATGAAGATGTGTTGACAATGTTCAAAATATATATTAAATAAACTGTTCAATAAGGGTTTGTTCTCGAAAGAATCATAATTGTACCACTCTAAATATAATAGTAGCAGTTGATGTTCGAATTTAAGCGCTGTTTGTTTGCATTGGCTATCATTTTGCAACTTTACATGATTTCATTTTCGTTACAAAGCAACTAAAACGGATTTATTTTCACGGCGTCTAGTCACATCCAATTATAAAATCGATCTCATTCAGATTGAAAATTATAATATGAAACGGATTATTTTTAATATACATTCAAAGAAGAATGTGTCTGTAATGTACCACACTTTCACTAATTTACTAAGAAATGTTGTTACTTGTAATGCTTAGATATTACATTGTCACATTGACTTTACTGATAGCAAATTCTTTCAAAAAATATTACCAAGGTCCTAAGTTATGACTCATGTTTTTAATTTCCATATAGGTAAGTTCATTTCATTTCTAATTATTTAATTCTATTAACTGCTTTAATTTGACTGTCATTGCGCATTCTGTGTATGGTGCCTCTAATTACTGTGTGGGTTCATAGCAACATGTACAAGGTGTCTGTGGTTTACTTGGTTCAACCGCTTCTTCCTGGCTATGTTTTTTGCATGCTAGTCAACAGAAACCTGTATTTAAAATATTAGTTTGGTAATCGGTTCATCAAGTTTAGAAGGACGTTCGTATAATAAATTTCCTGTTTTTTTTTCTTAAAGATTGCTTTGATATTTTGAATACGGTAGCTACCTTATTGTTAATATGTGTTATTAGGCTGTTAAACGGTGAGAATGTTAATATCTTTGGAATGCTGCTTATCAACCGCTACATTCCACCTCTATTGTCCAATTATTTGAATATGTTTATCGTCCATTGTAAGTCAAGAGTTACTACTTCATCACTAGTGTGCTGTGTTGGGGGTCTGCCGGTTCAAAATATCTAATGATAAACAGCACTTGAAGAATATCGGTTTCTAAGGGCCCGGTCACCCGAGCGTTTTTGGGGCTTTTTCAACGCTCCTAAAGCGTCGCGTTCAAGGATACATATGAAATTGGTTTCACAATAATTTTCTCATAGTCAAAAACGCTGTGCAAAAGCGCCCGTGAAGATAAAAAAATGAGTTTTTTTATCTGCGATTTGCTGTTTTCAAGGTAATTAAATTTTTTGAACGAATTTAGCTTATAATTTTATTAGAGCTTTACATGCGTTATTATTTGAATGTTAATACAAATGTTGTAGATAATTCAAGTAAATTCTGTACAGAAAATTCTAATGTTATTTCTCGCTATCAAGTTTTTCTAAGCTAGTCTCGTATGCGGAAAAACACCAATGCATATTCGCTAGCATCATTACCATGCAAAGTGTACAGGTTTGCTCCAGTTTAGCGATGCAGTCCTTCAGACGCTATTTAGAGCTCTTAAGGCCCCAACTACCGGGTTAATTGACATCATTCGCGACCTTAACAACATGTCTGCAGACTATGGCCTTGCCACGAGCTATCCACTATCCCTATGACGCACTGAGGGACATAAGAAGGACGAACTACTCACCCCTATACCTACCTAAGTCAGGTATTAGGGTTTGGAGATGTGGGTTAAATCAGGCGCCCAACCCATGCACGTCAGGGTAACAACCATAGTTGTCATGTCAAACAATTCTCCTTTATCATATAATTCACTGCTCTATAACCTCAAAAATGTTTCTCTAAAATATTTACTGCCGTTACAAAGTCTGTTTCTTCGAAGGGTGTATAATCTCCATACTATATTTGGGTTTGATGGTTGGTTAGGTCTGTTGGTTGCAACCATGTGATTGTGGTGTGATACCTTGTCTGGTTTCTATGGTATAACTTGTATAATATTTGTTTGAAATTAAAATTAGAATAAGGAATGATTAGTTTTCGATATTCCTTACAGGTTTTTTTTCAATAGCTTATAATTTATATTTCAATGGCTTATATTATATTTCAATCGCATATGTTTTATTTCAATGACGTATATTTCCATTGATAGAATACTGATATTTTTTTTATCTATTTGGAGGTGGTATTGTTTAGGGGTGTACCAATGCCTTTATTATTACTGATACGAGCTCCGATACTTGGTAATAGTAGTGTGCCAATACCGATACGCCTATACTTAAAATTCACCGATATTCGGATATCGTTACCTAAAAAAATGGCCAGTATAACTAGTACAGATACCGATAGTATCGGTAAAGCCCGACTCTATCCTCCTTGTCATCACATGGTATCTGTTGTTCACAAGCTGTTCACCATTGCTTTCGCTTGTTACCTCTGACCTTTAGTTGTGCGAACTAGGAAGAGGTGTAGTGTGAGGCAGACACACCCTATGTACCAAGCTACTGTTTAATAAACTGTGCATCTCATTGAGAAATGGAAAGATATCTTCGGCCCACTCTATACTAGCAGATAAAACGCCGCGTTTAAACCGCCTAGCTTACGATTATTCAATTAATAACAGCCGCAATGTTTTACCATTCATTTATCCGTGTGATTAATTGAAGAGCGGCAAAGGTACGATATGTATGCAGTGAGTGACCTATTGAAATTTCCACTCTATATTTGATTCTTATCTGTAAATTTTACTTCACTCTATATACATTTAGCCTATCATATAACTAGGTAGACTCCTAGGTATTCACCATCAACAATATTGCTCTGAATATGGCACATAGGAGATAACACCTAGTACAACTATGTCTGTAGGCGTAATAGCTATTTGTTAATGTCTACCGTGTGTCTTCCATTCATTTTATTATAAACTATGCATGCATTTGAATACGTTTTTGATGGAATAGTGAGCGTTATTCATACGTGATGGATATTAACTATTACGGTTATCATTAATGAAATCATGGTTAGGTACTCTTCATACATTATTGACATTTTTTTCATTAGCCCCACTGACATTTTTTCCATTAGCCCTACTGACATTTTTTCCATTAGCCCTACTGACATTTTTTTCATTCACTATAGTCTTTAAACTATTAAATTCCCCGTCATATCTCTTCATTCTCTTAGTAATAATTCTCCAACTCATTTGTTCATTCTCTCATTCACTCTTTAATGCACAGTCATGTTATGTTGTTACACTCATCTGTCAGGCATTGTGGTGTGACACATGCCATTGAAACTAATGTGACTCTCATCACTCTATTCTAGTGTGACTGTCATCACTACTATGCCACTCTCATCACTACTATTCTCATGCCTGTCTCATAATCATTTTCTATTGTCATAATTTTCTAATGTCATAATTTTCTAATGTCATTATTTTCATAACAAACAATAAATTGAACTCTCTTATTTTTTTTCTCACATGATCGGTAATGTGGAATCATTCCATAACTCTGAACTCACCTTATACACTCTGTAAAAAAAACTGTTTTTTCTCTCTTTGTATGGCCTTGGTAAAGAAATTTACTGGTAAATTGCATGTAATTTGCCAGTGAAGAACAGTGTGAGGTGATTTTGTACCACTTTATTAGTTATTAAAATTACTCCTAATGTATTTCTCTGAACAGTACATCCATTACACTGAGAGTGTGACTTTTTGTCAACATTGGTACTGTGCTAGTGCTTTATAGGTACTTTTCTCTAATGAAATGACTACACATTCAATATGACGCTTCATTTTGTAGCACTTTGATGAGTGTTTGTTGTTCTATTTTTCAGTTCTATTTAAATAGTGAACTTAATGCTTTAATTTAACTAAATATATGTAGAGTAAAAGCTACAATAATTCTCATTACATTAGTATCAAAAAAGTTGGTTATAATACTATAATGTAATCTTTTTCAAAATTGTTTGTTAATTTCGAAAATATATCGACAATATATATTCTACTCAATGAGTTTTTCTTATTGGATTGTGTTTCTTTTATACTGAAATACAATTTTCCGTAATTAACTAAAACTAACTCCTGTGTAGCTACTATCAGTACACTAAGTACATGTTATCATTAACACCTGTGTTATCATTAACACCTGTGTTATCATTAACACCTGTGTTATCATTAACACCTGTGTTATCATTAACTCCTGTGTTATCATTAACACCTGTGTTATCATTAACACCTGTGTTATCATTAACACCTGTGTTATCATTAACACCTGTGTTATCATTAACTCCTGTGTTATCATTAACACCTGTGTTATCATTAACACCTCTGTTATCATTAACACCTCTGTTATCATTCACACCTTTATCATTCACACCTCTGTTATCATTCACACCTTTGTTATCATTCACACCTTTGTTATCATTCACATCTTTGTTATCATTCACACCTTTGTTATCATTCACACCTTTTTTATCATTCACACCTCTGTTATCATTCACACCTCTGTTATTCACACCTTTGTTATCATTCACACCTCTGTTATCACTCACACCTCTGTTATCATTCACACCTTTGTTATCATTCTCACCTCTGTTATCATTAACACCTGTGTTGTCATTAACTCCTGTGTTATCATTAACACCTCTGTTATCATTAACACCTCTGTTATCATTAACACCTCTGTTATCATTAACACCTTTGTTATCATTCACATCTTTGTTATCATTCACACCTCTGTTATCATTCACACCTCTGTTATCATTCACACCTTTGTTATCATTCACATCTTTGTTATCATTCACACCTCTGTTATCATTCACACCTCTGTTATCATTCACACCTCTGTTATCATTCACACCTTTGTTATCATTCACACCTTTGTTATCATTCACACCTTTGTTATCATTCACACCTTTGTTATCATTCACACCTTTGTTATCATTCACACCTTTGTTATCATTCACACCTTTTTTATCATTCACACCTCTGTTATCATTCACACCTCTGTTATTCACACCTTTGTTATCATTCACACCTCTGTTATCACTCACACCTCTGTTATCATTCACACCTTTGTTATCACTCACACTTCTGTTATCATTCTCACCTCTGTTATCATTAACTCCTGTGTTATCATTAACACCTTTGTTATCATTCTCACCTCTGTTATCATTCACACCTCTGTTATCATTCACACCTCTGTTATCACTCACACCTCTGTTATCACTCACACCTCTGTTATCACTCACACCTCTGTTATCATTAACTCCTGTGTTATCATTAACTCCTGTGTTATCATTAACACCTCTGTTATCATTCACACCTCTGTTATCATTCACACCTTTGTTATCATTCACACCTTTGTTATCATTCACACCTCTGTTATCATTCACACCTTTGTTATCATTCACACCTCTGTTATCATTCACACCTTTGTTATCATTCACACCTCTGTTATCATTCACACCTCTGTTATCATTCACACCTCTGTTATCATTCACACCTCTGTTATCATTCACACCTCTGTTATCATTCACACCTCTGTTATCATTCACACCTCTGTTATCATTCACACCTCTGTTATCATTCACACCTCTGTTATCATTCACACCTCTGTTATCATTCACACCTCTGTTATCATTCACACCTCTGTTATCATTCACACCTCTGTTATCATTCACACCTCTGTTATCATTCACACCTCTGTTATCATTCACACCTCTGTTATCATTCACACCTCTGTTATCATTCACACCTTTGTTATCATTCACACCTTTGTTATCATTCACACCTTTGTTATCATTCACACCTTTGTTATCATTCACACCTTTGTTATCATTCACACCTTTGTTATCATTCACACCTTTGTTATCATTCACACCTTTGTTATCATTCACACATCTGTTATCATTCACACATCTGTTATCATTCACACCTCTGTTATCATTCACACCTTTGTTATCATTCACACCTTTGTTATCATTCACACCTTTGTTATCATTCACACCTTTGTTATCATTCACACCTTTGTTATCATTCACACCTTTGTTATCATTCACACCTTTGTTATCATTCACACCTTTGTTATCATTCACACCTTTGTTATCATTCACACCTTTGTTATCATTCACACCTTTGTTATCATTCTCACCTCTGTTATCATTCACACCTTTGTTATCATTCACACCTCTGTTATCATTCACACCTTTGTTATCATTCACACCTTTGTTATCATTCACACCTTTGTTATCATTCACACCTTTGTTATCATTCACACCTTTGTTATCATTCACACCTTTGTTATCATTCACACCTTTGTTATCATTCACACCTTTGTTATCATTCACACCTTTGTTATCATTCACACATCTGTTATCATTCACACCTCTGTTATCATTCTCACCTTTGTTATCATTCTCACCTTTGTTATCATTCACACCTTTGTTATCATTCACACCTTTGTTATCATTCACACCTTTGTTATCATTCACACCTTTGTTATCATTCACACCTCTGTTATCACTCACACCTCTGTTATCATTCACACCTCTGTTATCATTCACACCTCTGTTATCACTCACACCTCTGTTATCACTCACACCTCTGTTATCACTCACACCTCTGTTATCACTCACACCTCTGTTATCACTCACACCTCTGTTATCACTCACACCTCTGTTATCACTCACACCTCTGTTATCATTAACTCCTGTGTTATCATTAACTCCTGTGTTATCATTAACACCTCTGTTATCATTAACACCTCTGTTATCATTCACACCTCTGTTATCATTCACACCTCTGTTATCATTCACACCTCTGTTATCATTCACACCTCTGTTATCATTCACACCTCTGTTATCATTCACACCTCTGTTATCATTCACACCTCTGTTATCACTCACACCTCTGTTATCATTCTCACCTCTGTTATCATTAACTCCTGTGTTATCATTAACACCTCTGTTATCATTAACACCTCTGTTATCATTCACACCTCTGTTATCATTCACACCTCTGTTATCATTCACACCTCTGTTATCATTCACACCTCTGTTATCATTCACACCTCTGTTATCATTCTCACCTCTGTTATCATTAACTCCTGTGTTATCATTAACTCCTGTGTTATCATTAACACCTCTGTTATCATTAACACCTCTGTTATCATTAACACCTCTGTTATCATTCACACCTCTGTTATCATTCACACCTCTGTTATCATTCACACCTCTGTTATCATTCACACCTCTTTTATCATTCACACCTCTGTTATCATTCACACCTCTGTTATCATTAACTCCTGTGTTATCGTTAACTCCTGTGTTATCATTCACACCTCTATTATCATTCACACCTCTGTTATCATTCACACCTCTGTTATCACTCACACCTCTGTTATCATTCTCACCTCTGTTATCATTCTCACCTCTGTTATCATTAACTCCTGTGTTATCATTAACACCTCTGTTATCATTAACACCTCTGTTATCATTCACACCTCTGTTATCATTCACACCTCTGTTATCATTCACACCTTTGTTATCACTCACACCTCTGTTATCATTCTCACCTCTGTTATCATTAACTCCTGTGTTATCATTAACTCCTGTGTTATCATTAACACCTCTGTTATCATTAACACCTCTGTTATCATTAACACCTCTGTTATCATTCACACCTCTGTTATCATTCACACCTCTGTTATCATTCACACCTCTGTTATCATTCACACCTCTTTTATCATTCACACCTCTGTTATCATTCACACCTCTGTTATCATTAACTCCTGTGTTATCGTTAACTCCTGTGTTATCATTCACACCTCTATTATCATTCACACCTCTGTTATCATTCACACCTCTGTTATCATTCACACCTCTGTTATCATTCACACCTCTGTTATCATTCACACCTCTGTTATCATTCACACCTCTGTTATCATTCACACCTCTGTTATCATTCACACCTCTGTTATCATTCACACCTTTGTTATCATTCACACCTTTGTTATCATTCACACCTTTGTTATCATTCACACCTTTGTTATCATTCACACCTCTGTTATCATTCACACCTCTGTTATCATTCACACCTGTTATCATTCACACCTTTGTTATCATTCACACCTCTGTTATCATTCACACCTCTGTTATCACTCACACCTCTGTTATCATTCACACCTTTGTTATCATTCACACCTCTGTTATCATTCACACATCTGTTATCATTCACACCTTTGTTATCATTCACACCTTTGTTATCATTCACACCTTTGTTATCATTCACACCTTTGTTATCATTCACACCTCTGTTATCATTCACACCTCTGTTATCATTCACACCTCTGTTATCATTCACACCTTTGTTATCATTCACACCTCTGTTATCATTCACACCTCTGTTATCACTCACACCTCTGTTATCATTCACACCTCTGTTATCATTCACACCTCTGTTATCATTCACACCTCTGTTATCATTCACACCTCTGTTATCATTCACACCTTTGTTATCATTCACACCTTTGTTATCATTCACACCTCTGTTATCATTCACACCTCTGTTATCATTCACACCTCTGTTATCATTCACACCTCTGTTATCATTCACACCTCTGTTATCATTCACACCTTTGTTATCATTCACACCTTTGTTATCATTCACACCTTTGTTATCATTCACACCTTTGTTATCATTCACACCTTTGTTATCATTCACACCTTTGTTATCATTCACACCTTTGTTATCATTCACACCTTTGTTATCATTCACACATCTGTTATCATTCACACATCTGTTATCATTCACACCTCTGTTATCATTCACACCTTTGTTATCATTCACACCTTTGTTATCATTCACACCTTTGTTATCATTCACACCTTTGTTATCATTCACACCTTTGTTATCATTCACACCTTTGTTATCATTCACACCTTTGTTATCATTCACACCTTTGTTATCATTCACACCTTTGTTATCATTCACACCTTTGTTATCATTCACACCTTTGTTATCATTCTCACCTCTGTTATCATTCACACCTTTGTTATCATTCACACCTCTGTTATCATTCACACCTTTGTTATCATTCACACCTTTGTTATCATTCACACCTTTGTTATCATTCACACCTTTGTTATCATTCACACCTTTGTTATCATTCACACCTTTGTTATCATTCACACATCTGTTATCATTCACAAATCTGTTATCATTCACACCTCTGTTATCAATCACACCTCTGTTATCATTCTCACCTTTGTTATCATTCTCACCTTTGTTATCATTCACACCTTTGTTATCATTCACACCTTTGTTATCATTCACACCTTTGTTATCATTCACACCTTTGTTATCATTCACACCTCTGTTATCACTCACACCTCTGTTATCATTCACACCTCTGTTATCATTCACACCTCTGTTATCACTCACACCTCTGTTATCACTCACACCTCTGTTATCACTCACACCTCTGTTATCACTCACACCTCTGTTATCATTAACTCCTGTGTTATCATTAACTCCTGTGTTATCATTAACACCTCTGTTATCATTAACACCTCTGTTATCATTAACACCTCTGTTATCATTCACACCTCTGTTATCATTCACACCTCTGTTATCATTCACACCTCTGTTATCATTCACACCTCTGTTATCATTCACACCTCTGTTATCATTCACACCTTTGTTATCATTCACACCTCTGTTATCACTCACACCTCTGTTATCATTCTCACCTCTGTTATCACTCACACCTCTGTTATCATTCTCACCTCTGTTATCATTAACTCCTGTGTTATCATTAACACCTCTGTTATCATTAACACCTCTGTTATCATTAACACCTCTGTTATCATTAACACCTCTGTTATCATTCACACCTCTGTTATCATTCACACCTCTGTTATCATTCACACCTCTGTTATCATTCTCACCTCTGTTATCATTAACTCCTGTGTTATCATTAACTCCTGTGTTATCATTAACACCTCTGTTATCATTAACACCTCTGTTATCATTAACACCTCTGTTATCATTCACACCTCTGTTATCATTCACACCTCTGTTATCATTCACACCTCTGTTATCATTCACACCTCTTTTATCATTCACACCTCTGTTATCATTAACTCCTGTGTTATCGTTAACTCCTGTGTTATCATTAACACCTCTGTTATCATTCACACCTCTGTTATCATTCACACCTCTGTTATCATTCTCACCTCTGTTATCATTAACTCCTGTGTTATCATTAACACCTCTGTTATCATTAACACCTCTGTTATCATTAACACCTTTGTTATCATTCACACCTCTGTTATCATTCACACCTCTGTTATCACTCACACCTCTGTTATCACTCACACCTCTGTTATCATTCTCACCTCTGTTATCATTAACTCCTGTGTTATCATTAACTCCTGTGTTATCATTAACACCTCTGTTATCATTAACACCTCTGTTATCATTAACACCTCTGTTATCATTCACACCTCTGTTATCATTCACACCTCTGTTATCATTCACACCTCTGTTATCATTCACACCTCTGTTATCATTCACACCTCTTTTATCATTCACACCTCTGTTATCATTAACTCCTGTGTTATCGTTAACACCTCTGTTATCATTCACACCTCTGTTATCATTCACACCTCTGTTATCACTCACACCTCTGTTATCATTCACACCTTTGTTATCATTCACACCTCTGTTATCATTCACACCTTTGTTATCATTCACACCTTTGTTATCATTCACACCTTTGTTATCATTCACACCTTTGTTATCATTCACACCTTTGTTATCATTCACACCTCTGTTATCATTCACACCTCTGTTATCATTCACACCTTTGTTATCATTCACACCTCTGTTATCATTCACACCTCTGTTATCACTCACACCTCTGTTATCATTCACACCTCTGTTATCATTCACACCTCTGTTATCATTCACACCTCTGTTATCATTCACACCTCTGTTATCATTCACACCTCTGTTATCATTCACACCTCTGTTATCATTCACACCTCTGTTATCATTCACACCTCTGTTATCATTCACACCTCTGTTATCATTCACACCTCTGTTATCATTCACACCTTTAGTTGCCTTACTTACCAAGGCAATCCACCTTAACATTATAATGTATATAGATACATCACTCGATACCAATACTGCAATTAACGTATCTGATTTATATTCTATTTATTCATGAATTAGCAAATGATTTTGTAACATATATTCACTGTCATTTTATTCGCTAGATGTGACCTTACTCTTTGGTATATTGGAGCTAGTTAAAATTCACCCTATGGATGCAATACATTAACCAATGCCACTTGCCGTTAATAGGTAGGATAAGAGTCTTGCAAAGTATCCCATATCACCTTTGGTATTTGCGGTAGGGGCGTGGGGCAGTGTTTTTAGAGCAAATTGCCACGTTTCACGCTGTAACTGTAGTTGTAGTAGGTATCGCTTAACAAAATAGCATGAAAAACTTGCATGGTATTTTACCATGGCTGCGGACTATACAGTTATAGGGTGAGAAAAACTAGCAGCATGCTTTGTCTCGTAGCTGTTAGTGAAGGCTTAGGTTTGTCATTGGTATAGTCATATGCTCGGGGTGGTGAATTAGTAAAAAAAACTACCTCTATGACTAAAAGTCGTACCCATGTCATTGAAGCCTAAAGGAATTATTGTAATGAAATGTGTGTAGGCAAGCTAAGGAACACATCTAACATATGCTTCTTTATGAAACTAACATTAAAATGAAAATTTCATTGAAATCAAAAAAGAAAATTACACATAGTATAATGCATGGTAAAATCTACTAATAAATTTCTTCAATATAATCAAGCTCATGATAGACCAATGTTTGTCTTTTGGGCATATCATTTCGCCATGATAAAATAATTGCAATCCATAGTTATATTCACTTTCAGTAAAAAATTTCCATTATTTTAATACATTGCCCATTTTCAAATTATTCTCAAAAATTGAAAGTTTTCGTTAAAGTTATGAACTCAAATGTAGTTGCTACCAAGCAAAAGTAACTGATTTGACTTTTGTTTAATCGAAAGTTTCACACATATCTATCATTCAGAAAGAAACTCACGTCCATATCTTTTTATGGGATGATTATCAATTTTTTTCGTTAAATTAGGGTATTTTGCAGTATAAGACCAAACTGCTACAAAAGTTAGTATTTTTTTACCTAGCATACATAATTCAAACATCTGCAGAAGTTAATAATATTATATAACTTTTTTTTTATAGTATACAAAAAAATCTGAATAAGAATATAAAAGTTAGAAATAAATAAATTAGAATATAAAGGAATATTCGCTTACCGTTACCAGTCTAAATAAAGTGAAATAAGTACTAAATTACTACTACACAGTGTGCATTTGTCTTTTAGTTTCAAGAAAAATGTCACTCTTTAACATTTAAGATACGATATAACTTCCTAGATTAAAATAATTGTCAGTATGACAAATATCCGAATGAAAGAAATCCGTATAACAGAGAAAATATGAGTAACAAATAATCTGATGCAGAAAAGTGCGGGATACAAAGCAAAAAGAAATCCCTGATGGAAAAAATAATCCGGAAATAGAAAAATTTTGAATACAGAAAAATCTCGAATACTAAAAAATTCTGAATACTGAAAAATTCTGATTTCAGACAAAATTCCGGATACAGTTGAAATTCTGGATACAGTTAAAATTCTGGATACAGTTAAAATTCTGGATACAGTTGAAATTCTGGATACAGATAAAATTCTGGATACAGATGAATTTTGAATACAGATAAAATTTTGAATATTAACAAATCCTGAGTACATAAAAAAAATCCGTATTTTGATAAAAAATCCGAATTTTGATAAAAATTCTGAATAGCTACAGATAAAATTCTAAATACAGAAAAATTCTCAATATAGAAAAATTTCGATATAGAAAAATTTCGATATAGAAAAATTTTGAATATAGAAAAATTTTGAATAAAGAAATATTTTTGAATATAGACAAATTTTGAATATAGAAAAATTATAAGTACAGAAAAATTTTAAGTACTGAATACTGAAAAATACTGAATACTTATATCCGGGATACAAAAAAAAAGGAGAAAATCCAAGATTACAAAAAATCGAAATTATTTGAAAAAAATCCATGACTACATAAATCGAAATTATTAATAAAATCCGTTATCACAAAAAAAAATCTCAGATTAAAAAAAATCATATCAATATTTTTATAACGAAAAATCTGGAAAATCTTGGATAACAATGAATGCCGAATGTTTTTAAAAATCCCGGATAACAAAATCATCCGCTTATTTTTAATAAATATGCATTTTAAAAGTAACTTAAAATTTATTGTCGTCATTTTTGACGGGTAACACGCTAGTAACATATATGGCTAGAGTTATTAAGGTTAAAACAATATTTTCTATATTCTTTTTTAAACAATAGTTGGGCATAGAGTGACGTAAAACTTTACAATTACTATTAGCTTCAGTAAATCTAATTATTCTAGGTAAAAATTAGTCTTATTTTCTCTGATTTGGTGGTCCTATGTAGGGATGAAAATGTTAAATTATTTTCAATAATAATAAACTTTTCGTATAAGTTTATCATGGAGACTATAGAGTAATAATTAGAGCTATTTTATAATTTTTAAATTTTTAGTTTAAAATTATATCAGTTGTTGATTTTATAGGTACATTATTTATATTTTTTACATTTAAAGTTTGTAAACATTAAATATATTAAATATAATTTATTAAAACATGTTAAAAGTTTTCCGTATACTTAATATGTTGTTCATAATTTGAATGGTGTTGCCTTTATTGAATTATATATTGGTGTGAAAAAATACTCAGTTGATTGATTGATGCTGATATATTCATATAAAACTTAATGGAAAAGCATGAACATGTTTTAGCTGTGATTATTTTCGTCAGAAATCTGACTGACAAACATGTTTTCTCACTATTTGTGCCACTCTTAGTTACTATGCAAACTATTACTTCTACAATCCTTGCTATTTACTTCTATCCTAATTTGTTTTTAGATATCCTAAAAGTAATCACCAAGAGATCACAACAGTGCTATATTTAGTTGCAAAGATAGTAGGCCTAACTTTGTCACTTCCCTTTACAATGTAGGTCAGGAGTCAGGAACTCAATGCATAAATTATCAGTTGGTCTGTGTGTCTGCAGTCAAACTATACTCTGTACTCTCAACACCAACAATTTACACACTGACCAATAAAAAATAGAAAGTGACTCAGATTTGTTCCTACTCTTTTTGGCCTATAACTATTCAGTCTTTTTACTTTTTTCAGTCTCTACATATCACAGCCTTTTTCGTTTTTCTCTACGTTTTCATTTTTTTCACAATTTTTCTTACCTATTACCCTCTGTCTCTTGGTTTACATGCAATATATGTTCACAAAATTTAGTTTTGATATGATAAGAATAATTGTCTCAGGTGTAGTTAGTCTTTGACTCTTTCCCGTATTGAACCGCTGATTCTGTCTTAACGTGTGTTCGTATCAGCTGATTCTGCCTTAACGTGTGTTCGTATCAGCTGATTCTGCCTTCACGTGTGTTCGTATCAGCTGATTCTGCCTTAACGTGTGTTCGTATCAGCTGATTCTGCCTTCACGTGTGTTCGTATCAGCTGATTCTGCCTTAACGTGTGTTCGTATCAGCTGATTCTGCCTTCACGTGTGTTCGTATCAGCTGATTCTGCCTTAACGTGTGTTCGTATCAGCTGATTCTGCCTTCACGTGTGTTCGTATCAGCTGATTCTGCCTTCACGTGTGTTCGTATCAGCTGATTCTGCCTTCACGTGTGTTCGTATCAGCTGATTCTGCCTTCACGTGTGTTCGTATCAGCTGATTCTGCCTTCACGTGTGTTCGTATCAGCTGATTCTGCCTTCACGTGTGTTCGTATCAGCTGATTCTGCCTTCACGTGTGTTCGTATCAGCTGATTCTGCCTTCACGTGTGTTCGTATCAGCTGATTCTGCCTTCACGTGTGTTCGTATCAGCTGATTCTGCCTTCACGTGTGTTCGTATCAGCTGATTATACCTTCACGTGTGATCGTATCAGCTGGTTATACCTTCACGTGTGATCGTATCTGCTGGTTATACCTTCAAGTGTGATCGTATCTGCTGGTTATACCTTCACGTGTGATCGTATCAGCTGGTTATACCTTCACGTGTGTTCGTATCAGCTGGTTATACCTTCACGTGTGTTCGTATCAGCTGGTTATACCTTCACGTGTGTTCGTATCAGCTGGTTATACCTTCACGTGTGTTCGTATCAGCTGGTTATACCTTCATGTGTGATCGTATCTGCTGGTTATACCTTCACGTGTGTTCGTATCAGCTGGTTATACCTTCACGTGTGATCGTATCTGCTTGTTATACCTTCACGTGTGATCGTATCTGCTTGTTATACCTTCACGTGTGATCGTATCTGCTGGTTATACCTTCACGTGTGTTCGTATCAGCTGGTTATACCTTCACGTGTGTTCGTATCAGCTTGTTATATCTTCACGTGTGATCGTATCTGCTTGTTATACCTTCACGTGTGATCGTATCAGCTGGTTATACCTTCACGTGTGATCGTATCTGCTGGTTATTCCTTCACGTGTGATCTTATCTGCTGGTTATACCTTCACGTGTGATCGTATCTGCTGGTTATTCCTTCACGTGTGATCGTATCTGCTGGTTATACCTTCACGTGTGATCGTATCTGCTGGTTATACCTTCACGTGTGATCGTATCTGCTGGTTATTCCTTCACGTGTGATCGTATCTGCTGGTTATTCCTTCACGTGTGATCGTATCTGCTGGTTATACCTTCACGTGTGATCGTATCTGCTGGTTATACCTTCACGTGTGATCGTATCTGCTGGTTATACCTTCACGTGTGATCGTACCTGCTGGTTCTACCTTTACGTGTGATCGTATCTGCTGGTTATACCTTCACGTGTGTTCGTATCAGCTGGTTATACCTTCACGTGTGTTCGTATCAGCTGGTTATACCTTCATGTGTGATCGTATCTGCTGGTTATACCTTCACGTGTGTTCGTATCAGCTGGTTATACCTTCACGTGTGATCGTATCTGCTTGTTATACCTTCACGTGTGATCGTATCTGCTTGTTATACCTTCACGTGTGATCGTATCTGCTGGTTATACCTTCACGTGTGTTCGTATCAGCTGGTTATACCTTCACGTGTGTTCGTATCAGCTTGTTATATCTTCACGTGTGATCGTATCTGCTTGTTATACCTTCACGTGTGATCGTATCTGCTGGTTATACCTTCACCTGTGATCGTATCTGCTGGTTATACCTTCACGTGTGATCGTATCTGCTGGTTATACCTTCACGTGTGATCGTATCTGCTGGTTATACCTTCACGTGTGATCGTATCTGCTGGTTATACCTTCACGTGTGATCGTATCTGCTGGTTCTACCTTTACGTGTGATCGTATCTGCTGGTTGTACCTTCACGTGTGATCGTATCTGCTGGTTCTACCTTTACGTGTGATCGTATCTGCTGGTTGTACCTTCACGTGTGATCGTATCTGCTGGTTATACCTTCACCTGTGATCGTATCTGCTGGTTATACCTTCACGTGTGATCGTATCTGCTGGTTATACCTTCACGTGTGATCGTATCTGCTGGTTATACCTTCACGTGTGATCGTATCTGCTGGTTATACCTTCACGTGTGATCGTATCTGCTGGTTCTACCTTTACGTGTGATCGTATCTGCTGGTTGTACCTTCACGTGTGATCGTATCTGCTGGTTCTACCTTCACGTGTGATCGTATCTGCTGGTTCGACTGTATCACAGTTGATGGCCACAGCATTTGTTTATTTGGTGTTAATTCAGTTTCTTACTTCAAACTCGTATTTACAAATGTCATCTAGTTCAGGTATATTTTTTAAGGCTTTAATGAGCCGTTCTATTTGATGCGAAGTAAAGGTTAGACGTTTGATCTGTGCAATCTCCTTCAAAATTGCTGGTTATTATCTGTTGTATTTGGAGTAATGATTGTGCAAATAACTCTTATGGTAAATAGCATGTGGAATAAACTACATATTAATAAATGTGAATAAGGTATATATGGCATTAAATTTTTTTAGGTAGATCCTTGTAGTATGGAATTTCGAATTATTTGCTTTCAAATATTCAAATATGTGTTGGAACTTAAAATTCTGACTAGTTCAGCAAATTGAGAATTTTAATAAATGAATAATTTTGTAATAATATAACTTATGCACCGAACTATTGTGATTTGGATATTTAATTGTCATTTTTTTGGCGTTACTTTCAGTTATTTTGAATAACACTGTTGTTATGATCTTCAACTTTGAAATTATAATTGTTTTGTTTGAGTAGACTCTTCATTTACTATGTACCCTTCCTTTTCCTCTTGCCTCCGCTACCGGTGCTTGTTTTTTTGTCACATTTTTTCGTCAGTAACTGTATTCAATGAGTAGCTTTTTTGCATCCATGAGCATCATATGGTGGTATGTCCATGGAACCAATTTCGCGGTTGACTACTTCTCCGAGTACCCTCTTACTTATTTTTCTTATATTATCGATATATTTCTCTGTTCTGATTCAGACGTTAAACACTTGCTAAATTGATTCAATAAAATATTCATCCAATCCTTTAAAATACCTAATTCATTAATTTCGAATGACTGGTTCTCTTTGCATGAATTTTTAAATTACTTACAATTTTACTAACATATTTCTATATCCTATATTAGTTCTGTGTTTATTATTTTTAGCTCTTGTATTCTATTCTATTCTAATCATTAACTGACATACTTGATAGAAATATTAACTGTCTTTTTTCACTTACTTGTGAAGATTAACTCATTGAAATATTGAAACCTTGATTTTTGTACCTCATTCATATCGCTGCACGAGATCATATATATCTGTTACAGCATGAATCGTATGTTCTTTTCTAATCAGTCCACCCTTCCTTCTTACCATACAGAAAAGTGGTTCTTATAGTCCAGGCAAAGCGTTGGGACATTCTCATACCTCTAACTCTCCTTTCATCACCAACATCACATCCATAAACACCCCTACTCTAGGTACAACTACCAAAACTCCTAAATCCAGTCATAACCAACATGTTCGTGCCAAAAGTTGGGATAACCTTACTACACCAAAAAACCTACGCAAGTGTCTCTTTCCACCTAACGCGGCATCCGAAAATCACTCCCCTGCCAAGAGGAAAAATCCTTCGTCGGGCAGTGTCAATTGTTTCAAAAGTTCCAAAGCTGAGGAGTGTCTAAAGTGCTCTAAATCTCTCACTGAACTAGAGTCCGTAGCTTGCAATGATTGCTCTGAAGCTTACATCAGCCATTATAACTCGGAGAAGAAACCTCTAAGACGGTCTACTGAAGGAAATATACCTAGAGCCAGCTCCGTAATTGGCACACCTCAGACTCCACCTTCACAGTTCGTGAAACCATTCGGTACACCTACTTCACGGAGAAAACTTCGACCTTCACATGACTTCAATACTCCAGCTTTCAAGTCACCAATGCTAGGTAGTCCCAATATATCTCTGAGAAGCAGGTTAAGTCAGAGTCTACGGGATAAGAAGAAGCGTAGCGACTGTCCCAGGGTTCCTATCACACCAATCTTGCACAGCAAACCTACATGCCTGGACCTTGTTTCTGTTTCTGATGGAGAGAGTAAGGTTGATTCACACTCTAGTACTAACACTTTTGGAGATGGTGTGGTGAACACTCCTTCTAACACTAGAACGTTATTGTCAAACACCTACACTGCCTTATCACAATCACCTGGATCGCCCCTTACTAACGCCGTTTTGCAAGATAACATCACCCAAGTAAGTAAAACTTCGCTTGAAATAATCCAAACTAACGCAACTGCTAATCAAGAAAAAAAAATTGTGCGAGTTTAATTGTGTGAGAATGTCAGATTAAGTTTAATAACAATTTTTCATTTTATATTATCAACCTTCAGAATACCAGTTTATATTAATCTAATCAAGTACATTATTTATTTCCACCAGACTGCTCGACAACAGCACATATTTAGTGCAGTATGGAATCTTCTATTTGAAGAAAAAACTAGTTTCGATATTTATCTAACACTGGTCAACTAACTATTTAAACCAGTTCACCTGTCTTTTATATTGTAGGTTGTTAATTCTTTTGTGCTATTTTTTCGGTAGGCTCTTGTGCTAACGCCCAGAAGCAGATGCCCAATTGTATCGGACAAAAGTGGCGGAGAAACTACCACACCCTTCGGCAGTGTCAGCTTACAAAAGAAAATCATGGAATCTGAGAATGAAACGACATCATCTGATACAACGAACTCCGTTCAAATGAATGACGACCAGTTTTATCCAAGTGAAAATATCCCTTCGAACCTGAATGCTGTTGCTAATGAAGATCCACAAGCGTCTGGTCACAATTCAAAAGACAAATCTGATAAAAAAGTTAGTAAAGTAAGTTTGCTGCGACGAAAATCTACGTTGAAGCGCAAGAACAAAAGTGACTCAAATATATTGAAAGTTAATGACCTAACCTGCTCAAATGTTGCTAACAAGACTAGTAGTTCGGAGTCTATGAATAAGGAAGACAAAAGTAAGAGTTTATCTAATATTTCTAGTGTTTTGAGGAGGAGTTTTAGATTGAACAGTAGAAGCGGTTTTAAAAGTGCGGAAAAATTAGGCAAAATTTCTACCACACTCTCTCCCGCTGTCATCGATGAAGTCGATTACTGTCCTAGCGGATCTAGATCCACTAGGGGTGAGATGTACTCTCCTTCAGCTGGCGCATTAATGCTCAACAAATTGAAAAATGAATTAGAAATTGCTGACGAAAGCTGTAGTCCAACGGTTATCAATGAACTCAGACAATCTCTAGCCTCTCAAGCTGTTTCTTCAGACAGAAATTACCGATACTCTTCATCCGCATCTCAAGCTCTTGGATCATTTTTCAAACACTTGAGTTCATCTTCTCTGGCTCAAATAGCTGAAAGGTTAAAAACTTACAATTCGACTGGTAGTCCCGGTTCAGTTTTGTCCCCGATTCAATCTGAAATCTCGAACACTTCCATTGCTTCTATTGATGAATCTCCAGCACAAACCTCTCACAATGAGAGCCTGTCCATGGTGTTCAGGGAGTACCTCGCCAGTAGAAGTATAGTCACTAGTAATGAATGTAGCACTGACAACATCAACTCTCTAAGTACCGATGGCATTTCTTCGTCATCTGTGAGCAATGACGTGAAGTACGAGAAAAGCCTGAGTGTTCCCGTTCTAGAGAATGACACCTTATACCTTTCTGCAGACTCTAGCGTTGTTGATTCGAAACAAGATATTCGAAGTGTTTCATGCCACGCTATCAACGTCCTTTCTACTACACCACACCTAACAAACTCAATTCTCTTGGAGAGTTCTCAGACCGATGAGACGAAGAGCTTTCATTCGGTTGATGAAGACAATCTATCAAACTCTCTCTTGCAGTGTCTGAATAATGGCGCGCCCCCTCTATCCTCTCCCAATGTACTTGTCTCATCTGACACAAACGTGAATTCTGAATTCAACTTTGTGAGTGAATTTGAAATGGGGCCCCTAGTTGATGGAAAGTCTCTCATTGAAATAGGTAAAGAGAACGTATCTCCCACCTCCTCCAAGTCTTCCGTTTGTGAATCTGGAAGGAAGTCAAGTTTAGGAAGAGCCACTCCTGACAGTGAAAGACAGAGTCTTTCCTCCTGTTCTCCCGAGAGTAGAAGTAACAGTGTTCTGGGTACCAAGTTAGGCACTCCTAAGAGGGCAATGAATGCTTCGTCACTTCCTTCTAAAGTGCATTTCGAGACAAACTTGTAAAAAAGTGATTATTGTAAACTCTTCGTAGAATCTCTACAGTATCTGAACAGTAACGCATATTCTCCATTGGTTGTAATTTAGAAGTGCATTATATAGATATATTTTGTAATATTTTAGGATATTTAATCAAGATGCATTGGAAAATATTCAAGCAGAGATTTAAAATATATATATTTTTAAACTAATATTTTTCATTGTAACAAATTTTTACCTTTCAATTATTTCTTCAATCTCACTATTGCTGTAATTTAAATAATTTTAGGCAAATCTGTTAACAGATGCAATATTTTATTAGTTTATTGCGACTCAAATTTAAATCCTTTTATTGTGTTCACTTTTACATCCCATTTATTCTTCTGAATTATTGTACACCATTATTGATATTTTAATATACTTAGTGTGTTTCGATTTAGTTTCTATTTTTATGTCTTTATTCCACATCTTCTTAACTTTCTTTCGATTATTATAATTTTCTATGTATTTTTGTTTTTTATTTTCATTTATGTCCTCGTTTTATGCAACTCTTCCGTCTGCGAGATGTGATCAAGTTTTCCCGTCAGAAATATAAATTTTTGTGATATTAATAACACCATAGTTTTCTTTGTTATGAGCACAGATAATTTCTTTTTTAAAGATTTCGATCGTTCTGAAAAAGTATAAAATTAGCAAAAAGGATCTGCTATAAACGAATTGTCGCTTCCTATTTTCCTACACATTTATCAGCAAAATCTGAGTGACTCTGAACGTATGTACATAAGAAATATACATTCACATAATTGACCTTACTCAATATAGGTAATGCAATAATAATGATATCACTTCAAATTAAAAGAGATCAGTTGAATAGAACATAAAAAGAAGACCAAAAACATTTTAGATTAATATTCATCTCGAAAAGATAAATAGGCACTTAAGTTGATCAAAAACTGCAAATAGTAAAATGGTACCTAACTTCTCTCACGACATTAGTAAGTATATTCTACTGAATATAGTGCAGCAGTTTAAATTTAACATATACCAAATAAATAAAACCCTAAAAAAGTAGACCAAGAATATACCTAATATAGCACTACCTAGCATCCCTCGCTAAATAAGTAAGTACCCCCTATAATAGAAGCAATAAATAAGTAGCTAAGGTGGTGATCTTAGTGTCGTTTTTTAGTTGTTGCTTTGCTTCATGTCTGATGTTAGTTGTCATAGATGATTGCTTGAAGTGACCATCACTTGTTTTTGTCGCAGTGTGAAGTCAATTCCGCATAGTCTATACACTGAACAGTTAATACAAATACGTATTGCTATACACTATTGACGACAAAAACTAAACAGGAATTAATCATTTTAACACCTGATTACGTTAAGATATAGTCAGCATTATTATAGATTTAAATACTTTTATAAATTTTGTATTTAGTTACAATATGAACTTTTCATTAAAAGGAGAAAGAAAATATATTTGAATAATTGAATATGTCTATTTAAAACAATAATATATAATGTATCGAACTAATAATGATGGATCTCTCACTCTAATGATCAATCAGTATGATTGATCTCTCACTCTAATGATCAATAAGTATGATCGACCTCTCACTCTAATGATCAATCAGTATGATTGATCTCTCACTCTAATGATCAATCCCATTAATAGTTTTCCTTGTCATTATTTGAATGTCGATAAATGTGAGAAACTTAAAATACAGAAAAATGAAACTTCAAAAATTCCAGAAAAATCAGTAAGTAGCCACAGAGAAATTGAAGAAACATAAAAATCAGATAATGCAAAAAATATTAAATAATTGAAAATGCAGGAAGTTGGAAGAAACAGAACTGGAAAAACGAAAATCGGGAAAACTGGAAATGCAGAAAGCAGAAAAAGAATTTTCATTCTGTAAACATGTATATTGCTAATGAATTGAAAACTGGACAAACGAGGTTAAACCTCCACTCTAAATAAAAATTTATCTAGAAATAATTTAAATTATAGGTTATATATAAGATAACAGAAAAGTAATTGATTAAATAGTCGCTCCGTAATTAATTATTTTTTGAATATTCGTTATCAACTTTCTGTGTTCGACTTTCTTGTAAATTAAATAGAAAAACTAAAAGACTTACTTACAATCTCTAGTGTTGTGTATTTTATGGTAATTATATAGGTACTTTTATAGGTGCATAATGTTTTTTACGCTATAGGACTATAGGTTATTTGTTATTGTTTTGGATTAGTAATGCTTAAAGTGTGAAGAGTAATGCAAAACTCACCTGAAAACCTTAAATTAAATGCAATAAATATAATAATAATAATCTTTATTGGAAGTAAAAAAGTATACAATACAATTTATTTCTCAAGCCCATGCGAAGTTCAAAAGAACTTTTCGGGCAGAGAGCAATAAGCTAACTACAGTAATTACAAAAGTGCCTAATAAAGCTGTCACATAGTCACTCATACATATTCACTTAGTAAGAACATTTTAAACTTACTCTTAAATATTTGCACATTTTGCTACATTTAATATAATCAGGGACAGAATTCCACAATCTAGGTCCATTCAATGTTAGCGATCTTTGGCACTGGGTGAGGCGCTGATATGAAGTGGTGGCGTTAGTTCGGTTTCTAGTGTTGTGATCGTGGTTAGGGTAGTCTATTGTACCAGATATATGTTTTTTTAAACATGTGGATACCAATTATAAACTTATGCAGATCATCAACTCGAATAATTTTACATTTTAATCAGATAAAGCAATGCTTCTAATTATTCGTTTTTAAATCACAATGAGAGGATTTAAGTAAACATCAGCTGCATCACCTCATGTCAGAATACCATAAAGAAGATAGGGATACACAAGAGAATAGTATAGATTCAACATCACACCAAAAGGAATATAGTCACTCAATCTATAAAAAATACCAGATGTCTTAGAAACCTCAGTGCAAATAAATTGGATATGATTTGAAAATTTTAGTGTATAGTTTATTTTTACCCCCAAGAAACTTATGCAATCTTCAAAGTCAATAGGAGCATTATAAATTTTCAAAAACAGAGTAGGATCAATATGATGCTTTTTATTAGATACAAACAGAATAGAAGTCTTACTTGCATTAAGGGAAAGTCCGTTAGAAACAGTCCAGTCATAAAGTTTGCTTTCCCAAATTAACATTAGTTTTATTATAAATAGAGCCCAATTTAATTTTTTTACAGTTTTGTAACCAGTAACGTAAGATCTAATCAATAGAGTAATAAAAAAATTACCTTTGAACCATTTATTTTTAAACATGAGAAAAATATCTAAAAATAGCATCTAAATTTCAAGTAATCACTTTCAAAGGTAGGGCAAAACTGTCTTGTATAATCAGTTTGTTAATTGATAATGTGAAATATGTTATTATAGATTCAATACAAAGCAAGCTCTATCGAATAGAGTAAATGCATCCGATATGAACTATATTTAATGGAATGTGATATAAATTTGATTTTCTACAAATTCATCGAAATGTTAGCGTCGAGTCGGTCCTATAGAGTTTTTAAGTTATTTATGTACACAGTAGCCAATAGCAAGCTACAAAAAGATGTTAAGGGGACCGTCTCCCTCTAATCTGAAAAAAAAAAATAGATTTTTTTTTGTATAAAATTATGTCTCATAGTCAGGTCTGTCAAAAGACCTGTACCTCAGCACAGGTATTGAAGGTTTATTTTGGTCTCACATCAAATAATTTGTTGACTAGATGCATCAAAAAGAGAACACAACACCCAAACAAGAGTTTCCACGCCAATTTATGGAACCAGAAATATTTCAGTTAGACTATTTTTTTCCAAAAATATTTCAGTAAATTGGCTCTCATGAAAAGTTCATTGTTCGACTTTAAAAGGCATCAACTCCTACAGTTTTTGAGCTAGAAACATGGGGTTTATTTCATTTTCTTCATAAATGAATTGCTTACATAGTTGTAGAAGATTTTTTTTTCAAATTTCTCAATGTGTGAGGAAGTATAATGGGATATATAAATAAAAATAAATGTTTTTGAAAAAAAAATTGAAGAAAGTCTTTCACAATTTTTCTTAGACGAATTTGAAAAAATTGCTCTGTAACTTTGTGAATAACTAAATTCTGAATAAGATGAAACCATCCCATGTATCTAAATCAAAAACTGTATGAATTGATGCCTTTTGAAAGTAACCCCTAATTGGGGGTTTTATGGAGGTGTTGGAGGCAAAATTGTAAAAATTATCCTCAATATAAAATACTACATTTGAATAGTTACATTAACCCTGAAAATTTCTAATTTGTAAATTAGTTAATAAACTTTTGTTGTTTCTATGGAGACGGTCCCCTTAAGTTTCCGATAGAAAGGATTTTTTCAGTGTACCATGGCAATCAAACCTAATGACACGGTACTCTGACAAGATCCTTTCTGCCACTTCCTACTGAAACATAACAGTTTTTTACTAACCCACTATTGAAAACAACTTGCTATCGACTACTGTGTATTTATCCTATTTATAAATAAATACATAAAAAAGGCATTAGGGTAAGATATAATCGAGCAAAAATATTCAGTTTCCATTTCTTAATAAATAAGACGATTCGATTTATATATAAATAAAATATTTATCCTCACCTAGCTAACATTTTCCATCAGTGAAATCAAAATATAAAAATGATTTTTTTACGCATGATATTGAAATGACTTCTATTCTTCACTAAGTGAAATTTGTTACAAATAAATTAAATTGACTAGGTACCAAAGTACAGTAAAATTCCTGAGTTATGAAGCACTGCGTAATGAAGAACATGAATTATGAAATGCACCTGAGTTATGAAGTATTATCTATGTTTATGTTATATAAAATGATATACTGCGTAAGTTATCCCTCAAATACCATAGTTTTCTAAGATCTTAGTCTTAAAAGACTATTCTAATGCATTAGAGTTATGAAGTGGCTGCGAGTTATGAAAGAACCAATACTTCATAACTTAGGACTTTCACTGCAACATAAACCAAACGCGAAATCAATCGATTGGGATAAAAAGAAGTTCAATTGATTCTCTTGCTGTGTGCTGTCGTACCATCTTCTTGAAGTCACATATCATTTAAATTGTTATCTTCCATCTCTGACATTAATTATATGAAATTGTGTCCGGTAACTCTCTTGCATGTCATATAGCAACGGACAGAAATCTTTGAGAATGAATGGGAACACTAGTATCTACAATTTTGTTCAAAGTCTCCTCCAAGATAAACTAAATACTTTACATTTTTAGAACTAAGTTAATTTAACCAATCACAGTTAACGGAAAACAAAGGCAATTACTTCTTTATTGATTATAGATAAGAAATATTAACACTCAACCTTTACTTTCCGACTTTCTATTCGATTGAATAGATGAACAAGTGAGACCTACGAACTTTATATATAGTATTATCTTATATTTAAAGATATTCAGGGATCAGTGTAAATTCATCGCGGTAAATTCATCGTGTGGTAAATTCATCGCGTGGTAAATTCACCGCATGGTAATTTCATCGCAGGTAAATTCATCGCATAATAAATCATCGATGACATATAACAGGAAGGTAGATAATTCAAATAATAGAGAGGTAAATAAAAAATAATTTTTTTATAAGGACATTGAAACGTTACAAACAATATGGTGCACCAACAATTGGGCCCAGGACAATTGAGCCCCAGGAAAATTGGTCCCAATGACAATTGAGCTCACGACAATTGGGCTCCAAAACAATTGAACCCAGAAAAAATTGGGCAGAAGACACAATAAAGAAGTGTTACTTTATTAGTATTAGGGTAGTGACAATATTCTCTTTGAAATATGTTTTATATTCTCTAAAAATATGTTTGTAACTTTTTAATTCATTTGATATACTTGGTAAGGTGTATATTAATAAGTCCGTTAAATCACATTTGTATACTAATCTCATGTTTCGGTGTAATGAATATTTTTGAAGTATTTAAATAATTTTTATTAACTTGAATCATATTATGTGAATTTTAAAGATTTTCGTGACATTGAGCTAAGAAAAATTGAAGAGTTGTAGGGATAAAAAGAGATTGTGAAAATACCTTTTGAATTACTAATTTATGAAACTCTTCTATATTGAACACTGAACAGTGAACCGGTTTCAAAAAATTCACATTAACTTTAATTCGACTTGTATGATCCAATATTTTCAGCACGTCTTGCAGGGCCACGGCATTCTCTTATACCCACATTCTTATTTTCTATTGTCTCTTCATCTAAAATAGCTACATTCTCATTTTCTATTGGCTACATCCTAACTTATTCACTATACAGGAGTTCACCATAGAGGTACTGTAACTAGGAAATTTGTTGCTTACATGACCTATCTCAGAACAGAAAATTAAAGTAATTTAAAAGAATAAAACCATTTATTCATGAAATAAATATGTTCTATTAAAAATATATATGTTTCATAACAAGAATGTTTTTTTCATATTAAGAATATTCTATATTTTAATTATGCTCAAGACTATATATTTTTATACCAAACGCATATTATCACATCCCTAGTTATTACGGTAGCAATGGTCTTTAATTAAATTGATACTGTAGACTCTGAAAAAATGGGCAAATAATACATTAGTCCAATTGGGCCCAATTGTCGTGGACCCAATTGTCCGGGGTCCAATTGTCGTGGAGCCTAATTGTCCTGGGCCCAATTGTCGTGGCCCAATTGTCGGTCAACAAAGTAATATATGGATATGTTGCTAAAGCAAACCGTTAATATTAAGATTAAATTCTATTGTTACAACTTCACAAAAAATATATCTCAATTACTTTTAAAAAGATTAATTGTAATCAGTACCTCATAAATAATTAGAAAACCTGGTTCCCATTTACTGAGGCAATTATGCTTTGGTGATCATATTTTCAAAGAGGTGTAGCACTTACAGTTATGTTGTTCTTCAAACTATGAGTAGCTACCCAAATACGTAATTTGAGAAATATTATAAATTTGAATTAAAGAAAAATATGCATAACTATAAAATAATAAATTAATGCAAGTATACTCACATATTAAATATTTTAAATTAAATATTAATTGAATGATATACATGCGAAAATTATATGACATTCTATTACTAAAATCCAATCATTTTGAATTAAACTAACCTCACAGATTTCTATAAACATTTTACCCTATTTGAGCGAAAAATAAAGTAAGGTCGGCGCGATGATTTGCAAAAAGTATATTTAAGTTTATCAATTTAATTTTATAATGTACCATGCGATGAATTTACCACGCGATGAATTTACTATGCGATGAATTTACCATGCGATGAATTTACCATGCGATGAATTTACCGGCGATGAATTTACCGGCGATGAATTTACCGGCGATGAATTTACCGCGATGAATTTACCGGATACCATATTCAGGTACCTAATTTTTTTTTAGGGTAATGGTATTTAGACAACTGTATAGGTAGCCATTTATAATATGTCTATCAGCGGGATTATTGTTTTGAATTAGTCATAAATATTTTTGTCT
Organism: Caprella mutica; assembly: GCA_947561585.1. Lineage (NCBI taxonomy): Eukaryota > Metazoa > Arthropoda > Malacostraca > Amphipoda > Caprellidae > Caprella > Caprella mutica. The sequence goes on along the minus strand of CANNZV010000949.1, from coordinate 120,074 downwards.
ACTTAGAAAGTTGGAGTTTAGTGAATGCAAAACATCCCAAACAATTGAAATTACGTATTATAATAAATATATAGAACCGAAATGGTTTTCAGCTTTATAAGAAGTTTACCTAAGTTTTAATGCATTGAGTAGCAAAATATAATTAAGAGTGGGGGAGACCTTTATACGTATGACAAGTGAGGTAAAAATGTGCCTCATCAGACATTATCAGATTCGAATGAAATCTTCAGGTGCATTTGTAAATTGCAAGAAGTTTTTTGTTCTATCCGAAAGTTTCTAGAGGTCATTAATTTTCAATATGTGGGTTAGTTTCATTTTGTGTGGATTATATTTCTTTTAGAATTCAACCAGATGATCTTAGTATATAGAAAGTAAAAGTTGATTAGATTTTCATGAACAACATCTTCAACAATTTTAATATCAACTTCAAATCGTGTGCTATTAGAATCATTCTCTTGAGCTTTTGATATCAGATAAAGTTAGTCTTACTGTATTAATGATGAAATCATGGAATTAACAGCTTCTTGCATACGAAATTCGATGAATTATCTTGCCCAGCTACCAAGAAGACAAATAAGTTTCCACAATTTTTGTGCGTTGCTTTTCTGTTTTTATTTTCATATTAAAAATGATTTAATTTGCACTTGGTTTATTTTATTGGCAGAATCTCTAATTATAACGATGATAACCGTATTTAAAAGACATAAAATACTGATTTGCAAATACTCTTTGTTTGCAAGCAACCAGATCTCTCCAGCGTATTCATTTTTTACGGGGGGGGGGGGGGTACTTAAATAAGTAGCATGTTACCTTTCACACTCCCTGTAAATACTTATTTGTTCTAAAGAATCATAATAATTACAACTATTTAACTTTGCTCAATTTCTTCCAATACAAAGATTTACAAACAACGAAAAATGGAATTTGATTGAAAGAGATAAGCGTGAAAACTAATTTGAAGAAACCTCAATTGTTAGATTTATTTATTTGTATAATAACAAGGTAATATGACCTCCAAAATACAGGAAACATGAATTAAAAATGAAATAGACTTTTAATGTGTATTATAAAAATAGGTTACATTATAATTCAGACTTTACAAAAGTAAATGAATGATTGTACATTAGGCAGAATATTCAGAGCTGAAAATTTTAATATTCTTTTATAAAAAGAACTATTTATATATAGAATGTAAATTGTGAAGTTTTGACTAAAGCCACGGAGTTACAGAATTAAGCGCTCTTTTGGACATTTTGTCCATCGGACATAACGTATCCAGATGGGCCTTCCAAGACAATCTTGGTATCAGCGGACTTAAATTGACGAAGCTGTCCATCGGGAAAGACGATTCCGGAGGCGCCAACGAGGGGAGCATCGAATTTGGCACCTTTTTGGACATTCTGTCCATCGGAGAGAACGTATCCAGATGGGCCTTCCAAGACAATTTTGGTGTCAGCGGAAGAGAATTGGCGGAGGGTACCATCGGGGAAGACGATTCCAGAAGGTCCAACGAGGGGTGCGGAGCGTTTCTTTCTCAGCTGCATGTTGTTTCCGTCACTGGTGACGATTCCAGATGGTCCAATCAGGACAATGCTGTTAGCGAAATCGTGAGAGAACTGGACATTGTTACCGTCATCTCTGACGATTCCAGAGGGACCGACATTGTTGGAGACGTAGTGGGACACTGGGACTGCAGCAGCAGGGCCAGCGTTGTGAAGTCCAGCCTGTCCAGCAGTCAGTTGTAGGTTGTTTCCATCGAAGGAGACAATTCCGGATGGTCCAATCAGAGCCACGTTGCGAGCGAAGTCATGGGTGAATTGGATGTTTGTACCACTAGGGTCAATAATACCAGATGGTCCAACTTGTGCATTAGCAACAGCTAAGACGCAAAGAGCTACCTGTTGAAAAAAAAAGAAAACAACCAAATTATTAGCTAAAATACTCTCAAATATTTAGGTTTCTTGTCTCAAACGGATTTAAGTAAACTCAGTGAACTATTTGATTACTTACCAAAAATTTCATGATGCCTTGTTGTTAATGTTACTCCTGGAGAACTCCTTGATAAGGCTACTATGGAGAAAATGGCTATGTCTTAACCTGTCCCAGCTGCCTTATATACCATGAAGAAGATCTTGAATGGAAGTAAGTAGAGCAGGTTTGATTGCCAAGGACGTTCATAGTAGGTGGGGCTATTTTAAACAACTAACTGACACTATGTGAAAACAGTGCAAATTCTATTATCCACATATAAAGTTTAAATCTTAATCAATTAATAATTTACTTCTCAATCATAATCGTAAAATTGTTTTTTAGAAAAACAGAAATTTACCAAGAAAATTTACGATAGCCTATCTTTCTCATTTTCCATTATTTTAATCTCTTCTATCTCTGTTTTTATATTCTCTATTATCAAGCTAAAACATTGCATGAATACAAAAGAATTACCATATCATTATTAACTTTATTTTCTTCAGATAATTGAAGTTAAACGAATGATTTTTGCATGAAGGAATCTCTAAAGTTTGTCTAAAATGAAATCAACTGAACCATCAGGACCACAAAATTGTGTAATTTCAACAAAGTAAATTCTTCAGAGTCTATATAGTTATGTACAGAGAATGAGTTATAATAACTTTATGTTTGCTCTGTTATGTCTTAAATGCCCAGTTTTCATCAATTTAGAATAAATCGATGATATGTATATACATTTGTATGACATTTTTTTTCAATAATTGAAAAAGAAAAATTTGAAGAAAATTTTAATAATTTCAAAAAATCAATTTTAACAACTTGAAAAATCTATCTCAATGATTTGATTTTCTTAATAATTAAAAAAAATCAATAATTTAAAAAAAAAATCAATAATTTAAAAAAATTCAATAATTTAAAAAAAATCCAATAATTCAAAAAGAAAAATTCCAATAATTTAAAAAGAAAAATTCCAATAATTTAAAAAGAAAAATTCAAATAATTTAAAGAAAAATTCATTAATTGAAAAAAAATTCAATAACTTATTAAGAAAGTAATATTTCAATAACTTGAGAAAATAGTTTGATAGGTCAAAAAAATTATTTAATAATTTAAAAAAAATATTTTATTTTTTGAAAATATTTTAAAAATTTGAAAGAAAAATTCAATAATTTGAAAAATAAGTATTTCAATAATTTGAAAAAAAAAGTATTTCAATAATTTGAAAAAAAAGTATTTCAATAATTTGAAAAAAATTATTTCATTTAGGTACTTGCAAAAAAAGTGTTTCAATAATTTGAAAATATTATATTGCTTGCAACCCGGTGTATAGAATCACCGAATCGGACTGAAACGGACGGAAACGGACCGATTGAGTACCAAAACGGACCGATTGGGGACCAAAACGAACCAATTGTGGTCCAAAACCGACAGATTGGGGTCCAAAACGTACCGAATGAGGACCAATAGCTACTTTGAATGCTCATATCTTATAAGCCGGAAATTATTCTTCAAAAAATATTTCAAAGGTCCCCTCCACTCAAAAATTTTTAATAGAACCGAAGTTATTGGTTCTGGAACTGTGAATATTTTCTTAATTGGTTTTATATTTTATTCATCATATGTAAATCCTTTCTTCTATCTTACTTACTTTCAATCAAAAAAGAAGCATGCTGGAATTGATACGATGACATAACACACGTACGTACCTATTTAGTTATGTATCTCTCCCCTAACTAAAACGTACTAAAAACCTTACTAAATAGTACCAAACTAAACAGTATTTAATTAGGGACTAATTTGTAAGGTTTTTTTTATCACATTAGAGTTAGAAGAGAGGTACATAACTAAATAGTAAGTGTGTGTGTGTTACGTCATCATTTCAATTCCAGTATGCTTCTTCTTTGATTGAAAATAAGTAATAAAGAAGAAAGTAGGAATGAAGAATTTATATATTATTAATAGAATCATTCTAAATATTATTATTTTTCTCCAATGTATAGTACTAACTATTTAAGTGTTTTTTATCAACTACTTAGCTCCGTTTCGGCCCGATTAGATCCGGCTTGGTCCCCATTCGGTCCGTTTTGTACCCCAATCTGTCAGTTTTGGACCACAATTGGTCCGTTTTGGTCCCCAATCGGTCCGTTTTGGTCCTCATTCGGTCCGTTTCGGTGATTCTATGTACCTGCTTGCAACCATTTGATTCTAAACTACAATATGTATCTAATAATTCTAAGAGTTTTAACTTTTTCCATTTTATTGCATTTGATTGTAGAAATAGGGTACTTTTAGACACAGCAAAGCATCACTTGATTAATGATTTAGTTTTCATTTCCTGTTGTTCAAATTAGCGTTGGAGATGCGTCGATTCTTAGAGGGAAAAAACACACATGTAACGAAATTCAAATGTGGATTCATAATACAGTAAAATATTTTCCCAGTTTGGAACAAAAGTAGAAACCCACCTGGTCATTCGAGATTATGTTGTAAGAGTGTTGGATACTAATCCAGTGTGAAGGAATAAGTAGGAAGTTATGATAGTTATGAATTTTATCTTCAGATCCATTGTTCTGTGCTTGTGTAACATTAGAAGGTGATTTAAATTATCTCTTTAATTCAATGTACCAGAATATAAATAAAGTATGTTTAGTATGGCATAATGCCCTCAACTATAGATTTCCACTTGGTCATATTTACGATAAAGACCACGAATACAATTTGCACCGTGATTGGGGAACGATATCAAAAATAAGATTTGAGAATATCTATTGTCAATTAATGAAAAGAATTGGAATTCGAATAATTCCTACAAAAGAATGGAGTAACCACCCACACAATCGGGAAACTCATTCTTTTGCAAGACATTTTTGAAAGTGTTAAATCTTTCGTTTTGGACGTATCTCTGATCTAACACCAAATTTTTTTTTTCTGTGAAGATATTCTAACCCACGTTTGTATGTTACAAAAGGACAACAAAATACGTGAGCTAAAAAAACACAAATGAAAAATCTCCTACTTTTGCAGGAAATTTTGGAGGTGATAAGAAAATTTTGGATAAGGTGAACAGACTAAAGAGCACAATTATATTGTCTAGCAAATTGTGGCTATTATTCAAAGGATATCATTTAAAATCTAAATAAAGAAATATATCCAATATGTTCTTTTTCAATGAATATTGTGATCATGCTTTAGGGTCATTAGTTTTTATTTTATTAACCAATGAAATGGGTCAGTTGTTTTTTAATCACCCTGTAATAGGATTTTTCATTCTGTGAAGAAAATATACATTGCTAATGAATCCAAAAATTAAGAAGCGATTCTGATAATCTCAATTATGTTAAACGGATACTTTTCAAAAAGAAAAAATATTAGGTTTACATAAAAGAGCGCCTAAATTTCAAGTCTTCACTTCAAAAATAGGGTAAATTCTTCATGATCCGTTAGTACTTTGTTAATATATATAATATATAATAAAAATGTAATGCAAAGTGAATTTTAGGTTGAATAAAGTAAATGTTCGAAAAGAAATTATATTCAAAAGTATATGATAGAAATTTGATTTTTTACTAATTAATCGAAATCTTAGTGTCTAAGCCAAAATTTTTTATAAGTTAACAAATTGACTAAAGTCGTATCCTGAAAATTTTTCCCGGAAAATATCCCTCCGGAAAACATCCGTCGGAACTCACTGACCTCTAAGGTTATGTATATACAGGGTGGGGCGTAAGTTGGAAAGCAATTTTTCAAACATTAATATAATTCTTAAAAATAAGTTCCTAAGTAGGTGATAGGGTTTGAACTATAGTAGAGACACTACATTATGACGTGGCAGTGTTATTTTTTACAAAAATTTAGTCAATTCAAAAATGTCAGACAAAAGAGAAGCCATTATTGCTCTACACCGTGCCGGGAAGTCAGATTCCGTCATTTCAAAGACTCTCTCAATAGCGAGATCGACTGTTTTGAAGTGTGTGAAGCGTATTAATGAGAGAGGAGTCTTGACTGATCGTCCAAGAAGTGGTAGACCACGCTCACAACGCACCAAACAACTGATAAAATGTGCCCGAGAGAAGATCAGGAGGAACCCGAAAAGGTCAATACGATTGTTAGCCAAAACAGCTAATGTGAGTCCCAGAACAATGAGAAGAGTAGTCAAAGAAGACCTAAAGATGTCCTCTTTCACCCTCCAAAAGAGACAGACTCTGTCAGAAGCTGTAAAGAAAAAGAGATTGGAGAGAAGCAAAGCACTTCTGAGAGAATTGAAGTTTGGCACGGCTGGTGAAATTGTTTGGTCTGACGAAAAATTTTTCAGTGGAAATGGCTCACAACCGGAGGAATGACAGAAAAATAATAAAAACTGTCCACAGAACCATGAAACCTGCTTCAGTAATGGTCTGGGCCGCCGTTTCAGAAACTTGGAGATCTCCTTTAATTTTTGTGGAACAAGGCGCCAAAATCAATGCTAAATATTATATTGAGAATATTTTGACGCCAATGTTGGAGTCAGCTAAGGATCACTTCGGTAATGACACTCTATGGACATTTCAGCAAGACGGCGCGACTTCACATACTGCAAATGTCACTCAAAACTGGTGCCATGACCATCTTCCACTGTTTTGGTCCAAAGAAATGTGGCCTCCCTGCTCCCCAGATGTTAATCCTATGGACTTTTCGGTATGGTCCATTCTTGAATCAAAGGCCTGTGGTAAATTCCATCGCAGTGTGGATGATTTAAAGCGTTCGCTCCAGAGATCTTGGAAGGAAATTTCACAAGAACAGTTGCGTGCCGCAGTAGGAGGAGTTCAGAGGAGATTTGAGGCTGTTATTAAAAACAAGGGGAGACATTTTGAATAAATTTATGATTTTTGAATTCTTAAAACCCTTATGTAATAATACATAACTGTAAATTATTAAATATATTTTTCGTTGGATTATAATATGCACTTTCATTTGCTTCCAAACTTACGCCCCACTCTGTATATATATATATAAACATTTTTTAGAATTGATCTCCTGCTTTGTGAATAACTGTTCCAGGGGATTTTTTTCCTAGACTCAGCTTAAGGTTATATACAGTATGGGCCACAAAAATGTTTCCTCTTTTTCAAATACCTATAAATCGTTAACCAATGGACGAAAAAACTGTATCTGGGTCTCTTTTTCTCCGCCTCTTATTGAACTAATAACAGGTAAAAACAATTTTGAACTGATGGACATAGTTTAAGAACAGGTAAGCAAAGAGTGAGGGTGATTATTTTTGTCATTGAGCGAAGGTTATTCATAGAGCTAACTCTGTTATTTTACTTACTGAAAGGCAGTGAATAAAAAAGGGGAAAAAATATAATGGTAGACATTTTAATACAGGGTGTTTACACTTCTTCCTTAGAAACTATTTGGAAATAGAACAACTTTAGTTACATTTTGATCTTATCGAAATTTTCACTCTGAATATTCGTTTTTCGCTTATTCGTTGCATGGTTAAGGCCCGCTTCACACTTGCATTTTTTTTAAAAAGCTCTTCCTAAAATGTGTTCACATATGCGTTTTGTTATCGTTGAAGTAAAAATGTAATGTGATTTTCCATCATCGATAGAAAAACCGCAAGTGTAAACACATTTTAAGAAGAGCTTTTTTCTGCGGTGATAAAAATGCAAGTGTGAAGCGGGCCTTAACCATGCAATAAACAAGCGAAGAACGAATATTAAGAATGAAAACTTCAATGAGATCAAAATGTCACTGAAGTTGTTCTATTTCCAAATAGTTCCAAAGTAAGAAGTTTAAGCACCCTGTATTAAAATGTCTACCATTGTAATTTTTCTCCTTTATTCACTGCCTTTTAGTGAGTAAAATCACAGAGTTAGCTCTAAGAATGACCTTCGCGCCCTCAATCTTTGCTTACCGGTTCTTAAGCTATGTCCATCAGACCAAGATACAGTTCTTTCGTCCATTGGTTAACGATTTACAAGTATTTGAAAAAGCGGAAATATTTTTGTAGTCCATACTGTATAGGGTGATTCATAAAAAAGTGCGAATTTGACTTCAGATGAAAAAAATTTTAAAACAATAAGAGCCACTTTTTAATATTTCACTGCATATGAAAGATAATTTTCTCTCTATTAAATGAAAAATTCGTTTTAATATATGACTACGAACGTGGCCGGTAAATTCCACCGCGGAAAGTTCCACCAGGAAGATTCCACCGGCGTTAAATGCAAGATGTGGAAAATTCCACCAATTTGAAAAAAATAAACAAATAAACAGTTGTTTATTTTAAAATGTATTTCTAAGTCTAGGTAATTGATAATTATGAATGAATAAACCTTCCTTTTAAATATAAAACAATTATATAGGCATTAAATATTTAAATGGTTAATAGAGACAGACTATGACGCTGGTATTGGAATACCAATCTGTGGCAACACTGTTAAATTTAGCATTTTGAATCATCAACAGAAACACTAAAGTTCAGATTTTAGTATTTGATACAAAAATAAATTTTGTTATGTTTCATTATTGAAAATGTTAATATTAAGCAACAATATGACAAACATGTTTTTAGTGTCTATTTCTTTAGAGTCAATTTAAATCAGAGACCAGCTGAATCGCATTTATATTAAGATGTTGCATATCAAAAGAAACTCCACACGTGTTATGATTTATATATCTTATGTATGTTTTGAAGTTATGATTTTTTATCGGATGTCTGTGGTTTCAAGTCGAAGCTAGTTAATGTACCGCAATTTAGCTGTTTAACCCTATGTTCAAAATTTAGTTGAAACACAACATATTTAAAACTTTATTTTGTAATAGTTTCAAAAGAGATTACTAAACAGGTACAGAAAATGTCAGCTTTGTAATTTTTCTTTTTATATTAAAATATATTGATACTAATTAAACATTTTATTTCAGTACATGTCGAATCGATTCTTTAATTCCACTTTTTATCGTCGCTGATTTAAATTGTAATATATTTTGGTACATTTAAAAACTTGGGTGATAGATAATATATGTATATGAAATATAATTTATGTTACAAACAATACATTATCTTTAATTTCAGTTTCAACATATATATGTTTAAAGGAGAATCAAACGGAATCTAAATTGTTGGTAATTGGGGCAGTGGAACTTTATTGTTGAATTTCTACGATTTAAATTTTATTAAAAATTTAATTGACTCATATTTAAAAGATCGTTTGATCCGTTCATTATTTCGTATGTTCGCCTTAGCTTATCTCGTACTTCTTGACTTAACATAACATATTCTTATAATTTCTTAAATTTTTAACTAATGGAATGTTTCGGTTACCACAAAAAACATTTTTCTTTAAATCAGTTAATTTTGAATGTTATACCTTCTGTAAATGAAATCCAGTATTATGCGGTGGAATCTTCCGTGGTGGAATTTTCCGGCGGTGGAATATTCCGTGGTGGAACTTACCAGCGGTGGAACTTACCTGGTGGAACTTTCCGTGGTGGAATTTTCCGCGGGGAATTTACCTAGAACCGACTTAGAAGAATGGTGTGACATCAATTGTAATAAATTTTCTCAAAAATCAAATCAAATGGAAAATCTTAATATCTTCCGATGTTTGAAATGTTACAAAATTCTAAAACTATCATAGTTTTTGTTCTAGTATATAAACTTAGACATCTATTCTTTTGAAATTTATGAAAAAAATTGATAAAATCCAAAAACACTATTCTCTCAAAAAACTAATGACAAAACCGAAAAAGTCACATGAACAAAATGGGTTTATTTTCCGAAGTTACATTTACATTGTAGATTTCAAAATAATCGGTCTCCATATTATTATTATTTCTTGAAATATGAGTTGTCCCCCTTTAAAACATTCATTTATTTCATAATTAACAAGACCTTTCCAGTTTTCTAAGTTTTTCCAAAGAATAAATTTTATATGTAGCATGTGACTTTTGCCAGACTCTGTAAATCATTCTAATTTAGAATATCACAATAATTACAGCAACTTGTTTTCTATCAATAAATTATGAATTTATAAACAATAAGTTAGATTTCTATGATTGAAAGAAACATGTGTTAAAACAAATTTCTAGAAACCATGATTGTAGACCAAAAAAAAGGGATCAAAAATTAAAAAGATATAATATTTTGATGTGTATTATAAAAATAGGTTACATTATAATTCAGACTGTACATAACCAATTGAATGATTGTATATTAGGCAGAATCTTCAGAGCTTGAAATTTCATTATCCTATAAAATTAACTAAAGATGGTAATGAAGAAGTTTTCTTTGACTTAAGCAACGGAGTTGAAGAATTAAGCACTCTTTTGGACATTTTGTCCATCAGACATGACGTATCCAGATGGGCCTTCCAAGACAATCTTGGTATCAGCAGACTTAAATTGACGAAGCTGTCCATCGGGGAAGACTATTCCGGAGGCGCCAACGAGGGGAGCATTGAATTTGGCACCTTTTTGGACATTCTGTCCATCAGAGAGAACATATCCAGATGGTCCTTCCAAGACAATTTTGGTGTCAGCGGAAGTGAATTGACGGAGGGTACCATCGGGGAAGACGATTCCAGAGGGTCCAACGAGGGGTGCGGAGCGTTTCTTTCTCAGCTGCATGTTGTTTCCGTCATTGGTGACGATTCCAGATGGTCCAATAAGGACAATGCTGTTAGCGAAATCGTGAGAGAACTGGACATTGTTACCGTCATCTCTGACGATTCCAGAGGGACCAACATTGTTGGAGACGTAGTGGGACACTGGGACTGCAGCAGCAGGGCCAGCGTTGTGGAGTCCAGCTTGTCCAGCAGTCAGTTGTAGGTTGTTTCCATCAAAGGAGACAATTCCGGATGGTCCAATCAGAGCCACGTTGCGAGCGAAGTCATGGGTAAATTGGATATTTGCACCACTAGGGTCAATAATACCAGATGGTCCAACTTGTGCATTAGCAACAGCTAAGACGCAAAGTGCTACCTGTTGAAAAAAAAGAAAACAAGCAAATTATTAGCTAAAATACTCTCAAATATTTAGGTCTCTTGTCTCAAACGAATTTTAGTAAATTCAGTGAACTATTTGATTACTTACCAAAAATTTCATGATGCCCTGTTGTTAATGTTACTCCTGGAGAACTCCTTGATAAGGCTACTATGGAGAAAATGGCTATGTCTTAACCTGTCCCAGCTGCCTTATATACCATGAAGAAGATCTTGAATGGAAGTAAGTAGATCAGGTTTGATTGCCAAGGACGTTCATAGTAGGTGGGGCTATTTTAAACAACTAACTGACACTATGTGAAAACAGTGCAAATTCTATTATCCACTAATGAAGTTAATTCTTAATCAATTAATAATTTACTTCTCAATCATAATCGTAAAATAGTTATATAGAAGTACAGAAATTTACCAAGAAAATCTTGTCAATTGTTTGCTAAAATTTTGATAATCTAAATAAACATTGAATTATATCATAGATTCACACATAACTACGATAGCCTATCTTTCTCATTTTCCATTATTTTAATCTCTTCTATCTCTGTTTTTATATTCTCTATTATCAAGCTAAAACATTGCATGAATACAAAAGAATTACCATATAGTATTAATTTTATATTCTTCAGATAATTGAAATTAAACGAATAATTTTTGCATGAAGGAATCTCTAAAGTTTGTCTAAAATGAAATCAACTGAACCATCAGGACCACAAAATTGTGTAATTTCAACAAAGTAAATTCTTCAGAATCTATATAATTATGTACAGAGAATGAGTTATAATAACTTTATGTTTGCTCTGTTATGTTTTAAATGCCCAGTTTTCATCAATTGAGAATAAATCGCGAGACGTATGTAAATCCGATGGGATATATATCTAAATGAAAGATTTTCAATAATTGAAATTAAGTCGACAAATTTGAAGGACAATTTTTTTTATGAATTGGAAAAATCAATTTTAATAATTTGAAAAAATCAATTTTAATAATTTGAAAAATTTAATTTCAATAATTTGAAAAAAACTATTTCAATCATTTGATATTTTTTAATAATTTGAAAAAATTCAACAATTTAAAAAAAATTCAACCATTTAAAAAAAATTCAACAATTTAAAAAAAATTCAACCATTTAAAAAAAATTCAATAATTTGAAAAAAATTGAGTAATTTGAAAAAAAATCGATAATTCGAAAATATTCAATAATTTGAAAAAAAATCTATAATTTGAAAAGAATTCAATAATTTAAAAAAAATAAAAAATTCAAAATTCAAAATTCAATAATTTAAAAAGAAATTCAATAACTTGTTAAAAAATTATATTTTAATAAATTGGAAAAATAGTTCAAAAAAATTTATTTAAAAATTTGAAAAATCAATTTTAATAATTTGAAAACATTATTTTTGATTATTTGATAAAATGTGAATAATTTATAAAAAAAATAATTGAAAAAAAAATTTCCATAATTTGAAAAAAAAAATAATTTGGGAAAGAAAATATTTAAATAATTTGAAAAAAATTATTTCATTTGTTTGTAAGAAAACAGTGTTTCAATAATTTGAAAATGTTTTATAGTTTGCAACCATTTGATTCTAAACCACAATATGTATCTAATAATTCTAAGAGTTTTAACTTTTTCCATTTTATTGCATTTGATTGTAGAAATAGGGTACTTTTAGACACAGCAAAGCATCACTTGATTAATGATTTAGTTTTCATTTCCTGTTGTTCAAATTAGCGTTGGAGATGCGTTGATTCTTAGAGGCAAAAAACACACATGTAACGAAATTCAAATGTGGATTCATAATTAATCTCTATAATATAATACGCTACATCTGTCTGTGTGTGTGTATGTATGTGTGTTACTTGGAGCAATATTACTCACAAACGGTTTGACGTAGAGACTTGAAAATTTACAACTTTTTAGAAAGTCGTGTCGAATTCAACGTGTTAAAAGGATTTTTCGAAACTCATACGGGTTTTCGAATTATTAACACGTGATTTATAATGGGATACATAGGAATTAATTCGACATACTTTCCAGGATATTTTCAGAGACTATCCAACAGAATGGGCTGAAATTTTCTGAAAACCTCCGGCCTATGGTCCTACAGAACGCTATTGATTTGTTTTACGAAATTCGAACGGGTTTTTGAATTATTCGTATTTTAAGTTTTAATTGAATACATAGGGATTTAATTCAAATCGGCAAATACATGGTAACATACGAAATAAATGAAAAAATGAAATTTGCATTAATCGAATCGAAAAAATATCTACAATATGTAAAAATGGCCTACAAAAACGACTGCGTTAACCGTTTTCCGAAATTCGAATTATTTTCCAAGATATGGCAAAAATTAGAAAATAAAATTCTACGCTGGTTATCATTTTTCCTCACGAAAATAAATGACATATTTTGCACGATTGAAAATATAATAATTAATTTTAATATTGATATTGACGGGTTGGAATATGAATAAATATTCGCAATAAATTATATTTAGAATATTTATAATCAATTGGAAACGAATTTTAGGTATTTTACATAATTATATAAATTTATTTAATAAATTGAATATCAGCTGCTACCTAGGTATATATGTGAATTTTATTTCTTACGGGATATGTAATGTTTATGAACAAACATAATAAGTTATTTACTTAAATATTAGAATAGAAAAAATATATAGCAATATATGCACGTAACCGTGCAATTTGCACGGGTACCCACTAGTTAAATATAATACGCTACATCTGTCTGTGTGTGTATGTCTGTGTGTTACTTGGAGCAATATTAATCACAAACGGTTTGACCTAGAGACTTGAAAATTTACAACTTTTTAGAAAGTCGTGTCGAATTTAACGTGTTAAAATGATTTTTCGAAACTCATACGGGTTTTCGAATTATTAACATTTGATTTATAATGGGATAGATAGGAATTAATTCGACATTCTTTCCAGGATATTTTCAGAGACTATCCAACAGAATGGGCTGAGATTTTATGGAAACATCCGGCCTATGGTCCTACAGAACGCTATTGATTTGTTTTACGAAATTCGAACGGGTTTTTGAGTTATTAGAATTTTAAGTCTTAATGGAATAGATAGGGATTTAATTCAAATCAGCAAATACATGGTAACATAAGAAATAAATATAAAAATAAAATTTAAATTATTCGATTTGAGAAAATATCTACAATATGTAAAAATAGTCAACAATAGATATACTGCATCAACCGTTTTTCGAAATTCGAAGCACTTTTCGAGATATGACGAAAACTGGAAAATTAAAAAAATTATTCTACGCTGGTTATCATTTTTCCTCACGAAAATAAATGACATTTTGCACGATTGAAAATATAATAATTAATTTTAATATTGGTATTGACGGGCCGGAATAGGAATAAATATTTGAAATAAATGATATTTAGAATATTTATTATCAACTTATAAGAATTTTACATAATTATATTAATTAATTTAAATAAATTGAATATCAGCTAGGTATATGTATGTGAATTTTATTTCTTCTATTTCAAGCATCGAACTGATTGCTGTATAGCTATAATTTTTTTAATTTTTCATAATGTGATTATTTGAATAATATTTGTAATTTGTAGTTCTTTATAGAGCTATCTTATATAATAATGTTTGATCTATACGACAGTATTCTACACAAATTGATGACGTACTGGTACTGTTTAGGTACTGGTACCTAATTCTTATGAAATGTAATGGAAAACGGGATGTGTAATGTGTAAGAACAAACACGATATGTAATGTACTTAAATATTGGTATTAAAATATTTATTTATAGTAATATATGCACGTTACCGTGCATTTTGCACGGGTACCCACTAGTACCGTAAAATATTTTCATATTTTGGAACAAAAGTTGAAACCTACCTGGCCATTCGAAATTATGTTGTAAGAGTGTTTGATACTAATCCAGTGTGAACTTGTAAAGGAACCTGTCGGAATTTATGATAGTTTTGAATTTTATCTTCAGTTCCATTGTTCTTTGCTTGTGTAACATTAACAGGTGATTTAAATTATCTCTTAAATTGAAGGTACCAGAATATAAATAAAGAAACCCTTTGCTTGCTACCGTTTAGTGTGACATAATGCCCTCTACTATAGACTTCTGTGCACTTGGTCAGTTTTACGATAAGACCACGAATACAACTTGCACCGTGATTGGGGAACGATATCAAAGATAAGATTTGAGAATATCTATTGTCAATTATTTAAGAGTTGGGATTCGAATAAATCTTACCAAAGAATGGAGTAACCACCCACAAAAGAAGGCTCTCTCTCTCCTCCCGTCCTGGAACGACAGTGACATATATGGGAACAGGATAAAATCCCTCTCCGGACAAAAGCCCCCTCCGGACAAAAGCCTTCTCTTGACAAAAGCACCCTCCGGACATAATCCCCCGCCGGACGTAATCCCCCTCCGGACAAAATACCCCTACAGACAAATACCCCCTCCCGACAAAATCACCCTCTGGATGGAGACAGACAGACTTAAGTTTAGAAGGCATGTTGTTTACAAACAAAGTATCAAGAAGATGCTGACTTTGCAGTTAAGATTATTTTACACGTTATCTGATCTAATGTCAGAAGGAGGAGTTCAGACATTGAATTATTTTAAGGATGTTTATTATTGGTAGGCAATATCTTAAAACAAGTCGGCCTCCAACATTTCAAGTATCTTTGTGGAACACCCACTGTAGAACTAATGACCACCAACTTCGAACTAATAACATCGTCGAAGCTTGGCACGGACGGTTTTTCTCATTGTGTGGTTGTTCACATCTACATATTTGGAAGTTCTTTGACTTAATTAAATCAGAAATTAAATATCAGGACTGCCGAGTGACTCACCATTGTTCTGGTCATGAGCCTCACCCACACAGAAAAAAAACAAATAGAGAAGATTACGGCCCAATATGAAAAATATTCCAATGAAGATCTTTTGCAAAACATTGCAAGCAACTTAATTAAAATGCCTTTCCTGTATTTTACGTTTCACTGTATCAAATATTTTATGATGAATTCTTCAATGTTTTAATATTTAACTCCAGATACTAAACTGAAGATACTGAACTCCAGATACTCAACTGAAGATACTCAACCATATTATTTGAATTTTATTGCAGCACTGTCCCTACTAGCTTATAAGGTATTAACGATATAATTATTTAGAGAAAAGTTTTTGTAAATACCTAACTATACCAAAGGCACTTTAATTATGTTTATATAGTAATAATACAAGGCAAATTATATGATATATTGCCAAATTGCATTTTTATTTCATTATGTTGGGCATTCACATGAATTAATTAACTATATTACTATATTATATTTAGTATTAGTTACCCTGAAAAATCAATGAGACAGTTTTAAATAAAAATTAACAAAATAAACTGTGATTCTTTATTAGTAAATTTTAAAATTAAATCATTAAACGGTTTATATGACAATTCCTAACTTTAAAATTATGAGTTTATCTTTAATTGATATAAAGACCCAAGGGGATATTTGTCCGAAGGGGGATTTTGTCCGGAGGGGGGTTTTGTCCGGAGGGGGATTTTTTCCGGAGGGGGGTTTTGTCCGGAGGGGGATTTTGTCCTAGACCCGACATATTTATACTCTATTAAAAAATATAAACATTTTTTAGAATTGTGCTTTGTGAATATCTATTCCAGGGGATTTTATCCCAGACTCAGCTTAAGGTTATATACAGGGTGATTCATGAAAAGTGCTAACAGGATTTCAGATGATAGTATTTTCCAAACAATAAGAGCCACTTTTTAATATTTCACTGCATATGAAAGATAATTTTCTCTCCATTAAATGACAAATTCGTTTTAACTTATGACTACGAAGAATGGTGTGACATCAATGGTAATAAATTTGCTCAAAAAAATCCAATCAAATGAATTGGAAAATCTAATTCTGTTAAGTTGTTTGAAAGATTACAAAGATTCTAAAACTATCATAGTTTTTGTTTTGTTCTAGTATATAAACTCAGACTTCTATTCTTTTGAAATTTATGAAAAAAATTGATAAAATACAAAAACACTCTTTTCTCAAAAAACTAATGACAAAACCGAAAAAGTCACGTGAACAAAATGGGTTTATTTTCCGAAGTTACATTTACATTGTAGATTTCAAAATAATCGGTCCCCATATTATTATATTTTACTGAAATATGAGTTGTCCTTCTTTAACATTCGTTGCTTTCACAATTAACTAGACCTTTCCAGTTTTCTAAGTTTTTCCAAAGAATAAATTTTATATGTAGCATGTGACTTTTCACAAAGTATCACAATAATTACTGCAATTTCAGTTTACTAATTTTCTATCAATAAATTATGAATTTATAAACAATAAGTTAGATTTCTATGATTGAAAGAAACATGTGTGAAAACAAATTTATAGAAACCATGATTGTAAACCGAAAATAAAAGGAAACAAAAATTAAAAACGATATGATTTTTTAATGTGTATTATAAAAATAGGTTACATTATAATTCAGACTGTACATAACCAATTGAATGATCGTATATTAGACAGAATCTTCAGAGCTTGAAATTTCATTATCCTATAAAATTAACTTAAGATGGTAATGAAGAAGTTTTCTTTGACTAAAGCAACGGAGTTGAAGAACTAAGCGCTCTTTTGGACATTTTGTCCATCAGACATGACGTATCCAGATGGGCCTTCCAAGACAATCTTTGTATCAGCGGACTTAAATTGACGAAGCTGTCCATCGGGGAAGACTATTCCGGAGGCTCCAACGAGGGGAGCATTGAATTTGGCACCTTTTTGGACATTCTGTCCATCAGAGAGAACATATCCAGATGGGCCTTCCAAAACAATTTTGGTGTCAGCGGAAGTGAATTGACGGAGGGTACCATCGGGGAAGACGATTCCAGAAGGTCCAACCAGGGGTGCGGAGCGTTTCTTTCTCAGCTGCATGTTGTTTCCGTCATTGGTGACGATTCCAGATGGTCCAATAAGGACAATACTGTTAGCGAAATCGTGAGAGAACTGGACATTGTTACCGTCATCTCTGACGATTCCAGAGGGACCGACTTTGTTGGAGATATAGTGGGACACTGGGACTGCAGCAGCAGGGCCAGCGTTGTGGAGTCCAGCCTGTCCAGCAGTCAGTTGTAGGTTGTTTCCATCGAAGGAGACAATTCCGGATGGTCCAATCAGAGCCACGTTGCGAGCGAAGTCATGGGAGAATTGGATGTTTGCACCACTAGGGTCAATAATACCAGATGGTCCAACTTGTGCATTAGCAACAGCTAAGACGCAAAGAGCTACCTGTTGAAAAAAAAAAAAAAAACAAGCAAATTATTAGCTAAAATACTCTGAAATATTTAGGTTTCTTGTCTCAAACGGATTCAAGTAAATTCAGTGAACTGTTCGATTTCTTACCAAAAATTTCATGATGCCTTGTTGTAATGTTACTCCTGGAGAACTCCTTGATAAGGCTACTATGGAGAAAATGGCTATGTCTTAACCTGTCCCAGCTGCCTTATATATCATGAAGAAGATCTTGAATGGAAGTAAGTAGAGCAGGTTTGATTGCCAAGGACGTTCATAGTAGGTGGGGCTATTTTAAACGACAAACTGACACTGCAGTGAAAACAATGCAAATTCTGTTGTACGCTTATGAAATTTAGTCTTAATCAATTA
Source organism: Caprella mutica (assembly GCA_947561585.1). NCBI lineage: Eukaryota > Metazoa > Arthropoda > Malacostraca > Amphipoda > Caprellidae > Caprella > Caprella mutica. Next base: position 101,406 of record CANNZV010000949.1, on the reverse strand, counting down.
ATTATTTACTCCGTATTTGAATTTGGAAAATAGTTGAATCGAAAGACATATATTTGTTCAGGAAATTTTAATCTCACTACATTTTAAATATTAACAATTTTCAGGTATTGTAAATGTTTTATCCAAAATTTAATCATTGATGAATGTAACAGATTTATATAATTTTCAAGATTATAACTCAAAAACAATTTATTAATATCATCGATTCAGAAAAAGCTCTTATTTCTTTATCTGTAAAATTTAAACGCTTTTATTTTTTCTATATTTAGATATGGCCTAATGATTCATACAATAAAATTTCTATTGTATATCAGTATAAATCTTGAAATATATCCAAGTATATTTCTAGATACTTAAAGTTAACATTTTTTCTTGTCAAAAGAGTTATCAACAAGTTTGAACAGACTTAAAATTAACTGAAACGTGGAAGTACCATTAGGACCTCAAAAATAAGTGAATTCTACAATTAAATAATAAATCTTGAAGAATCTCTACACAAGGAATTGGTTACAAAAGCCTATATTTAAAACCAGCTAAAATATATTTGTATGGCTTTAGTTTTAAACAATTGAATGTAGCTCGGAAGACGTTTGTTACGATGTGTTCGGTTGTTGAATTTTTTTTATGAAGGCCCCCTGCCAGAAGAAGCAGATCCTCTTTAAATAATTTATTATTAGTTTTTGTAAATTAGCTTGTGAAAAAGATTTATAGTGAGTGACTAAAATGAAGTGTGAGAGGAAATACTAATAAAATATGAAGTCGGAATTTATGTATTTTATCTACAGTTATCTTATCAAAACTCGAGTCTGTATAGTTCTGTTTGTAATTTGAAGGAGTTGAATGATTGAAATAGTAGTTGTTAAGATAGTAATTTTAAAAGCAAGCCAAATAAGTAATACGTAATCAACTGTGAACCAATCACAAAACTGAACTGTTACGATTGGCAAAATCAGTCGTATTTTATAGTTACCTTCTCATTGAAAGGAGTTCAGTTATTTATTTTTGGAGTTTTTATTGTATAGTCTTTCACCTAACTATTGCAATTGAATCGTCTATGTTCACTCTTTGATTATAATTGTAATAAAGAGAAATTTTTAAACTGTTGTCATGATTATCAAATCATTTAGAAACCTTGCGAAAACATCAACACCAATTTTTATTATACATCTCTCCATATGAGTTCACTATTCCTATGTGTGTTTTCTTTTCCTATGTGCTACTTGTTCCTATGTGTGACACACATAGGAACAAGAAGACACTTGAGAACAATATAGCACATTTGATCTTGTCACAGATATATAGAAAGTAGAATTATTCTAGAGAATGATAAGTTGTCGGCAATATATCTATAGGTAGAAACAAATTATTAATTTTTTGGTTTCATATTTCAATATTAATTGATTAATTAATAATAAAAAAACTATAAGATAGATAACTTAAATAAAAAGAAGGAGTCCAACATACAACTATTGGTCATAAAATTCATTGTCAGGTCCTGGTTTTCCACCCTTCTCCTGATGATGAATAGAAATCTTTCTATTCGAAAGCTTGAAACCTGAAAAAACCTTCAATGATGAGTTTAAATTACCTCTGATAGATTATATGGATTTCCCGTTGAGTATGAATCTTTTCAATCAATATATGCATTGAATATTTATGTCTGGGACTTGGAGCAATATTATTGAAAAACGGTTAGACAAAGAGATTTGAAAATTTACACTGTTTTAGAAAGTGGTGTCGAATTTATTGTGTTGAAACAATTTTTCAAAATTTCAACCAGTTTTCGATTTTCGAATTATATTCACTTGATTTATAATGGGATAGATAGGAATCAATTCCATGTACTTACCATGGTGTCTATTATTTATTCTCCATAAATAGCTGTTTATAGATATGCTGGATGAATGATAAGTAATGGATTTTATAAACAACTAGTGTACTCTCCCATTAAAAATAACGGGTCATCTTCAATATCAATTTATTACCCTTTATTAGGTTACTTTTAATGAATACAATTAAAATTGAATTTTCTGCATAGTCTAATTTATTTTATAGATAAAAACATTTAGAAAATGAATAGAAACAGGGGAATTTAAATATCAAGTCAATATATTCCCGTGCGTATCATAGTTACATTCTTCATGTTTAATATCCGTCGTGTGAAAGCGGACACCATTTAAATGAATAAATAAACACAGTACGGGTTTTATTAGGATAGATCAGCTAATTCGTAGATATTCGATATTTTCTTTAAAAACTATATATATTTTCAGGCAGCTATAATACGTTAGTTTTGTAAATATCAACCAATACCTTCTATACAGTGTGTCCGCAAAAAATGTATCCACTGCCATCGTAAAAATCTTTTAAGTACAATTTATAATTCTTTAATATTAATCTACGTATATCAGGTACCAATTTATTATGCATATTATCGTGGAATGATGAATAATGCAGATTCAAGGCAGTGGATACATTTTTTGCGGACACACTGTATATTGACCAAAGTTTTGCCCAATTATTGACCAAAGTTTATTTAGTGATCCAAGTTGTTTATATATTGACCTAGAACAAATTTATTAAAAAAAAATCGAAAAAAAAATCCTGAAAGAATCTCCAGATCGCCATAAGAATAAAAATGTTTTCTGAAGAAATAAAATATTTCATTCTAATTGAATATAGAAGCAAAGTATTGCCTGCAGTGCTAAATTAATATTGAAGTTTTTATTAATACTTCAATTAATGAACCGCAGAATATTATATTTTCAGACGAAAAGCATTCCATCTCAGATCTCATCTCAACTAATAGTCAAAACACTAAAGTCTGGAGTACCTCTAGGGTAAGTTACGAATTATCGGTCAGTACTACATCTTCGATCATATAAGAAAAAAACTATATAAAAATTATTATTATTATTACACAGTTCTATCTAATAATAATATGACCGAAGATGTAGTACTGACCGATAATTAGTAACTTACCCTAACCCATTTCTCTATGATAATTCGATAAAACTTCACTTCCAAGATTATTTTTAACTATAATTTATTTTGCGAGTTATCTTATGGACTATAAAATCCATTACCTATCAATCATCCTGTATATTGCATGCTTATTCAATTTAAAGTAATTCGGTGTCTTGTTCAATAACTTAAGATGAATGCAGAATTTCATAAGAATCGTTAAAGTTCCATTTTCAATTTATAAAATATTTTAACATTGCAATGATAAAATGAAATTGAAAATAGTTCTTTCCTTATCATTCATTATGTGTGTATCTCACTCCTTTAATACATATTGCAGGATACACTAGGATTCCTTTATTATAGAATGCAAAATTTATGGACTATCCTAAATTGAGGAGATATAGTTTGTGGACTACTAAATTTATGGATTTTTTTTTGAGAAATACCAAATTTACGGAATTGTATATCTCTAAGTGTACCTATTGGTCACATCTGTGTGATAAAAACTGTGCTACAAATGTGGTACACATTGACAAAATTCAATTCGGATTTATATTACTGACAGTTAATCAAATGGGTAACCGGTCCTTTCGCCGAAAACACTTTCGTCGAAAAAATAACAAAAAGATTTAAGTTATAATTATAAAGAGATACAGTCCACCTAAGGTTAGGTTAGCGGTCCGGTTTGGAGGGGGGGGGGGCATATCTCTCGGTCAAACCTCCCCCCCCCCCGGCCAGGTTTGATTGTGATATAATGTATAATTCACTGATTTATACTGAAAATTAAGTACAGGCATCCCCCGCTTTAATTACCAAATCACAACTCAGTATGTCAAAACATGTCAAAACTCCTAATGTTACGTATCACTTTACAACGGTTAATGATGTTATCCAATTTTAATAAATAAACTACTCATTTTAGTACTCAAAATTTCAACTTCTCTGTTGGTGTCCTTTGATAACACCATTAAAAACTGAGACAGAGTTTTCCGAGATCGAATTTTCCAAGACCGAAATTTCTTAGAACCCTCCATTGTAAATAATATATGCAATATTCTCACTGTCTAATTCTACTTGAAGATTGTCACCGTTTATACTGCACTGGTACCTGTTAGGTTTAATGGGAGGGTGCGGGTAAAATCAAACATTTGTTAATATGTGTTTTAATGGAATCAGCATATTTAATTATGTATGATTACATACTCTGTTCATCTAAATAATACTTATTAAAGAAATGAAAATTTAATTTATTTTGAAAAAGCGCCATCTAGTGACAAATAGCATAAGCTTTGCTCGAGTCATTGACGCCATCTTGCTGTGATTTCACAAACGTTGTGCAAAAAACTTTAGTATATCGCGAGTGATATTATTAATTATAACTCTAAAAATACTTTATTTGTTAGTATATTGTATATAAATCACAAATTTATTTACAGGGTGGGGCGTAAGTTTGGAAGCAAATGAAAGTGCATATTATAATCCAACGAAAAATATATTTAATATATTACAGTTATGTATTATTACATAAGTGTTTTAAGAATTCAAAATTCATAAATTTATTCAAAATTTCCCCCCTTGTTTTTAATAACAGCCTCAAATCTCCTCCGAACTCCTCCTACTGCGGCACGCAACTGTTCTTGTGAAATTTCCTTCCAAGATCTCTGGAGCGAATGCTTTAAATCAACCACACTGCGATGGAATTTACCGCAGGCCTTTGATTCAAGAATGGACTATACCGAAAAATCCATAGGATTAACATCTGAGGAGCAGGGAGGCACCAGTTTTGAGTGACATTTGCAGTATGTGAAGTCGCGCCGTCTTGCTGAAATGTCCATAGAGTGTCATTACCGAAGTGATCCTTAGCTGACTTCAACATTGGCGTCAAAATATTCTCAATATAACATTTAGCATTGATTTTGGTGCCTTGTTCCACAAAAATTAAAGGAGATCTCCAAGTTTCTGAAACAGCGGCCCAGACCATTACTGAAGCAGGTTTCATGGTTCTGTGGACAGTTTTTTGGTTGTATGGGATGTCTTTTGCACTTTTACCAATTATTCTGTCATTCCTCCGGTTGTGAGCCACTTCTACTGTGAAATTTTTTTCGTCAGACCAAACAATTTCACCAGCCGTGCCAGACTTCAATTCTCTCAGAAGTGCTTTGCTTCTCTCCAATCTCTTTTTCTTTACAGCTTCTGACAGAGTCTGTCTCTTTTGGAGGGTGAAAGAGGACATCTTTAGGTCTTCTTTGACAACTCTTCTCATTGTTCTGGGACTCACATTAGCTGTTTTGGCTAACAATCGTATTGACCTTTTTGGGTTCATCCTGATCTTCTCTCGGGCACATTTTATCAGTTGCTTGGTGCGTTGTGAGCGTGGTCTACCACTTCTTGGACGATCAGTCAAGTCTCTTCTCTCATTAAAACGATTCAAACACTTCCAAACAGTCGATCTCGCTATTGAGAGAGTCTTTGAAATGACGGAATCTGACTTCCCGGCACGGTGTAGAGCAATAATGGCTTCTCTTTTGTCTGACATTTTTGAATTGACTAAATTTTTGTAAAAATAACACTGCCACTTCATAATGTAGTGTCTCTACTATAGTTCAAACCCTATCACCTACTTAGGAACTTATTTTTAAGAATTATATTAATGTTTGAAAAATTGCTTCCAAACTTACGCCCCACCCTGTATTTATAGCTTATTTGGGAAGATAATCAGACATTCTATAAACGTTCATGAAGATTGTTCTGGAACGTTCTGGAATTAATGTAAACAGCGCCATCTATGAGATGATCGCATAAGCTTTTGTTTACTAATAAAAACACTATTTTCTCTGAAAATATAGTGATTTGAGATGAAACATTTCATATCCGTAACTAATCATTGTTTATTTATGATATTATGAAAAAATATTTGATCTGAAAATTAGACGCACCCCCCCCCCCCTTCAAGCACTAATCTCTACTTCGATGCCATTTTCACCAATTATGCTCTTTAAAAAAAAGGATATACGTCGCTCGAACTTTTGTTGTAGGAAGAAGAAAAAAAGAGTTACTTATAATGAAGCACAGTTCGCAATAAATTGAAATATAAGCAACTGTTAGCGATTCAGACGATTAAGTGCACGAAACGAGTTACAATTCGTAAATTTGGAGTCGCACTATGTTTGCGATTCAGACAAGCTAATTACCGTCTCCCTAAAATAAAAAAAGTTTATTAATTAATATACAAATTTGAAATATTATATAGGGTTAATGCAACTACTCAAATGGAGTATTTCTTATTTAGGATTTTTTTTTCAACTTTGCCCTTTAACTCCCCACCCCCAATAATCCCCCAATTAGGGGGTAATTACTTTCAAAAGGCATCAACTCATAGAATTTTGATTTAGATACATGGGATGGTTTCATCTTGTTCAGAATTTAGTTGTCTACAAAGTAACAGAGCTATATTTTTCAAATACGTCTAAGAAAAAATGTAAAAGGATTTTTCTAAAATAATTTAGAGAAATAATCTTTTTCATATATCTGATTATTCCTCCTCACAAATTGAGAAATTAAAATAAAACGGTCTGTTAAATGGTTAGCAACTCATTTATGAAGCAAATGAAATAAACCCCATGTCTCTAGCTCAAAAAATGTTTGAGCTGATGCCTTTTGAAGTCTAAAAAATGTAATTTTCAGGAGAGCCAATTTGAAGAATTTTTTGAAAATAATTGTCTAACTGAAGTAATTTTGGTTCCATAAATTAGCGTGAAAACTCTTGTTCGGGTGTTGTGTTCTCTTTTTGATACATCTAGTCAACAAATTATTTGATGTGAGATCCAAATAAACCTTCAATACCTGTGCTGACAGGTCTTTTGACTGACCTAACAGGTATAATTTACAATATTTTGTATCTGTTTTTGAAGCACTTCTAGATTGTTTTTAGCTTAAATATTTTACACGTTATCCTGGAGACTATAAGACATCATTTTATACAATCGTTTTTCCAGTTATGTGGGAGACGGTTCCATTCCATTCCAAGCGACAGTAGGTGAATGGAAGTCGACAAAAATAAAAATCGTCTATATATAGTCACCGCCGACAGTAGGTGAATGGAAGTCGACAAAAATAAAAATCGTCTATATATAGTCACCGCCGCTATTGACCGTCTTCAATTTTAACTACAGTATTTAGTTACCCCGCTAAATCATGGAGTCAGATAAGCGTCTATATATTGACGGTGCTGCTTGTTGGTTATACATAGAGTCTATATATAGACGGTGCCGCTTGTTGGTTATACATAGAGTTTATATATAGACGGTGCCGCTTGTTGGTTATACATAGAGTCTATATATAGACTGTGCCGCTTGTTGGTGGAGTGACATGTGAGTTTTGTATTGTTATTCATATAGTTGAACTAAAGATATAAAAGAGTGAACATTTTTGAGTTGCATAAATTGAATTAGTTACTTTTATTCGTATAATATATAAACATATTTATGAAATAAATTATCAAAAAAACAATTCAAAAATAGTTATCCATTATTTCATTTTTACTGTGTTTTTCGATTATTTATTTCATTGTTGGATGGACAATGTACTCAATTCAGTCAACACTCAACATATTTACATCTTTCCATTACAAATGCATCATCTTTCCTTAGAACTGACATACAGTTTGTCATTTACTCCTTTCCCCCTCCCCTCTTTAACACTTCTTCAAGTACTGAGTTATAGGGTGCATTATTGCACAATAACCGGTAATTATATGTTTACACGGTAATACTTTTCACATTTCTCTACTCCACATATTGACACTGCCGCTTGACTGTTACAGTAAAAAATTTAGCGACTATATATAGACGCTCCGCTAAATGGGACCAATTTTCGGAGTGTCTATATACATATAGTTAGGTCGCTTTGAATTGGTTAATGATGTGTTGATTATTATTTTCCATTAGCTTTAACATTATTATATTGCATTTAAATTCATGAAAAACACTAGATGTGATGCATAATCAGAAAACATTAATATATTAATTTTCTTTGACATTAATAATAACAACCAATGATTGAAAGGAATCGAAATACGGTAGTATCTATAAATTACTAATGAACAACTTCCTAAGTAGCTTTTATATTACACATCAAAGTATTACCTTCTTAGGTAGTTTATTTAAGCAGATAAATTTGTCCTTACCAACTTATCGATAAAATTAAAAGTCCTAACAAGTTATGATGACTACCTATTAGCAAAGCTTCATAAATATCTAAGTACACCTGGGTACATGGAATTGTTAAAATAATTTAATATGAAGCATATAGTAATGATATATACGAGAATAGTCATAATTAAAGTGATTTTATAGTGTGGATGATAGGATGCCCTCTTGTTTGTCGTACGAAATTCTCCAATTTTTTTCGAAATTTACTCAAATATCAGCGTATCGCAATAACTTTGTAGCAATTCGCAATATCAATAAATTTTGAAATTACGTACACGGTGAAAAAATTCTTACGTTCAAATGATCATGCAGAATATGAAACGGTAAATAAAAAAAATAGAGATCAGTTTTTTTATGTGTATTATAAAAATAGGATTCATTATGTAGCTAGTCGAACTGGACATGAGTAAAGGAGTGCTCGTACAAAAATGCAGTTCATTTGTCTTCATTTTAGTAGTTGTAAATGTAATTGTTTATACAGAATGTAAATAAAGAAGTTCTCTTTGACTAAAGCCATGCAATGTGTTGCTGAATTAGGAGCTCTTCTGGACATTGTGTCCATCGGACATGACGTATCCAGATGGGCCTTCCAAGACAATTTTGGTATCAGCAGATTTAAATTGACGAAGCTGTCCATCGGGGAAGACGATTCCGGAGGCTCCAACGAGGGGAGCATCGAATTTGGCACCTTTTTGGACATTCTGTCCATCGGAGAGAACGTATCCAGATGGGCCTTCCAAAACAATTTTGGTGTCAGCGGAAGAGAATTGGCGAAGGGTACCATCGGGGAAGACGATTCCAGAGGGTCCAACGAGGGGTGCGGAGCGTTTCTTTCTCAGCTGCATGTTGTTTCCGTCATTGGTGACGATTCCAGAAGGTCCAATAAGGACAATACTGTTAGCGAAATCTTGAGAGAACTGGACATTGTTACCGTCATCTCTGACGATTCCAGAGGGACCGACATTGTTGGAGACGTAGTGGGACACTGGGACTGCAGCAGCAGGGCCAGCGTTGTGGAGTCCAGCCTGTCCAGCTGTCAGTTGTAGGTTGTTTCCATCGAAGGAGACAATTCCGGATGGTCCAATCAGAGCCACGTTGCGAGCGAATTCATGGGTGAACTGGATGTTTGCACCACTAGGGTCGATGATGCCAGATGGTCCAACTTGTGCATTAGCAACAGCTAAGACGCAAAGAGCTACCTGTGGAATGAATGAAAAATTTTCAGCTAGAAGACTTTCAAATAATAAAATTATCTGTCACAAACGGATTTAAGGAAAGTCAGTAAACTGTTCGATTTCTTACCAAAAATTTCATGATGCCTTGTTATAATGTTACTCCTGGAGAACTCCTTGATAAGGCTACAGTGGAGAAAATGGCTATGTCTTAACCTGTCCCAGCTGCCTTATATACCATGAAGAAGATCTTGAATGGAAGTAAGTAGAGCAGGTTTGATTGCCAAGGTCACAATAGTAGGTGGGGCTAATTTAAACGACCAACTGACACTGTGTGAAAACAGTGCTAATTTTATAATACACTCATGAACTTTTACAACTAATTAAACATTGTAAATAATATAAATATCTAAATATTCTAATTGAAGTTAGTTGCAGTGACCTGCTCTGTTGAAATAGAAAAAGTTCATTATTCTTTAAAAAATCTTACGCATACTAATATTAACTTACATTTTACTTAAAAATTAATGAAAAGGTAGATTGATTGAGGGAAACGCTGAAATTTTCCAAAAAGTATAATTGCAGCAAGTTATTGATTTTTCCTATAAAAGAATAAGTATATAATTAATTTTTTATATAATTAATTTCTTATACAATTAATTACTAAACGACCAATTTCTTTTCTGTTTCTGTTCTTTCTATATATTATGTAACCTTAGTTCTACAAATTGAAAGCATTTCTAAAGAAATTTTAATTTAGAGTGAAGGTGACCTTTGAAGATTTAAGTATCTGATCCATTTACAAATTCAAATCTTTCTTTAATACTTCAATTACATATGTAACAAATATTTATCGCAAACGTTAGAATTTATGTGCACATTTTAAAGACTATTTAGTATATATATAGGAAGGTTTTTTTAAGATAAAGTAGCTCTTCTTCGGTTCTAGGTAAATTGCTCGAAAGACATTGCTTGAAAAACAATTGCTCGAACGAACAAATGATCGAATGAACAATTGCTCGAATGATAATATTGCTCGAATTTTTAAATTGCACACAGTTTTCGAATTTGTAAAAGTCAGTTATTCTTGAAGTGGAGGTGCACCTAATCGTCTTTGTTTCTTTTTAGTAATTGATAATAACTGCTTCGATTTTTTCATAGCTATTTATTAAATATTAATCATTGGTATAACTGATTTTGAATCTTACTCTTCCTGCTTTTTTTATTTTTTCCTAGAGACCGTTCGAGTCATCTCGTTTGTAGCATGTGAATGGGTATCATGTGGTGAAGTGGGACTATTCGTAATGTTTTCATCATAAAACCCGAATAATTTCCACTTTTTCAATTATTGATCTTTAGTAAATCATTATAAAACGAAACCGAATTTTCCTAGAACCGTAGGGAGTATTTTACCTAACGATTGTGTATAGATTTATTCACATATTTCATTACGAATCAGACGTTAAAATTCGGTCACTTGTTTAATTTATATTTTCCTACTCTACCTATCTCCCTTTCTTGTTGATTTTTCTTCTTCTACCACTTTCGAGCAATAAATCATTCGAGCAATTACTCATTCGATCAATTGTATTTCGAGCAATTGTTCATTCGAGCAATTGTTTTTCGAGAAATTGTTTTCGAACAATTGTCTTTCGAGCAATTGTTTTCGAGCAATTTAACGACTGCCTTTTTCTTTGTTCTTAAGCACGGGAGAAATAATATTACTATTCACCAAAAAGAAATAAGTTGAATCAATTGGGTGAAATTATGAATCGCAGATGAGGTAAAAATTTCATCAAAATATTGAACAATTTTTTCCCCACTAAACAATGTAAACGTTATCACAATATAGATATTAAGGGAAGTAACATCATTACATGTTAATTATAAGAAGTCAACCTGTGATATCATAGAATGATTATCGTCCCTTTCTTTTAATTATTAATAATATAACCGTCTGCAATCTGCGAAGGTAACTGTAGAGCTGTATTGCGGCTCTACAGTTACTGTTCTAGTGGAAATTCTATTTGGTATTCTTTTAATTAATATCTAAAGGTCAAACTAAAAATATAAAATAAATATTAAATGTTAATATCTCTCTTCAAAACGAGATAACAATTGGTTATTATAACACACTACTTTATTTACCGAGAGATTAATTTCTATTATTTTTGCTTTGGAAAACGTGGCATTCATTCCAGTCATATATAATTATATAATATTAAACGGATTATTTTTCTTTATAGAGAAATGTCACGGTACTTCGACACTCATAATTACTCATAAAGTTGATGCTAACATAGGTTATTATACAATCTAATCTTCACATCTTTCTGTTTGACTTATCGTGACTTATGTTACCCCCACTTCCCGGGTCCTATGAGTGTCCGAGTATACTTTGATGTTTCCCTGCTTCTTTGATTATAGCCTATTGATCTTTACTAACTTATTTCATAGAGTGCAATTAACCAGAGTTAACACCTTATCATTCATTACGTGTAATGGACGTTGTTTTTTCCTTTTTTTTCCTATTCAATTCCTGTAAGCATTCAATAGATCGATATAACACAGCAGAAAATACTTCACTGATAACTCCACCATAGCTTCTTTTAGTTTTAGCAATACCTATCTATTCTTTATTAAGGTCCACCCCCGAACCCACCTGCCAAGTCATTAAACTATCATGAAGTTTGCAGTACAACAAACGGGTCTTTCCCAGAATAGCGGCGCAAAATATTTATTTAATATAATTCTATTTAATATCATTATTAATTTATTAGAGGCACAATATCAGTTATAAATTACCTGTATCTATAATACAAACAGGCACGGATTAAATTAAAGTTATTTATTTCCTATGCATTATTGAAGAATTTTGAAATAAGTCGTGTTTTCATTGAAATTACTAAACATTGTATATTTTTTACATGAAACTGTAATGTAGTTTGTTATATCCGCTAGTTTGTTGTACTGCACACTTCATGATTGTTTAAAGACCTGCAGGGGGGGGGAGGGCTTGGGGGTGTATGTATTCGATAAATACATATATCGAATATATCCAGTTTTCTTGATATTTTCCATTATTACTTCAATACTGATATATATGCAAATATGCAATGGGGGGCGTGTCGCCTCCATACCCCCATTTCTTGCTATAGTGAAGTGTATTGATGAGTTCCAGAAATCTTAACGACCTAATTTTTATTTTATTAACTTGGTATCTATGATACACATTTAATATAAATATATTAATAAATATTTTGCGCCGCTATCCTGGGAAAGACCCCAACAAACTAGCGGATACAGCAAACTACATAACGGCCATTTATGCTGAGAGTTTTAAATTAATCTTCATTTTATGTGTTTATATTCATTTATGTGTTTATATTCCTTTATGTATTTGTTAATGTCCTCTTTACGAAAAATCGTCCACGAAAACGTCTGTCGACGAAATGTCTGCACCCATAACTTGTGCTTGGACTGCTTTAAGTAAATTTCTGGTTTAGGTTCTTGATATAAAAAATTGGATAAATTGTAAAAATATATCTACTAATAAAGACAATTTGAAGGTCAGCTGCCTCTTCTATCTATTAGAGCAGATGTGCCTTATTGTTATATGTATCTTCTTAGTCTATGCGATATAATTGTAGCGTTGATTGCCACCTTTAAATCTTCCGATTGGGATCTGTTTACTTTTAAATATATAATTTTGACTAGTGGAGCATACTTTTGAGATACCTTAAATCGATAGATGCCACGTACAATTGCACAAAATATATTTTTTTGTTTCAACCCTGTGCAACCGAATTAATTCTCTCATCAAAATGAATGATTTAACGAAAAAAATATTGAGATAAACTTCTACAAAATATTTAAAAAATATTCATGAATACCTAGGTAATTTGTCTCTGCAAGAAGATACAAATAATATTCCTTTATTGGGATGAACTCTTACGGTGAAGAACATTCACACAATATCTATTTACAGTCAATACTAATAATTGAAATGTGTAAATAGTATCGAATTCGTTCACCTTTTCCGTTCTGGGTTAATATATTCATTATTTATATTTAAGAGAAGAACTTATAGTGGGCACTACAGAAGAATAAGTGGGGGTTTCATCTTCGGGTAGCAATGTTACTTGGAGAATATTGTTCCAATATTGTTACACGATTGCTGATATTGAGGCAATGTTGTAACAATATTGGGGCAATGTTGTAACAATATTGGGGCAATGTTTCTCCGAGAAATTATGTTACATGCGGATCGATTGATAATGAAATAGTTAGTCAATTTGATATTCTGTTACTTTTATACTTCAAACATATTGATGCCAATGTATTTAATATTATCATTTGGGGTATATAATTTGTAGTCTTGTTATTTAACAGCTGAAGATTCCACAAGGACACTCAGTTCTGCATAATTATTTTATCATTCTATATTCCAAGACAAACTTGTATTCACCAACTCACTTTACAAAATATAAACTCTTGCAATTTACCGATTGCAATTTTCTTCTCTGCGAAATATATTGGCTGAAAAACATTCGGTAAATTCCTAGTTCACGTCCCTATTTCATTTAGGGACCTGAATTAGGAAGGGGGTATTTCTAAATTAATTTCTCTTATTTTCTCTCCTCTCATCTGATTGAAATATGTTGCACTAATAATTATTAATTGACTGAAAATTTAGTATCTTGATTACATATACAAATAATACCAATGAGGAATATTTTAAATTGAAATTCAGCAAATTAAACAAAATAGATTTTGGAAAACAAATTGAAATATATATACTCTTGATTTTGTTTTATCACCCCCCATTAATAGTTTCCTTATCTTTATTTGTCTGTCTGTCTGTGGTCTGTCACGCTTTGAATAATATTCAGAAACTAGATTATGTGCACTCGGTAGAGCGCATACCTTCGCCTCCACTTTGTCCATTCTCTCCTAAAATTTGAGAAGCTGCTAACTGGATAATAACCAATCGTCCCACCAAGTTTCATGCAATATGGTACAATACTTTTTGAGTTATCGAGTTATAAATGACCTTGACCTTTGACCGGATCGCTTCCAAAATTCTACCAAATCGTTCCTGAACATTGACCAATCGTCCCATCAAATTTCAGACAATTTGGTTGAATACTTTTGGAGTTATTGAGTTATAAATGACCTTGACCTTGATCTTTGACCCGATTGCTCCCAAAATCTAACAAAATGGTTCATGTATATTGACCAATCGTCCCACCAAATTTCATGCAATATGGTTCAATACTTTTTTCAATAAATGACCATGACCTTGACCTTTGATCGGGTCGCTCCCAAAATGCTAGCAACAGGTCACTGGACATGGACCAATCATTTCATCAGATTTCAGGCAATTTGGTTGTACACTTTTTCAGTTAAGCGAATAACAAGATGACAAATAAATAGATAAAGTCCGATGAAAATATAACCTTCCGCAAGATTGCGAAGGTAATTAGGACTAAATATGTTTTCAGGTGGTAGCATGACTACCTAATCTTATATGAGTGCAATAAATGATTATTACTATAACTGAATTAAAATTATTTTAAATCTATGGAGTTAGTTTATAAAGAACTATTTGCAACATCTGTCATATAGAGTCACTCTGTTACTCTATGATCTATATCTATGACATAATTATAATATCAGTTATTGCCTGGCTTCCTTCATGGAAATCTTAGTAAATTCATGAAGTGAAGATCGAATGAATCGACGAAGAAAGATAGCATCCTTTTATTTTCCTAGAGCTTTCGAATAAATCAATATTCATTATCAACATCGTAATTTAAAGCTATACTCTATAATTTACCTTAAGACTATATAAAATTTGAAAAATTAAACGTCAAAATTAGTTTATTGATAATGAATATTGATTTATTCGAAAGCTCAAGAAAAACAAAAGGATGTTAACTTTCTTCGTCGTGTCATTCGCTCTTCACTTCATAAATTTACTATAATTATAATATTATCGTCCTTTTTCAATTAATAACTTCATTTAAATCTGAGGGCACGGACCAAAGTTTTGAAAGTTAAATTGCACAAATATTTATAGCGATCCAATTGAGAACACGTTATTCTTAACGGGTAAATACACTAGTCAATAAAAGAACATTCCTAATTTAAGATTACCCCCTTCCTAGTTCACGTCCCTAAATGAAATAGGGACGTGAACTAGGAATTTAACAAACTTTCTTCTGATTGAAAAGATTCAAACTCAACGGGAAATCCATATTATCAGAGGTAATTTAAACTGAGCGTTGAAGGTTTTTTCAGGTTTCAAGCTTTCGAATAGGAAGATTTCTATTCATCATCAGGAGAAGGGTGGAAAAACCTGGACCTGACAATGAATTTTATGACCAATAGTTGTATGTTGGATACCGTCTTTCTATTTAAGCTATATATCCTAAAGTTTATTAATATCAATTAACTATCTATTAAATATTAAAATATGAGACAAAAATTCGATTTTTTTTTCGTTATTACCTATAGCTATTGCTGATTATATTAATTCTATAGGGTAATTCTACTTTACATATGTCTGTAACATAATATAATGTGTGTTATTGTTTGTTCTCAAGTGTCTTCTTGTTCCTATTTATGTCCTCTATTCCTATGTGCTACTTGTTGCTATGCGTGTCCTATTGATCCTGAGTGTGTCCTCTTGATCCTAAGTGTGTCCTGTTTATCCTAAGTGTGTCCTGTTTATCCTAAGTGTGTCCTGTTTATCCTAAAACACCCTTCTCCTGATGATGAATAGAAATCTTTCTATTCGAAAGCTTGATACCTGAAAAAACCTTCAACGCTGAGTTTAAATTACCTCTGATAAACTTTCTTCTGTTACTGAAGTAATAAATTTTTGTTGAAGACATCTCCCACAATGAGAATTACACTTCAGAGGTTAGTTTACAAAGATATCCATATTGAAAATTGCTTTCCTCTAATGTTTTTGTAACTGCTGATTGATGAAAGGGATTTATTGGGCACAGAAAAATCTCAAAATATTTATTTTCTTCACCTAGGTATTAGTAACCTAAATCCAATCTAAAAAAATATATAATGGTTGTAGATTTGATAACTTTTTGATTTCTTCAACAATTTTTTTTTCGTTTTTCACAATCTATTTAGCCTTTTCATTAATTTTTAAGTAAAAAGAAAGTTAATATTGCTATGCGCAAGATTTATTGAAGAGTTAATTTTTATTATCTCAGTAGGGCATTTCAATGCTACTAACCTCAATAAGGAGATAAGTTAAAGCTATATTATTAAATTAATAATAAAAGCTTCATTAGTGGATAACGAAATTTGCACTGGTTTCACCAGAGGGTCATAAGAATTGTTTAGAATAGCCCCACCTACTATGAACGTCCTTGGCAATCATACCTGCTCTACTTACTTCCATTCAAGATCTTCTTCATGGTATATAAGGCAGCTGGGACAGGTTAAGACATAGCCATTTTCTCCATTGTAGCCTTATCAAGGAGTTCTCCCGGAGTAGCATTAACAACAAGGCATCATGAAATTTTTGGTAAGTAATCGAATAATAATAAATAGTTTATTTAAACAAAAACACATAGTACAAGAAAAAAATTACAGGTTTTACAATAAATTTGTTTAAAACCCCATGGTAACTTGGAAAGTTAATTGGGGTAAGATCTTAGTTTACTGAATTTACTTAAATCCGTTTGTGACAGATAATTTTAGTATTTGAAAGTATTTAGTTAAAAAATTGCTCATTCATTACACAGGTAGCTCTTTGCGTCTTAGCTGTTGCTAATGCACAAGTTGGACCATCTGGCATCATCGACCCTAGTGGTGCAAACATCCAGTTCACCCATGACTTCGCTCGCAACGTGGCTCTGATTGGACCATCCGGAATTGTCTCCTTCGATGGAAACAACCTACAACTGACTGCTGGACAGGCTGGACTCCACAACGCTGGCCCTGCTGCTGCAGTCCCAGTGTCCCACTACGTCTCCAACAAAGTCGGTCCCTCTGGAATCGTCAGAGATGACGGTAACAATGTCCAGTTCTCTCAAGATTTCGCTAACAGTATTGTCCTTATTGGACCTTCTGGAATCGTCACCAATGACGGAAACAACATGCAGCTGAGAAAGAAACGCTCCGCACCTCTCGTTGGACCCTCCGGAATCGTCTTCCCCGATGGTACCCTCCGCCAATTCTCTTCCGCTGACACCAAAATTGTTTTGGAAGGCCCATCTGGATACGTTCTCTCCGATGGACAGAATGTCCAAAAAGGTGCCAAATTCGATGCTCCCCTCGTTGGAGCCTCCGGAATCGTCTTCCCCGATGGACAGCTTCGTCAATTTAAGTCCGCTGATACCAAAATTGTCTTGGAAGGCCCATCTGGATACGTCATGTCCGATGGACAAAACGTCCAAAAGAGCGCTTAATTCAGCAGCTCTGTCACTTTTGTCAAAAAAATTCTTCCTTTTCTTCTATATAAATAATTACTTTTGCAAATAGTCGTTTCAATATTCATATTGCTTATATTCTTCGTCGGCCATCGGGCTCTGAAATCTACTAGATGTAAATCAATGGTTGAATGCAACTATGAAGTGATTAAAAACAATATTTAACAACATTCCATTATGAGTTATGCCTGAAAAGTAAATTAATATGGAAAAAATTAACCTTAAATACTTTTTTTTTTCTATTTAGATATAGGGTCAAAAACTGTATAATACTTCTTTAGAAGTTTAAGGATATGAAACACATGATAAAAATCTCTAATATAATTTCAAAACTCATATTAGCGTACAGCATTAATTTAAATAACTCTAATCTAGTAATAAAAAAATTCGACCCTCAATCCTCCTTTCCCAAGTCCTGATCCATGCAATGGCACTGAACTGGAGAAAAATATTAATACAAATTAGCAAGAAAGAAGGTTGAAATTATTAATTTTTTAAATGTTTTAGATTTAAATTAAGGTTTCAATTAGTTTGGTTTTAGCTAGTTTTCAGAGTAGAGTATAGACTGTAAAGTTTAAATATCCTGCGAAAGCCTTTAACCTCGCCTTTCATCTCAAATATCCTAAGCTGTTCGTTATCGGTCCCCACTCTCATCCCCGTCCTCCCCCATGGTGAAAGGGGTAACCTAGCCTCTCATATCCCTCAATTTGTCAAGCGAACCTCTCAAGGTGGTGCATGGTGCGACTGACTATCCTTAGGATGAATGACTTTATATAATCCAAAGTAGAGGTTCCTAACCCCGTCCAGACGCTCCGACAAATGCCAATTTTTCTCTGAAATCTTGTGTTCGCGAACAAATTTGTCCGCGATTACAAGAATCGAAACTGTCAGTGATTTTCAACATGTTAGACAAATATGTTTCCGAACACAGGAATCGAAGTGTTCGCGAATGTTATTTGAAAGAATATTTGTGATATATTGAGTAAATTTGACAATTATTATAATTTTAGATATGAATGATTGAATTCGTTGTTTAGTAGTCTATTTAGATATATTATTTGATTGAGATTTTTGTAAATAAATTAAATAAATATTTGTATTTAAGAATAAATTAGTTATTTACAATTTTACACATTAGGTACTGACTAGGGCAAGTTCCAAGTTATCGAATGGTTCCACATTTTCGGACACGTAGTTATTATAATTACTATAGATAGTTGTTAGTTATTTTAATTTTTATTTAACTCTCATTGTAATCATTAGTGGAACCGTCCCATAACTTGGAACTTACCCCTATAAATAGGTATGAATTATTTGGTCGTTTTTTCCTAATTTTACTAGGTAAGTAGGTACCTACCTAGTAAACATATACTATTTTATTTAAGGCTTATATGAAACAGTATTTGGAAGCGAGCGTAAAACGTATTCCTACGTATAGCTATAATGGAAATATACGAAATATAAATTTTGATAGACCTATCACAATATACGACAACTCCCACTTTGCGAGTACTAGGAGTGTCTGATTACCGAGACATTTCTCTAGATAGGTTCTAGGTATTAAATTATGTGTACCTCAGGCTAGATACCTAGGTAAACATTTATATTAGGTATACCTATATTATCGTATATAATCGGCTAGGTACCTAGATCCATATTTATGTTATAAAATCGTCTAGGTACCGAATAATGCATTTACAGTGAAACTCCTGAGTTATGAAGTAATGGTTACTTCATAACTCAGAGCCACTTCATAATTCGTGTGCAGTGAGAGTTTTCTGTGATTAAAATCAAAGAGAATTTTTGTCATTGAGGGATAACTATGATATAATTCTTATATGGATGTGCACTAATATTTTATACAAAATTGTGGTAATTAAACAACTATTAGATTAATGTTGTGAGAAATAAATATAACAACTCATTATTGTACAAAAATTAATATATATCATGGTAGTAGTCATTTATGCCTAAATTTAAATCATTAACAAAGATACGCATCATTTAAACCTCAAACAATAAAGAAAACAGTTTATACTCAATATATCCGATTTATTGATAACCTAATCTGATATAGTAAATCTTTGTCTTCTTGATTTACATTTCATATATAATACTCCATTATAGGATAATACCCAACTATAGGTGGTATCATATAATTGAGTATCATCCTATAATAATTTTTAATAGCTCATTATCCTAATATGGGCTATTACCCTATAATTGGGTATTATCCTATAATAGAGTATAATTCTATAATAGAGTATTATCTTATAATAGAGTATCATTCTATAATAGAGTATCATTCTATAATACAGTATTATCTTATAATACTATATATTATTCTAGTGGAGAAGATTGCAATAATTTTCATAAAAAAACACTTAATTTTGTAATTGCTTGTCATACTTTCATTTTTCATTTTTACTTCTGCAATATGACTTTCACTTGTGCCAATTCATTTTTCAATTCTGCCAATTCATTATCCACTTCTGCCATCTTGACTTGGAAAAGGTTTAGTTATACCTCAAGAACTATAGTTCTCTATGATTTAAACAAAGAAAACTACTTCATAACTGAGGATCATTTCATAATTCAGGTCCTTCATTACTCGGCTGCTTCATAAAAAAAACTTCATAACTCAGGAGTTTTACTGTATATTCAATAATAGACTAGGTACTACTTAGTATCTTGGTAAGAATTTGTATTTTGCATAAGCTAGGTACCCTGGTAATCATATTTTTAATCCATGATTGTTTCTAAAATCGCTAAATTGTTAGGTATTAACTATCAACAACCACAGATACACGATTTTCCAATAAATTACAATGCAGAACCGCGAAGACGGACATTTCCATTTCCTGTTCCTATTGCTTTCGTCTGGACGCGAACACAGGTAGAAAAGAGATTGT
Organism: Caprella mutica; assembly: GCA_947561585.1. Taxonomy (NCBI): domain Eukaryota; kingdom Metazoa; phylum Arthropoda; class Malacostraca; order Amphipoda; family Caprellidae; genus Caprella; species Caprella mutica. Next base: position 80,683 of record CANNZV010000949.1, on the reverse strand, counting down.
CCGTGTTCGTCCCAAAAAAAGTATTTCCAAACTCAAGTGATTTGCCAGAGCGACTAGACGAGCCTTAAGAGCATCACTTGGTTGCAGTACCTCACAAAAATTTAGAGAGGAAAATTTGTAGAGGATACTATTTATACGTTTATGGAGAAGGCTGGCATATTGAGATGTTTTAGGTTTGACAGTCGAGAGTGTACTGAATTTACTGATCTAAGATAAATATTTTCTTGTTATCAACTATCCTCGCCCTAGAAGTAAAGGCTTTTTTTTTTCAACAATTAACATTAAATTTAGTAATAAGAAAACGGAAAAATCAAAGAGAGATGGAGAACCAGCTATTGAAGCACTGGATCATACCAGCCGCTTTCAAGTTTAAGAGAGAGATTTAGAGAGAACGTGGGTTGGGTCTGTTAAGAAGTCTCAAATGAGTGATTCTCTTCATTTTGAAAGTCTGGGGTCTCCCTGGAATACTTTCATAAAGCTCAGTCCCCCTGGAATACTTTCAAAAAGCTCAGTCCCCCTGGAATACTTTCAAAAAGCTCAGTCCCCCTGTAATACTTTAAAAAAGCTCGGTCCTCCTGGGGATACCCAACAGTGGAGCACTTATTTGAAGAAACTGTGGGGGAATAACCTCAGCGAAATTGGGCGAGAAAGATTTGGTTCTCTCACGGTGTCAATGTCTCATAGGGAAAACGATTGGTCAAGTAGCAGGTTGGAAACAAAACACTCACGTATCAATGAACCCGCTAGTCGCTAGACAGAAAAATATAAGGGCATATGTACTCCCTTTATATGTGGATGGTAGGTTGGGGATATGCTTTCGTCGTTCTCCAATCGAAGTGTGAAAAAGTCGGAAGAGTGAGATAGAATTGAAGAAGACTCAAAATGCTGATTATTTTTCATATGCATAGGTTCCTCGATATGAAACATTCTGTGTGGATGTTTCTGTGAGTCTATTTCACGTATGAGCTCTGCGTACAGAACAACACATCCATGTGGTATTGACCCACATCTGGAGTCACTATCAGATGACACCGGCTGCATGGGTAAACTGCTTTTGCTGAACATATCAGTATTACTTAGAGTGGAAAAACCGTATTTGAAGATGTTTTAGCCTTGACCTAGTCTGTGAGGTAACTTTTAAGCATGTCTCCGAAAAATTATGTCACGTTCGACAGTGGGTGGGATAGGATTTGGGAAACCAAGAAAGGTGCTTCTTGGTTCGAGATTACACTTCCTATTTTATAGGGAAACCAAAGGGATGGAATAATTCTAGAGGGAAACGAGTATCCTATTAGAGGTAAACAAAGACAGGGTACGCTAGTGCACTGGTTAATACTGTATATTATTAATCACGAGACTCCGGGTGATAATTGTTAAGATCGACAGTATATGAGGGGACGCTGATATGATCAGTATTTTTATTTTATTTTTAAATCTGTAATTTAGATTGTAGTGAATATCTAATAATATTAAAATATACATTTCTCTGTTTTTCTTCCAATCACATCACAATTTTTAGTGTTTCTATAAAATAAATCCATTTATTTTGACCGAAAGTAGTATTGTTTTTGTTGTTATTTATGTTTATTTTCAACTTACGTAGCGGTTGAACAACATGAAAAGATCATTTCTGATGATAGCGGCATATTTAATTTTCAAATGTTAGTAATTTATTTTTTCTATATGACTGACTAATCCAAGTCAATTTTCTAGATATCTTTATAATTAAAAAAATTGGTTTAGTTTTGTTCTTCCTTTACCTGCCGTGATAGTCATTTTACTCAAATGGGTACGAAACATTCGAACTTCTAGCACAATTTTCGCTTTTGCTCAGTTTTTCGATTCGATTCAGAATTGGTTTGTCTTATTTCTCTCATTATAGCCAGTTTTCTAAAGAATAATGAACATCTGGAAATATTATAACGGTAAAAAATTTTTTGTAACATTATTATTTAAAAATCTGAAAATTTTATCGTTATTTTATTCCATAAGTAAGTACCTAATAACCTTATAAATGATTGTACAAAAATAAGAACTCTAGAGTGTACCTGTGTGACGCTATGCTCTTGGGGAGAGGGGGGAAGGGGGTGGGTATGCGCTGTTAGTTCGAATAACTCGTTTTCTATGGGTCTAATCGAAAAAATGCCATGAACTAAACGATATGGAATTCAATTTTATATATGGGTACGAAGTTTCAGAATCGTAGCTTCATTAACAATTGAAAAAAAATTGTCGGTCGCCCAATAACTTTGAATTCCATTTTGAAGCACTTCAAAATACCTACATGATATCAGTATTGATCATGTTGGTCTCAGGAGCCCGGATGTGGCACAACCGCTGGTGTGTCACATTTTGCGACACATAGCTATTTTTTGGTGTGAATCAAACTATGACGCCACAGCGCCTGCAGTTCACCCAACTCTTCTGCATGGTAATAAAAGGTCATAAAACTAATAAAAACAGAGCATGCTGCATGATTTTCATTGATTTTACAAAAAATACGTCTTGAACAATTGAATCCCGGATTTTCAACGCAAGTCAAGTTTTTAAAATATAAATCTATATTTTTAGGTACGCTGGGTGTTTTAGTGTTAAAAACGCGCCGCGCACTCTCGAGATCGTGCAATTCGGTAAATTTTGAGGAACACATACTTCTGTGCATAACAAATCAGTTTATTAAATTTTGTGACACTTGTTCATGGTGTTCCATGGTCTCGTTAAACGATTCTGTATTTTTCTTATGTTTAAAGAATATAATCAATGGGTTAATTTTTCTTAGTTATATCAATGAAAAGTGAATCGGTAATGATTTTCTTATAATTTCACGGAAAACTCAACGACCAATTTGTGAGATTATTGTCTAATGTTACACACTAAATATAGTGACCCTCCATGACGGTCGCTGTAAAATTAGATTCAGAAACGTTAAGAATATTTATCCGCAGTAAATAGTTTCAAATCAAAAGTAACTAAAAAAATTCTGAATGCTTTTTTCAATAATAAAAATATTTCAATTTTGAAAATTCAAATCAAACATAACGTTTACTTTTTAATTTTATATTTGACACAAGAGCACTTTCTCTTTCATTATTATCTACCATCGGGTATAGGTTTACCTCATCAAATTTTTCTTGTTGAGTCTATTTAATTGACCTAACTCTTGATTTCAGTTACTCTCAAATATGATTAATCTACTCTAATATTATCATTAAGGGTAAATAAAATATTTTGTTTCAGTATTCAAAAATATATTTGCTTCAAAAATTATTAAATTTTGATATACACACGAAAATTATCAGGCAACATTGACCAGACTAGACTTTCTGTACAAAACAAAGAATTTACAAGAAGATAAACATCGCCGAAAGTCTTGCTAGGCTAATTTTCAATACCCACTGGTACAGGACATTTCAGATGAGCTGTGCATAGACTCCGATAGCCAAGGTTCCGTTTATTTATTTAGTGGAAAGAGATGATTTCGTCGTTGGAGAGGATAGCACCGGAGTGTCCAGAGACCAGGACCTTAACGCCAAGAGGGAGTTGGATCAACTTGCCGGAGGGGGTAACAATGCCGGAATCTCCGATCAAAGGAGCTTGTACGCTACGTCTGGCTCTCTTCTGGACGTGCTGTCCGTCGGAAAGAATGTATCCAGATGGGCCTTCTAGGACAATTTTGGTATCAGCAGAAGCGAACTGGCGGAGGGTACCATCGGGGAAGACGATTCCGGAAGGTCCAACGAGGGGTGCGGAGCGTTTCTTTCTCAGCTGCATGTTGTTTCCGTCACTGGTGACGATTCCAGATGGTCCAATCAGGACAATGCTGTCAGCGAAAGCGTGAGAGAACTGGACATTGGTACCGTCATCTCTGACGATTCCAGAGGGACCGACTTTGTTGGAGACGTAGTGGGATACTGGGACGGGAGCAGCAGGGGCAGCAGGAGCGGCGTTGTGGAGCTCAGCTTGTCCAGCAGTCAGTTGTACGTTGTTTCCGTCAGCGGAGACAATTCCGGATGGTCCAATCAGAGCCACGTTGTGTGCGAAGTCATGAGTGAACTGGATATTTGCACCACTAGGGTCAATGATGCCAGATGGTCCAACTTGTGCATTAGCAACAGCTAAGACGCAAAGAGCTACCTGTTAAATGAAAATGTATATATTAAATAAACTGTTATGAGATGTTTCAATATGTGCAAAAATTATTATTTTGAGTTTTGAATTTATCTGTCCATTTGTATTCTCAGTATCAGTTTATATATGGATAGCTAACTATGCAAATAGACAAGATTGATTACATACCAAAAATTTCATTTTGTCGATTTGTTAGTATCAATCCAAGAGAACTCCTCAATAAGGCTACTATGGAGAGAATGGCTATGTCTTCTCAAGTCTCTACCTCCTTATATACTAGCTGCGAGTTGATCTCATGAAAATAGATTCAAGTTATTCAGCAAGGTACAGCTGTAGCTATTGATTGTTATTTTTTGCGTGAATTGTGAAGTTGATATTATTCATAGCTGGTAATGTTACTCTATTGTAATTATATATAATATGGTGTTTCGAATTGATTTCTTAGTCATTTTACATATTAAACTATAGTTTATCCCTTATTATCAGAGTTATTTAACATGGTAGCTATATAGTGCTAGTATACTCTGACCTTTGGTTGAATGTATGTATAAACCATTTGGAGAATAGTCATACCTTATCAACTTTTAACATATGTAGCTTTGTCTGGATAATAATATTTTTCATGATAAAGGACAGTCTACTTTTACTATTATTTACATTAAACAATTTCATTATAATAATACACTTATAATTTTTTTTTCAGTTTTGCTTTTAAAATTTGGTCTGATTGTTGTGGGTCACTTTATTAATTTTTTTCTCGTTTTAATTTTCCTTCAAATTTCTTATTGAATTTTTTCAAGTGTAGTCATAAGTGGTATGAAAATACATGGAGAATTTGTTTTTATCATTTGCCGTGCCTCATTCCACAATAAAAAAAATGGCGACAACTTTTTATCAATTATTGTACTTATATACATTAATGAACTTGTATTGAATTAAAAAATCATTGATCGAATAAATAAAAAATTCTGAGTTAGGTAATAATTTTAGAACATAGATGTACTAGTTTCGAGTCAAATTTGTTTCTTAATTCATCTGTGTTACAATCATTTAAAATTAAAATAGAACTAATGTTTCTATTGAAATGTGGAAATGAATTAATTTGAAATTGCTAAGACATATATACAAGAATCGTTTACCCACACCAAAATTAGGATAGGGAAGTAGAAGATTAAGAAGAGGCCCCACACTAAATTTCACTCAAGGTTTTTATGGTAAGAAGTTCAAAAACCTAAAATGAACTTTAAAAAAATTAGAATCAAAATAGCTATGATGTGATATTCCTTTAACCTTTGTGATAATCCTTATATTTAGCTACAGAAAAACACTTAGCATTTATTTAAAGGTAGAAATTAGAATAAATTCTAATCAAGAAACTACAAAGACTTTATGCAGTCGATACAAGAATAAAAAATCTTTAAAATATCCCTTTGTATCGCCAACAGAGATCAAAGATGTAAAGCTGAATAAATTAACTCTGAGGCGACGAACTTCCTATATCCTGAAATCTAACCAGTACTCTGAATTTATATCTAATTAAACTTATTTAAATAACTTCACTGCAAATTAATAGGTTTTTCATTCGTGACTTTTAAATTGCAGTGTTAATATAATAAAGGTACGTTTGAACACTGACACCTTAGTTTAGGAAGTTAATAAAGTATTTTCTGAGTCAGGTGGTGTGAAATCACTTCAGAATCTTGAATAAAATGGTCATTTAATCGGCAGATTGTCTATGGTTATCGATAGTGGAAAACATTAAATATATATCAATGTGAAATATAATCCCTGATATTATCTTCAGGATTTTTTTGACGGAAATGTCCTACGATAGACGATAAGTTTTTTAATTTAAGATATAGTTTTACGATTGGATCTTCGTCGAATAATTTATCGTCATAAACAGATGTTCTTTTTATTAACAATTATATAATTTACCGACTGATAAGCTGATACATAGGAAATTCAAAATAAAAAAGTGTTGCGGAGACAATTTGAAATGAAAGCTTAAGAAAAAGTTATAAATTTAATTTAACTCTCGAAATAGATAATATATGTTAACTAAATTTTTTATATACCTTTTGAGAATACATTCCTTAAATTTATATCACCCTGAGCACAGTAGCTTTTGAAGAATCTTTTCAGTAAGTACAAATCCCTTGGTAATACAGGGTGACGGAAAAGTAACTTTACACTTTTAAATGTTTATTGAACATAAACATACTCAACTATCGATATCAAATATATATGAATTTATATGCAAAATCTCAAAGATTTTTTTGCAGTATGTATAAATAGACAATAGATTTTTTTTGAATGATGTCCTTCAGATGTTCTTCGTTATTGTTCAAACAAGAGCGCACTCTTCGCACAGTATTTTGCAAAACATTTTCTAGTGTGTCCCTCGTTATTTAGTTAATTTCTTCAATTATGTTGAGTTGCAACTTTTTGCAATTTTCAAGCCTATTTTTGTAAGCTTTCGTTTTTTAAGATACCCCCAAAGGAAGAAGTCAAGAGGGGTAAAATCAGGAGATCGAGTAGGCCATGAGATTTCACTGCAATGTGGAATTAAGGGACTTGAAAATGCTTCTCTAAATATTGCCATGGTTTCTCTGGCGGGATTTTTTTATCTGCATCATACATATTGTAAGAAAAACTTTGAGATTTTGTCTATAACTTCATTTTTGTTTGATATTTGTAGTATAATTTGTTTTCTTGAATAAACATTTAAAAGTGTAAAGTTACTGTTCCGCCACCCTGTATGTAAACTCCTTTCAGTAGGTTTGGTCTTTATACTAAGCAAAGGCTGTGTATGTCTGGAAGAGACAGGTTCAGCTCTCCCAAAGAGAAAGAACAATCCAAATTGTGATTTGAGATCGCCACATTCACCAAAAACTCTAAAGAAGAAAAATCAGAAGAGATTCCAAGATCATAAATTCATAATAAAATTGGCTCCGGTAGCTAGAGTAAGATATGGAACTGTGCAGAATCTCCTCAAAATAATCTAATCCAATCATTTAACTGAAATCTTAAGTTCACTTTCAAGACCAAAAGATCAGATAAGTTTCGTTTCAAAAACTTTGAAGATGGCATGCAACCTCTAGTCCTGTGAACTGAGAAAAAGTTATTCACTGTTAAAGCCATTCATAATAAAAAGAATGATCACATTTATGAAAATAATAAAAAGGCATTCAATTGAAAGCAAGTTTTATGTTTCGACGAGGGAAACTAGTGTCTGTCATAAATATGAAGAATCTCCCTATTCTTATTTATCAAATAGGGAGTTAAAATGAATCAGCATGTGCATACGGCCTCCTTTCTCTCTGGAATTATGTAATCCCCATTCTCTTTTCTATTTGAAGTATTATGTACGAAATGCTCCTATCTGATGTAAATTTGTTATAAAATATAATATGAATTATATCTTTTTGAAGGGTAATTCTATCAATTTTCAATTGAGATTTTTTTAAGTCTATAAGATATAAAATGAACATTTCGAAATTTACTTCTTTATCATAGACATTTTTAATTTGTAATCTTGTAATATCTACTTATTTAGCCGCTATCATAATATTCAATCAATTTCAGTAATTCAAATGTAAAATGCAAACCTCATTCTTAACAACCACTATTAACAAAATTTAACGTAAAGAAATATATATAATGTAGAGGAATAAAAGCTGTGAATTTTGTATTCAAAATATATTTGTATTCAGAAATGTACAATTTTAATATTGACATGAAATATTCACACAATGACCAGACTAGACTTATTTATAAAAACATATAAATTAAAGTCAGTTTCCTTAAAATTAAACATCACCAAGAGTTTCAATAAAGCATGTCAGAAATGTCCACTGGTACGAGACAAAACTAATCTGCTTTGAAATAGACTCCGATAGCCTAGGTTCCGTTTATTTATTTAGTGGAAAGATATGATCTCGTCGTTGGAGAGGATAGCGCCGGAGTGTCCAGAGACCAAGACCTTAACGCCATGGGGGAGTTGGATCAACTTGCCGGAGGGGGTAACGATGCCGGATTCACCGATCAAAGGAGCTTGTACGCTACGTCTGGCTCTCTTCTGGACGTGCTGTCCGTCGGAAAGAATGTATCCAGATGGGCCTTCTAGGACAATTTTGGTATCAGCAGAAGCGAACTGACGGAGGGTACCATCGGGGAAGACGATTCCGGAAGGTCCAACGAGGGGTGCGGAGCGTTTCTTTCTCAGCTGCATGTTGTTTCCGTCACTGGTGACGATTCCAGATGGTCCAATCAGGACAATGCTGTCAGCGAAAGCGTGAGAGAACTGGACATTGGTACCGTCATCTCTTACGATTCCGGAGGGACCGACTTTGTTGGAGACGTAGTGGGAGACTGGGACGGGAGCAGCAGGGGCAGCAGGAGCGGCGTTGTGGAGCTCAGCTTGTCCAGCAGTCAGTTGTACGTTGTTTCCGTCAGCGGAGACGATTCCGGATGGTCCAATCAGAGCCACGTTGTGTGCAAAGTCATGAGTGAACTGGATATTTGCACCACTAGGGTCAATAATACCAGATGGTCCAACTTGTGCATTAGCAACAGCTAAGACGCAAAGAGCTACCTGTTGAATGAAAAAAATTATATTAAATAAATTGTTATTAGTCGTTTCAAAATGTGTAATATACATATTTTGGTAATAAAATTTAACTATACAGATAGGAAAGATTGGTTACGTACCAGAAATTTCATTTTGTCGATTTATTAGTATCAGTCCAAGAGAACTCCTCAATAAGGCTACTATGGAGAGAATGGCTATGTCTTCTCAAGTCTCTACCTCCTTATATACTAGCTGCGAGAATAAATTGACTTGAAAACTTGAATAAATTCAGGTTATTTAGCAAGACAAGAAGGTACAGTTTATAGCTATTGTTTTTTTTGCTTGAATTGTGATGCTGCTATAATTCATAGATGCCAATTCTACTTTAATTTTTATTTAATATGGTGCTTTGAAATGATATCTTAATCAATTTCAAAATAGAATTTTTGTATTTATTTTTGTAGTTTATTTACTTATTTAACGGTGATCACTTTTGTTGGTATACTCTGACCTTTAACTTAATGTAAGTATAAACATTCTGAAATATATTTATACATTATTATAATGAGAGATTGTATTTGTTGCTCATTTATTTGTTCTCTGATATAATTACGATATTTAATGATATAATGCAAATGAATTATGTTTTAATTTAGTACAATTAGTGATTTCACTATTATTAATTTTTCTATTTCTTAATGAATTTGAGAAATTTCTTTGATATGTTTTTTTAATATGTGTTTCACCAACTTTGTAAGTATGTGTTTCACCAACTTTGTAAGTATGTGTTTCACCAACTTTGTAAGTATGTGTTCAACCAACTTTGTAAGTATGTGTTCAACCAACTTTGTAAGTATGTGTTTCACCAACTTTGTAAGTATGTGTTTCACCAATTTTGTAAGTATGTGTTTAAGCTACCTTTTTGTAAAAAATATTCGACTTTGAAAAAAATCGATAATAATCAAAGTGATGGGAAATGGGGAAAATTGATGGGGTCTGAGGAGAAAGTGATGTGGAATTGGAGAGAAAGTGATAGGAATGGAGAGAAAGTGTTGGCGTATTTTAAAATAATGATGGAGAATGTGGAGAAAGTGATGGGTAGTCTGGGATCCCCCTGAAATACCTTGAAGAAGCTCGGTCCCCTGGAATACCCAACAGTGGGGCACTTATGTGAGGGAAATTGTGGGGGAATAACCAGAACGAAATTGGGCGAGAGAGATTTGGTTCTCTCTCGGTGGCAATGACTCATAGGGACAATCGATTGGTCAAGTAGCAGATTGGAAACAAAACGCTCATGTATCAACGAACACGCTAGCCCAGGGGTGGGCACACCTTGTGCTTTTCAGTACCAAATAATGGAAACTCGGTGCCTTTACCATTTTCTTTTCGTTTTTAAATTGAAGAGGATACTTAGTATATTATAATGAGGTGGTAGATTTTAATAAAGACGTAAAATGGTTCATATTTTGCATATAAATATTGGGAGTAAATTTATCATTTGCATTAAAAGGAATTAATAAATGATATTTAATTGTAATTTTTTCATGTGAAACTAATTCATAATAAAAAAAAATTAATTATCTTGCATAAGTAATACTAGGTAACTTGTAAAATCACAGGATAAATGACAATGTCTACCTATCTTATTAAATGAGGGACTTAAAAATGATTGCACAAATTCTTACACTAGTGATAGAGTGTCCCTAGACAAACGTATGAAAAATGTATAAATAACTGTTCTAGATAAAAAGAGCCAGAGGTGAAAATTTTGAACACTGGCAGTACAATAACATTAAACAAAAAATACCTTATTAACGGATAAAATTTACTCTCAAAGTATCAAGGTCATGACAATTATACTCTACTTCAATTAGTTTACCATCCTCTTATATATTATCGTTTTAATTTATAAAGCAGTCAGGGCTAAAATTTTTTAATTTTCTTTGGAAGAAAATAAAGCACCTTTTCCCTGGTGGGCACGAGTGCCAATCTGAGTGCCAAAATAGCACTGAGTGCATGCATTTGCCCACCCCTGCGCTAGCCGCTAGACATAAAAAAATAAGATCATATGTACTCCCTTTATAGTTATGTTGATGGAAGGTTCTAGATGTGCTTTCATCGTTCTCCAGCCGGAGTGTTAAAAAATTCGGAAAAGTGAGATAGAATTGAAGAAGACTCAAAATGCTGATTATTTTTCATGGGTCTAGGCTGATTTTCCGAAAACGAAATAGCCGAAACCTAATTTGCCGAAACGGAACTTCCGAATACGTTTTTTCCGAATCCCATATTGGCCGAAAACGGATTTGTCGAAATACGGATCTGCCAAAGGACAAATTTTCCGAAAGATGAATTTGTCGAAAATCAAATTTAATGTATTTAAAAATAACATTCGTTGGTTTTTGTAGTTCTCATCATCATATCTTATGCATAAAAAAAACACATTTCTTATATGAATTTGACATTATTATTGCTTCATGAATTTGTATTCCGCTAATTCGGTGTCATTTTGCTAAATTCATATTTCTAACTGTATATATTAAATATTAATAAGTATATGGCATTACTAAAAAAGGGTTGATAGAAATCAATCTTTTTACTTGAAACAAATTTATTCATGCAAGTGACACTATCTTTGAAGCTAGAGGTATATTGGGAAAATATAAACATATTTAATCGTTATGTTATTCATTAATCATTACTAACAATTTTATATTTTAAACGCAATAAATGGAATAAATATTAATATTGTCAGCGACAAAACACCTTATGTATGGTATACTATTTACAACTGAATAAAAAATATACAGTGAACATGGAATATTCACAAAAATAAATAAACACGCTAGAAAAACACAATTTAAAAAAAAACGAAACGCTCAAATGAATGAAATGCAACATGCTCCCATAGCTGACTGACTTATTCTGACTGAAAAAAGCTTGAACGTCTTTAAAATAAGAAAAGACAAAGAATCATTTAGTGGTACAAAGATTAACACAATGATTAACGAATAGATAGAATAATTAAAGGATCATTTAGTGTTACTAAGGGTTATGATTCCGTTTCTTTTCTGTAATTTTTGAGTAATTTTACATTCTGTTTTAAATAAGTCTTTCGGTAAATTTGTCTTCCGGTAAATTTGTCTTTCGGTAAATTTGTCTTTCGGCAAATTTGTCTTTCGGTAAATTTGTCTTTCGGTAAATTTGTCTTTCGGCAAATTTGGCTTTCGACGAATTCATTTTCGGAAAAACCGCCGGATACCATTTTTCATATGCATAGGTTCCTTGATGTGAAACATTCTGTGCGGATGTGTATTGTGTGAGTCGATTTCACGTATTAAGTAGCACGGTAGCCGGTAAATTGCTCGAAAACAATTGCTCAAAAGACAATTGGTCGAAAAAAATTGCTCGAAAGAACAATTGACCAAATGCAATTTGTCGAATGAACAATTTGTCGAATGATCAATCGTTCTGTTAGTATAAAAAAAATATAATACAGTTATTATTAATTACTAATTAGAAACAAGGACAGTTAGGTGCAGCCATAGAGTTATGATAAACTACTCTAGAGAGAGAGGAAGTGTTGCAGCGATTGCAGGACGCTAAGGAAGACGGTGTAAAACCTTAGTTTGTTTCAGTTATATCATTTCTCCATTAAATTTTGTTTCAGTTATATCATTTCTCCATTAAACTGACGCTTGATTGCCAGTCACGTGACCCCAAAAAATAAGGATTTAAGCGTCCCGCAAGAAGTGATATTATTTTTCCACTGACTCACCACTTGGGTGCAGCTAATCGAAGAGATTTCCCGGTTCTAGGTAAATTCCCCCGCGGAAAATTCCACCTCGGAAACTTCCACCAGGAAAGTTCCACCGCTGTTAAGTTCCACCACGGAATATTCCACTGCCGGAAAATTCCACCGCGGAAGATTCCACCGCATAATAATGAATTTCATTTACAAAAGGTATAAAATTTAATAAAAACTGATTCAAGTAAAAATGTGTCTTTGGGTGTAACCAAACAACATTTCATTAGTTAAAAAGGGAAGAAATTATAAGAATATGTTATGTTAAGTGAATGCCTAAAAGATATAAGCTAAGGAGAACATACAAAATAATAGACAAATCAATCTATAAAGTTCCACTGCCCCAGTGACCAACAATTAAGATTCCGTTTAACTATCCTTTAATGAAACTGAAATTAAGGATTACAGTTTGTTTGTGATATAAATTTCATTTTATATATATTATCTATCACTCTAGTTATAAAATTTACAAATATATATTTCAATTTAAATCAGCGACGATAAAAGGTTGAATTAAAACATAAATTTGACGCGTACTGGAATAAAATATTCAATTAGTATCGATATTTTTTAATATAAAAAGAAAAATTACCTAGATGAAACTTTCTGAAACTGTATAATAATCTCTATTGAAACTATTACAAAATAAAGTTTAGATATAATGCGTTTCAACAAATTTTGAACATAGGGTTAAGTAGGTAAATTGTGGTACATTAACTAGCTTCGATCGGAAACCAAAGACACACGAATAAAACTTATAACTTCAAAACTCACATAAGATATATACATCATAAAACGTATAGATTTTCTTTTGAAAAGCAACATCTTAATATAAATTCGGTTCAGCAGGCCTCTGATTTAAATTGACTCTGAAGAAATAGACACTAAAAACATGCTTGTCATATTACTGCTTAGTATTAACCTTTTCAATAATGAAATCTAAAAAAATTATATTGTACATATCAAACATCAAAATCTGAACTTAATGTTTCTGTTGATAGATTCAAGAAGCTAAATTTATCAGTGATGCCACTGTTGGTGTTCCAATAGCAGCGTCATATTCTGTCACGATAAACCAGTTAAATTAAATTGATTTTACCTTTAGTTAGAACCAATGCAAACAAATGATCTCTTGTATATCAAGCTATTTTAAATTTTAACAAATTACCTGAAAACCTAACTCTACCTATGTCAAATATTTTATTCAAGAAACGCTATAGAGAATATGTTTTAGAAAATTATAGAAGAAAATTACTTTAAATTTTAACTAATCTAACCATGTTTTTTAAATTTCCAATGTTCTAAAATAAAGTTTATTTTTGCATTGTATGTAGATATTTTGTATTTATTTTTGTATTTATTTAAGATTTTAATTGTCCCATAAGCACTAGCTTCAAGGGGCTGCTCCCTTTTTAATAGTATGAAATTAGCATATATTGTCCAATTATATTTTTGTGAGCATTACAATAAACAATAAACAATAAAATATTTAATGCCTATATGATGGCCAGATTATTGATTATTTTGATTTAAAAGGAAGATTTGTTCAATTTTAATTTTATAATTAACAATTATCTAGACTTAGAAATACATTTTAAAATAAACTGTTTATTTATACTGTTCAGTGTTCATTTGTATATTTTTTTCAAAATGGTGGAATCTTCCACGGTGGAATTTTCCACATCTGGCACTTAACGCTGGTAGAATCCTCCTGGTGGAACTTTCCGTGGAGGAACTTTCCGCGGTGGAATTTACCGGCCACGGATTTCCCTTCATGATTTTCTGACTTTCGACACTATTTATCTAATTTATAACAATTGCTCAAATAATCAAATTCCGAAAAATAAATTGCTTAATGTTGAAGAAGAAGAAAAGTCATCCAGATAATGGCTACCAAAAAGAGAAAAATTAAAAAGTGGCACGATTACCAGAGATCATGCTAAATGTGTTGGGAAATGCCGCTCTTTCCTATTATCGGCAGTTCCCATAGCCGAGTTCCAAGTCCTAAGAACATTTCGTCATAGCCCACTGAGTGGGCTATGACAAAAGTTCCCACTGAAGCTATTGACTGACAAAAAACGAAAATTGTAGTACCCAAAATTGTTCAATAAAAAAAAGAAAATCAGGAAGATAAAAATTTAAAAACATTATTATGATTGACAGTAATTAGCGATTAAAAATATGAAATACAGTTAATATAAACTTATCAGAGGTTATTTAAACTCAGCGTTGAAGGTTTTTTTTAGTTTAAATAACGCTGAATTTAAATAACCTCTGATAATATGGATTTCCCGTTGAGTATGAATCTTTTTAGTTAGTTATTATAAATTACTAATTAGAAACCAGGATAGGTGTAGCTAATTGAACTGATCCAACTTCATAATTAACTGACTTTTATTAATTTGGACACTGTGAGCAATTTGATCATTCGAGCAATTGGTCATTCGAGCAATTGTTTATTCGGTCAATTGTTCGTTCGAGCGATTGTCTTTCTAGAAATTGTCTCTCAAGCAATTGTTCATTATAGCAATTGTTCATTCGATCAATTTTTCATTCGAACACAGAGCTCTGCTTACAGAACAACACAACCATGTGCTATTGACCCACATCTGGAGTCTCTATCAGATGGCACCGGCTGGATGGATAAACTGCCTGTGCTGAACATAGTAGTATTACTTAGAGTGGACAAACGTCTTTGAAGATGTTTCAGCCTTGACCTAGTCCATGAGGTCACTTATAAGCATGTCTCCGAAAAATTATGTCACAGTCGACAGTGATGCCAAGGATTTTGATAGTGGGTGGGATAGGGTTTGGGAAACCGAGAAAGGTGATTCTTAGTTGAGATTACACTTCCTATTTTAAAGGAAAACCAAAGCGATGGAATAATTCTAGAGGGAAACGAGTATCCTATTAGAGGTAAACAAAGACAGAGGACAATATAGTATTAACCAAAAGATTCCGGAGGATACTTATTAGATCGGCAGTATATGAGAGGATGCTGATATGATTAAAAACCTCATTATTAACAACCAATATTAACAAAACTTAACGTGAAGAAATGTATTATGTAGAGGAATAAAAGCTGTGAATTTTATATTCAAAATATATTCAGAAATGTACAATTTTAATATTGACATGAAATATTCACACAATGACCAGACTAGACTTATTTATAAAAACATATAAATTAAAGTCGGTTTCCTTAAAATTAAACATCACCAAGAGTTTCAATAAAGCATGTCAGAAATGTCCTTTTGTACGAGACAAAACTAATCTGCTTTGAAATAGACTCCGATAGCCGAGGTTCCGTTTATTTATTTAGTGGAAAGAGATGATCTCGTCGTTGGAGAGGATAGCACCGGAGTGTCCAGATACGAGGACCTTAACACCAAGAGGAAGTTGGATCAACTTGCCGGAGGGGGTAACAATGCCGGAATCTCCGATCAAAGGAGCTTGGATACTACGTCTGGCTCTCTTCTGGACGTGCTGTCCATTGGAGAGAATGTATCCAGATGGGCCTTCCAGGACAATTCTGTCATCAGCAGAAGAGAACTGGCGAAGCTGACCATCGGGGAAGACGATTCCGGAAGGTCCGACGAGGGGTGCGGAGCGTTTCTTTCTCAGCTGCATGTTGTTTCCGTCACTGGTGACGATTCCAGATGGTCCAATCAGGACAATGCTGTCAGCGAAAGCGTGAGAGAACTGGACATTGGTACCGTCATCTCTTACGATTCCAGAGGGACCGACTTTGTTGGAGACGTAGTTAGAGACTGGGACGGGAGCGGCAGGGGCAGCAGGAGCAGCATTGTGGAGCTCAGCTTGTCCAGCAGTCAGTTGTACGTTGTTTCCGTCAGCGGAGACGATTCCGGATGGTCCAATCAGAGCCACGTTGTGTGCAAAGTCATGAGTGAACTGGATATTTGCACCACTAGGGTCAATAATACCAGATGGTCCAACTTGTGCATTAGCAACAGCTAAGACGCAAAGAGCTACCTGTTGAATGAAAAAAAATTATATTAAATAAATTGTTATTAGTCGTTTCAAAATGTGTAATATACATATTTTGGTAATAAAATTTAACTATACAGATAGGAAAGATTGGTTACGTACCAGAAATTTCATTTTGTCGATTTATTAGTATCAATCCAAGAGAACTCCTCAATAAGGCTACTATGGAGAGAATGGCTATGTCTTCTCAAGTCTCTACCTCCTTATATACTAGCTGCGAGAATAAATTGACTTGAAAACTTGAATAAATTCAGGTTATTTAGCAAGACAAGAAGGTACAGTTTATAGCTATTGTTTTTTTTTGCTTGAATTGTGATGCTGCTATAATTCATAGATGCCAATTCTACTTTAATTTTTATTTAATATGGTGCTTTGAAATGATATCTTAATCAATTTCAAAATAGAATTTTTGTATTTATTTTTGTAGTTTATTTACTTATTTAACGGTGATCACTTTTGTTGGTATACTCTGACCTTTAACTTAATGTAAGTATAAACATTCTGAAATATATTTATACATTATTATAATGAAAGATTGTATTTGTTGCTCATTTATTTGTTCTCTGATATAATTACGATATTTAATGATATAATGCAAATGAATTATGTTTTAATTTAGTACAATTAGTGATTTCACTATTATTAATTTTTCAATTTCTTAATGAATTTGAGAAATTTCTTTGATATGTTTTTTTAATATGTGTTTCACCAACTTTGTAAGTATGTGTTTCACCAACTTTGTAAGTATGTGTTTCACCAACTTTGTAAGTATGTGTTTCACCAACTTTGTAAGTATGTGTTCAACCAACTTTGTAAGTATGTGTTTCACCAACTTTGTAAGTATGTGTTTCACCAACTTTGTAAGTATGTGTTCAACCAACTTTGTAAGTATGTGTTTCACCAACTTTGTTAGTATGTGTTTCACCAACTATGTAAGTATGTGTTTCACCAACTTTGTAAGTATGTGTTTCACCAACTTTGTAAGTATGTGTTTCACCAACTTTGTAAGTATGTGTTTCACCAACTTTGTAAGTATGTGTTTCACCGAGATTCCAGAAAATTTCAGAATCGAGTGGTAGACTTATCAACAATATGATAAATGGTTGATGGACATTTGGTCGAATGGATATTAGGCCGGAAGTCATTTAGCCGAATTGACATTTTGCCGAAGAGAAATTTAGCCGAAATATTTTTATTTAGAAAACAAAAAATGGGCTAGTAATATTATTTAATAGAATAAAAATAATATCTTTATATAATGTGATAACCAATAATAACAAGTTTAAAAATATATAGAGAAGCTTATGTCCACCCTTCATATTAGCGATGATATTCATGATACATCATTCATGATATGATCCCCTCTTCATATTTGCGATAATATTCATGATATATCATTCATGATATGATCCCCTCTTCATATTTGCGATGATATTCATGATATATCATTCATGATATGATCCCCTCTTCATATTTGCGATATTCAAATAATTTGTTGAGCAATATATGCACTTCATGTGCATATTGAAATTTAAATTCTTTTAAGTAACGTTAAATTAAAAATAATAATTAAATTAAACGACGGCTGCAACTCGCAATATGGATACACATTAAATATAAGTTCTTCGGCGAAATTTACGCCAAATCAACTTCCCGCCAAATATCTGTTCAGCCAAATGTCCGTTCGGCCAAATGTCTTTCGGTCAAATGTCTTTCGGTCAAGCGTCCATTAGCCAATTGTTATCTAATAAGTATCCGTAAGTGATTCTCCATTCACCTTCCTTTCTCCATAATTTCCTTACCATAAATTCCCCATCACTCTGTCTGCAATTTGCCATCACTTCTCCCCATTCCCCATCAATTTCCCCATTCCTCATCACAGTTGAAAATAATTTCAATTTTCACTCTAAGGATAATAACTGCCATAATTTGAATGGGGAGGAGGAAAAAACCTCCACCCCAACACCGCATTTTTACTGTCATTTAATTTACTTTCTTTGTAAAAAATGTTTGATTTTGAAAAAAAATCGATGATTTTCAATGTGATGGGAAATGGGGAAAATTGATTGTTGACTGGGGAGAAAGTGATAGGAATGAGGAAAAAGTGATGGAGAATTTTTAAAAAAATGATGGGGAATGTGAAGAAAGTCATGGAATTGAGAACTGATCCCGTTGTAGTACTTACGGATGTTAAATGTTGTTAAACTAAGTGTTAATGAATGATCAAGACGTATCACTATATCAGAGTACTAAAATAAATCCAATTGCAATCAAAAAAATTGGTTTAAAGGGGCAGTGCAGTCTTTTTTTGTTCTAACAATCTTAGTTTTACATGAAAGTATTCATGTAAAATTATAATGCTCAATAAAATCTAATAATGGATATATATCATTTTGCATAGAATTGATTTCTTACAAAGTGCTAACGGTAGATGGAGCCACAGTCAGACCAACTGAAATAATTTTATATCTAGATTCTAGGTCAAGTGAAAAAAATGGCTTTATTTTTAGAATTATAGCTTCTTGTCTTGAAGGACAATTTTCGAATTCACATAATCTTTTCAGCATTTTGACGCAAACAAATCTTGATTACTGCATACGTAAATTAATATGAAAACAACAAACATACTCACGTACATACTAATGAGTACAAATTCTTCCGCGAGGTGTCGGTAATTTTATAATATACTTTTAATGAACATTTTGAAAATAAATGAACATTCAAATATTACATAATTAAAATATTTTGAATCGATTTAAAACCAATTTGGCGATTGTTTGATTTTGACTTTGCTATCCCTTTAATGAACCATCGATTTTGAAAAATCCATAATAAATTTTACAGTACTTTAAATGCGTGACCAGAAATTCCGCCGTAAGAAAATTCGCCATAAGAAATTTCGCCGCAAGAAAATTTGCTGTAAGAAAATTCGCCGCGAGGAATTTTCGCCGTAAGGAATTTTAACCGTAAGAATTTTTTTAACTCTCGACTTGAGAGCCCCAGACAAATTAAGTGATCACCACATTAATTGTTAAAATTGAGAGAGTCACAATAATTTTAAAAGACACTTGATAGCAAACAATAACAATTTCATACAAAGAAAAACAAAATTGGAAGGACTTAATTATACTTAATTATTTGTTCATAGATTGTTCTTTAATTTTTATTAAACTAAATTTTGATGATGTCATGAAAATTTACATGATATCAGTTGGTAAACTTGTTACCAAATGCAATTACACGATCAACTTGTGTTATGTTTCAGTGTCCATCAAATTTTTTTCCATATTTTTCATATTAATTTTTATAACGCTACTTGCAGTTTTAGAGGATATCGCTAGGGTTATGCTCTTCAACTACGAGGTCTTAGATTTTTGTGTTAGGTAGTGTAGGTTTCATTTATTATCACCTCTTCACATTCCTCTTCCATCCGTGAGTGCAGACATCGGTACTTGTGTCATTTTTCGTCACATTCCTTGGTAAGTGACTGCATTCACGTAGTAGCTTTTCTGCACCCATGAGCTTTGTCACCGACGGTTCACGAAGCTTTGTTTACGAAGCCACATTCCTTTCTGACTGCGTCTTCCAGTCCCTTGTACTTAATTTCCTTTTGACATAAGCGATATTGCCTTTGGTTATAAAGCATACGTTAAGCTATACTAAAATTAAATTAAAATAAAACTGAAAATCAGAATAAAGTCAATATTTATATATAAATAGTCAGTATCCTATTAACTGAGGTTGGAGAAGGACCATAGCAATTATTTTGGTGATCACTTTAGATTATTTGTCCGGGGTTCTTCAGCCGAGAATTAAAAATAAAATTTACGGCGAATATTCCTTGCGGCGAATTTTCCTACGGCGAATTTTCTTGCGTCGAAATTTCCTACGGAGAATATTTTTGCAGCCAAAATTCCTAGTACCCTGTAAATGGTTACTCAGCAGATTATTCAATATGATTGTTTACCTAGGTACTAGCTAGTACTTAGCCGATAATATAATATAAATGTTTATCTAGATACCTGAAAATATGCATAATATAATAATACCTACTTATCTAGAGAAACGACTTACCAAAACGACACTTGTTGAAAGTTTAAACTTGTGCCTTCATTTTTATACTTAAAATTTTTTCTCCAGATTGTCAATATTTTATAAAAGGAATACAATATGAATACTCTTGAAACCTAGTAATAAATTTATTTTTATTAATGGTGTTTTGTCTAGTAAAGATATTTTTGATGTTTGAACGGGTCTTTCCCATTTGACGACTCCCACCAAATTTAATTCAAATTACTTTTTTTATATGTATTTTTGTCCATAGAATCCGAAAATCGAACCGTTTTTTGTAGAAACTAATAGTTTTTGAGTTACTTATTTCCTATGTATTACTGAAGGATTGAGAACTTTGAAAAAACTCGTGTTTTCACGCTTCTTGGTCAAAGATAACCATATTGCAGATTGTTGTATCCGCTAGTTTGTTGTACTGCACACTTCATGATTGTTTAATGACCTGGCTGGGGGGTATGGGGGGCGGCAGGCCCCCCATTACACATATATCAGCATTGAAGTAATAAATTGAAAATATCACGGAAACTGGAAATAAATTCGATATATGTAATTATGGGGGCGTGCCGCCCCCGAGCCCCTGTCAGGTCAATAATCAATCATGGAGTGTGTAGTACAAAAATCTAGCGGATACAACAAACTACATTACTGTTTCATGTAAAAAATCTATATTGTTTAAGTAATTTCAATGAAAACACGAGTTTTTTCAAAGTTCTCAATCCTTCAGTAATACATAGGATATAAATAACTTTAAACCCTCATATCTCCAAAACTATCAGTTTCTACAAAAAAACGGTTTTGATTTTCGGATTCTATGCACAAAAATACATATAAAAAAATTAATTTGAATTAAATCTGGTGGGGGTCGTCAAATGGGAAAGACACGTTTGAACTTACTTCATTGTCCGTTTTTTGACCATTTGCACAATGTTATATTCACAAAAATAAATAAAAAATTAGGAAAATTTAACCGTGAACGGAGAAGGGTTCAACAAACTAAGTGATAATTAAAAGTAAACTTTACCTTCAATAGCTGTTAAATTTACGAATTTAAAGTTGGGTACACTTTTTTGTGGGACACCCTGTATAATTATACGTCAATTAATCCATAACTAAATTACAATCTTTTTTGTCTGAGAGATAGAGTCTGAATCGTAAATTTAAATACGAAATACCATTTATATGCTTCCCTGGTATAAAAAATTAAGAAAGGTTTATATATTTCATTGCTTGCTTCTATCTTTGATTTCGTGCAACATGTCACTAAAAGTAGTTCCAATTTAAAAAAATTGGTTTAAAGATTGCAACAAACCGTACCTAATTGGTAATGAAACATGGCACCGCTTTTTGATACAAGAACGAATTGCTTACCATATCGTCAGAGTGGAAATTACTTGAAATGGTAATTCAAACAGATTTTCATTGATTTTTCTATAAAGATAATTCATACTAATTTTCTTGTAACAGCTAGCAGTAATAACAAAATTAAATTCATTTCAAAAGTCTAAATGGAAATATTTTTTCAAAATGTAAACTTCGTTACAACCATATTTAATGAACAAATTTAAATTAGAAAATTTACTATATATAGGAATAAAAGCTGTGTAGTTTGTATTCAAAATATATTTGCATTCAGAAATGTACAATTTTGATGTTGACATGAAATATTCACACAATGACAAGACTAGACTTAATAACAATAAAATTGAAGTCAGTTTCCTTAAAATTAAACATCACCAAGAGTTTAACAAAGCAAATAAAAATTGTCCACTGGTACGAGACAAAACTAATCTGCTTTGAAATAGACTCCGATAGCCGATGGTTCCGTTCATTTATTTAGTGGAAAGAGATGATCTCGTCGTTGGAGAGGATAGCACCGGAGTGTCCAGAGACCAAGATGGTGACACCGTGGGGGAGTTGGATCAGCTTGCCAGATGGAGTGACGATTCCTGATTCACCGATCACTGGGGCTGGGATGCTGCGTCTGGCTCTCTTCTGGACATGTTGTCCGTCGGAGAGAATGTATCCAGATGGGCCTTCCAGGACGATTTTGGTGTCAGCGGAAGCGAACTGGCGGAGCTGTCCATCGGGGAAGACGATTCCGGAGGGTCCCACCAGGGGACCTTGTGGTGTGGGTTGTGCGCTGGCAACAGCGACAAAGACACAGAGAGCTACCTGTTAAACAGAATGAAATTGTTACACGATGAAATGAATAAATTGCAGTTGGGTATAACATCAATGTTCTCAGGACTTACCAAAAATTTCATTTTGTCGATTTGTTAGTATCAGTCCAAGAGAACTCCTCAATAAGGCTACTATGGAGAGAATGGCTATGTCTATTCAAGTTTCTACCTCCTTATATACTTGCTGCGAGTTGAATTCAAGTTATTCAGCAAGACAAGAAGGTACAGTTGTAGCTATTGTTTTTTGCGTGAATTGTGAAGTTGATATTGTTGATAGCGGTAAATTCTACTTTACTGTAACTTAATTTGCAACTAATTCCTTGATCAGTTTGAAAATAGAATTGTTTTGAATATATTGTATACAATGAAAGAAAAGTGTATCCGTAATAACTTTTTTGCGGTTTACAAATTTCACTTTTCTTGAAATAAATATTTTATATTTGGTATTGCTTAATTAAAGGACGACAAATTTGTAAGATTTAAAAATTATAACAGTGATATGAGAAATTAACATTATTCGAAGACTTTCTTTGATAGTACATGGTTTAATTGTTTATTTAATGTTAAACACTAATGTTAATTTATTCTGACATTTTGGTTTATGAAGTATACATTATTTGAAGCACATTGTAACATTATTATATTGATGGATTGCATTTCATACTCATTTACGTTTGAGTAAATTAATAATTTACCAAATTAAACTGAAATTAATATTATTAACACATGTGAAAAAAACTGGAAGTATTCATCTGATATTATAACAATATTTTACTATAAAATATGAATTAGATCAGTTTTAATCGGCTACATTATGTCGTTGCCAAACTATACCACTCACTATGTATAATATAGTGTTTTAACCCTAATGAGTTTGACGTGTGTTTTTTAGGCACATCTTTTTAAAATTACTTTATATCTTTTATGTTATTCGTTTAAATTTACTGGCCTTTCTTGACTTTGTTCCTACATAAATACCAAATATATTTTTGTATTTAAAAATTTAAAAAAATTTACGTATCGACGTAAATTCACGTAAATCACGTAAATTATGGAATTAATTGTACTTTGGTGAAGTTTGGCAACCTAAAAATACAGGTTGGTTAGCCAAAACGAACGAATTTGTT
This sequence comes from Caprella mutica, assembly GCA_947561585.1. Classification (NCBI taxonomy): domain Eukaryota; kingdom Metazoa; phylum Arthropoda; class Malacostraca; order Amphipoda; family Caprellidae; genus Caprella; species Caprella mutica. Next base: position 56,794 of record CANNZV010000949.1, on the reverse strand, counting down.
CACATTTTATCAAGTTCAGAAACAAGTGCGAGCTGTGATTGGGTCAAACTCCGCCCAATCGCAGATCTGGTCTCTCAGTTGCCAATGTCTTAAATATTGATGTATTTATTTCTCCTCATATGTTCAATATTTTTACTTGAAATTTGGTACACATTAGCTTAGTATATATACTAACAACTTGTAAAAAACACAGCACCGTAAGTTTATAAATAAGATATGTGTTTTTTTAACACATAGTCAAACTCTCCCGTTGATTTCGACAGTCAAACTCATTAGGGTTAAGTAATTTGGGTATTTTGTTACCAACTATACAATTCACATTAATCTACAGTTCTGTTTTGTAATTAGATTGGTATGTTCTATCTCAACTTTATCGTTCACCGTGTCGATAGTATTGTTTAAAGCACATTTGGGTATGCACTCACCTAAATGTGCTTTTGAATGGTACGCAATATTTGGTATAGAGGTAAAGTTAGGTAACTCCTCACTCGGGTTTACTGCTCACAAAATGTTCGGAAATAATGAATAACTGGCAAGGAGTTATCGAACTTTACCGTTCAGTAATAATTAGATTGAACGTGCTAGTTAAAGTAGGGTATGTGATATATGAATGTAGTTTTTACCTCTAACCCTCCAATAATCTCACGATTATTAAATTTTTTAACTTGAGAAATTCAGGAGGAATTTGAAACATTAACTGAATGAACTTTATTAGTCTGCATTTCATCAACTTGGTTTACAATCAATTTCTTGTTAGATTAATAAATATATTGATCGTTTTTATCCGTCCATTATTAATAAAACAAATTATAGTTTACTTACATGCTAATGAAGGAGAGTATATCATACATATCTACAATATTTCTTTCGATATTCCACCACCCTATTCAGCGACCCTAACAATTTGCTGCTGATATAACTTTTTGAAAATTATTAAATTTTTTATCAGATCTATGGTAGAAGGAATATAATTCAGATAACACAATGAAATATTTAGAGAAAATTCTTTGGTATTACCAACTGAGAACAAAAAATGTTAAAAAACTTGACAGGTTGATACGTGAATAGTGAATTTCTTATATCCTGAAATCAAACCAGAACAATTACATAATTCAGCTCACTTAATTATAATGTAAATTATTTAATGGATTTCCATTCGTGACTTTTTAATTACAGAATAGATATTAGTGGTATGCATAAATATTAAAGCCTTTTGCGCTCAGAAAACTACTTATTTAGTCAATGTTGAAATTAGTGTTTTATTTAATCTCAATTGGTATTGTATAATTTTTAGAGTGTTTAACATCTGCCTTGGGGGGTTTAACGTCGATGACATGAAAAGAAAAAATAAATGCGTGAAACCAGGAAGAAGCAGTCTGAAAAGAAATTGGCTCCATGAACAAAGTCACCACCGTGTTGATGTCAAAGCTCTTGGATGCAGAACAGCTACTCCGTGAATGCAATCACTCATCATGGAATATGACAAAAATTATACAAGCACTGGCGACTGCACTCACGGATGGGAGAGGAAAATGAAGAGGTAATAATTAATGAAGCCTACCTAATATCTAAGAGCTCGAAGTTGAAGAGCAATATATCCCGAGATCTATCCTATAAAACTGCAAGTAGCGTTATGAAATGATAAACATGGTAAATATAAATAACCAATAATCCAAATTACAACAGTTCGGGGCTCAAGGGATTACATCCCCCTTCTCATCCATTCACCACAGACAGCTTAAGGATAGAGCCCCTGGGGGAAATATGATAAGAATTAGTTAACTAACAAGAAATTAAGTTCGACTCTGTTAAGTAAACGCATTTAAATGACCATTAAATACATATATGGACTGATAACCTTAGAGCAATTAATATATTTCAATAAGAGAATCATTCACGAATTTTACTATTGATATTGGAAAATTAGTTATATTAATTGTATTTTCCAATTAAAATTATGCTATATTATTAAAGTAAACGTCAATTAAAAAAATATAACTAAATCAATATCTATTTAATCTGAGAATAGAGTTTGCTTTATAAATATAATAGGAGATATACCTGTATGCTTCACTGAAACACTGCGAAATTAATTTCTATATAGCAAGTTGCTCCTTTATTTATCCTTTATGAAGTTTTTCTTACTATTTGTGGACGCACAGTGAATTCAGAAAGGTTTATACAGGTAAATCTCAATTCTTACGGTAGATACACACTGTGAAATTAGAGGCAATTCGTAAAACTGGAGGCAATTCGTAAAACTGGAGGCAATTCGTAAAACTGGAGGCAATTAGTCAAACTGGAGGCAATTAGTAAAACTGGAAATGACACAAGTATATAATATAACAAACTAAGACTAAAGCATAGACTGTGGTTTTATGTTTAATGCCTAAATTCTTTCTAGTTTTACGATTATCATTCTTTGTAACTCTTCCCATTTTAGTGCTTATATCAGAGATGGGGTCATTATTATACAAATTGCGTAATATGTCTGGAAATACCAATACCTATATTTATGACTCGAACAGCACAGAAAATATGTTTTTTCAAGATCTCTATGACTCAAACCATATGTAAAGTTTTTTAATTATAATTTTTCAAATAAAAGTGTATATATGCCCAAAATCAATAATAAATGATGTTTGGGAGGAGTAAAAGGTGCCAGCTTGACAACAATTACCGTTGCAATTGGTTTTCATATTACTTATTTTACAGGCATTTACAATTGAAGACAATCAGAATGGTCTGAAGTTAGAAGCTTTGAAGTGACGACAAATAAAAATAATGGAAATGTGTTATCGTAAAAGCTGAGGCAGTTTCGCAAATTTCGAGATAGAGAGACGGAAATTATACCGTAGAAGTAAAAATATGTTAGGATTCAGATGCATTTCAATTTTAAATAAACAGTTACCTGTATATTTAATTTGGTTTGCTGGTACCTCTTTCATCATCCCACCATTAGTAACGCCACTGAACCCATAGATCAATTCCAACAAACAGTACCTGATCGGTAATAGGAAAATTGCAACGCTTTTGGTCACGAAAATGAATTGCTTAACGTACCGTTAGAGTTGAAATTATTTGAGAAGGTAATTGTAGCAGTTTTTCATCCAGAAATATTCAAATAGATCAAAGTTCAAAATGAGCATTTCGCAATTAACCTCAATATTACTTTTCATTTGATTATTCATAATAATTGTATTATTTCAATAGTTTCCTATTTAGCGGTAATCACAATTAAATGAATTGATTTCAGTAGTTTGAATGTAAATTTCTCTTCAAATTGAAACTTCATTATTAATTGGAAAAAATATTATAGACAAGAATAAAAGCTGTGTATTTTGTATTCAAAATATATTTGTATTCAGAAATGTACAATTTTGATGTTTACATGAAATATTCACACAATGACAAGACTAGACTTAATAACAATAAAATTGAAGTCAGTTTCCTTAAAATTAAACATCACCAAGAGTTTAACAAAGCAAATAAAAATTGTCCACTGGTACGAGACAAAACTAATCTGCTTTGAAATAGACTCCGATAGCCGATGGTTCCGTTCATTTATTTAGTGGAAAGAGATGATCTCGTCGTTGGAGAGGATAGCACCGGAGTGTCCAGAGACCAAGATGGTGACACCGTGGGGGAGTTGGATCAGCTTGCCAGATGGAGTGACGATTCCAGATTCTCCGATAACTGGGGCTGGCATGCTACGTCTGGCTCTTTTCTGGACGTGTTGTCCATCGGAGAGAATGTATCCAGATGGGCCTTCCAGGACTATTTTGGTGTCAGCGGAAGCGAACTGGCGGAGCTGTCCATCGGGGAAGACGATTCCGGAGGGTCCCACCAGGGGACCTTGTGGTGTGGGTTGTGCGCTGGCAACAGCGACAAAGACACAGAGAGCTACCTGTTAAACAGAATGAAATTGTTACACGATGAAATGAATAAATTGCAGTTGGGTATAACATCAATGTTCTCAGGACTTACCAAAAATTTCATTTTGTCGATTTGTTAGTATCAGTCCAAGAGAACTCCTCAATAAGGCTACTATGGAGAGAATGGCTATGTCTATTCAAGTCTCTACCTCCTTATATACTTGCTGCGAGTTGATCTCATTAAAATAGATTCAAGTTATTCAGCAAGACAAGAAGGTACAGTTGTAGCTATTGTTTTTTTGCGTGAATTGTGAAGTTGATATTGTTGATAGCGGTAAATTCTACTTTACTGTAACTTAATTTGCAACTAATTCCTTGATCAGTTTGAAAATAGAATTGTTTTGAATATATTGTATACGTACAATGAAAGAAAAGTGTATCCGTAATAACTTTTTTGCGGTTTACAAATTTCACTTTTCTAGAAATAAATATAATATAATTCCATGGTCTGGGTAAACGATGACAAATTTGTAAGCAAGGAAAAATATAGAAAATTAGAAAAACTGTGTTTTTGGGAAATCAGCATTAATCGAAAACTCTTCCTTTGATAGTACATAGTTTAATTATTTATTTAATGTTAAACACTTATGTTAGTTTATTCTGACCTTTTGGTTCATAATGTATACATTATTTGAAGCACATTTTTACATTATTTTATTGAAGGTTTGCATTTTATACTCAGGTACGTTTTATTAAATTAATAATTTACCAAATAAAACTGAAGTTAATATTATTAACACATGTGAAATAAAACTGGATACCCGTCTTAATAACTACCTTCAGCGTAGGACGTAGAGGGCTCCTCCTTACGTAATGAGGGTCAGTTTGGCATACAAATTTGTGAGAGTCTACTTAAGACTATACGTCATCATAGAAACACATACAAATGTAGAATTTCGATTTCACCCGTGAGTGTCCTCTTCAGTAAAGTTTGGTATTTTCTTTTCACATTAATCTACAGTTCTAATTTGTACAGGCTGGCCTCGACTTAGTTACACCCCACTTTAATGAAAATGGTACTTATTCCGAGACATGTCTCGAAATAAGTACCATTCGTAGACATAGAAAGCTGAGATAATTTTTTGTGATTATTTCACGGTAACTAAAAAGTCATCAAAATTATAATCCAGATGAGGTTATTAGAAGCAATTTGTTCAGAAATTCAATTTGTCCCATTTTAGGGTAAGTTCCGTGTTATCGCACTGTTCCATTTTTTCGAACACATAAATATCTATATAATAATCATTATATAACTTTTATTTTAATTGGTATTCGATCATGATACCAATTTGAATAGAAGTTAAATGATAATTATTATATATTCTTTTCTGACTTGTCCGAAAATGTAGAACCAACCAATAATTTGGAACTTAGTACTCTACTACCAAAAATATTTCACAGAGCACAAAACTGCTGTTTGTTCAATGTAACACAATAATTATAGAAGTCTAAGTATCTATTAATTACTCACCTATACTGAGTGAGAGTTAAGCTATGGTTGAATTTTAAAATCTTTAATAAATTCACTTCTTTAAACTCTCATCACAGTCACAAACACTGAAACACTGTTTGATAATAGGCTTTTGTAGTACTCTAACTCTAAAACAAATTTTCTTCCATAATTACTCATAGAAAATAAGATGAGATCTCATCATAGAAAATGAGATCATAGATCATAGAAAATGAGATGAGAAATGAGATCTCCTTTTTAATTAAATCAAGGAGTGATAATTTTATATTTCTTGTTCCTTTTCCCCGCTTTAATTATCGTTTGGCAATTAAACTGAGTCGTGATTTGGTAATTAAAGCGGGGCATACCTGTAATTAGATTGTTATGTTCTATCTCAACTTTATCGTTCACCGTGTCGATTGTATTGTTTAAAGCACATTTGGGTATGCACTCACCTAAATTTGCTTTTGAATGGTACGCAATATTTGTTATAGAGGTAAAGTTGGGTAACTCCTCACTCGGGTTTACTGCTCACAAAATGTTCGGAAATAATGATTAACAGGCAAGGAGTTATTGAACTTTACCGTTCAGTAATAATTAGAGTAAACATGCGAGTTAAAGTAGGGTATGTGATACATGAATGTATAGTTACCCAACTCTATCTCTTAACTCTCCAACTAATCTCACAATTAGAAAATCTCTAACATCAGAAATTATGGATGAATTCGAAAATTTGATTTGATGGACTTCATTAGTCGTGTTTCAATAACTTGGTTTACAATCAATTTCTTGTTATATGAGTAAATAAATTTTTTCTTTTTTATCTAGCCATTATTAACATAAATTCAAAATAAGCTTTTAAGCTATCGAAGGAGGTACATCATACATAAATTATAAACAATCTTTCTTTGGATATTTCAACAGCTTTTACGGTGACCTTTGCAATTTGCTGCTGATTTAAAATTAAAAAATGATTAAATTGCACATCGGATCTTTGGTATAAAGACTATACTTTTGATAACACAATGAAATGTTTAGAGAAGATTCTTTAGTATCACCAGTGGAGAACAAAAGAGTCTAAAATTGGATAGGTTGATACGTAAACTAAGAACTTCTTATATGCTGAAATCGAACCAGAACTCGGACATAATTGGATGCAGAACATCTACTCTGTTGAATGCAACCACAACGAAATGAAATACAATAAATAGGCACCGATAACTGCACTCACGAATTGAATGGGAAAATGAAGAGGTGATAATTAATGAAGCCTATATCTATCTCATAAATCTAAGATCTCGCAGTTGAAGAGCATAACCCTAGCGCTATCGTCTGTTACTGCAAGTAGCGTTAGAAAAAAATATAAACATGTAAATGAAAATATAATCCATATTACAACAGTTCAGGGCCTGAGAAACGTCACCCCTTCTCTTCCATTCACCACAGACAGCTCAGGATATAGCCCCTGGGGGGAAATAAAATATATATCAGTTAACTAACAAGAAATCTAATTTTGACTATTTAAAGTGAACGCAATTAAATGACCATTAAATACATTTATAGACTGACAACCTCATATAGAGTTAATAATATATTTCAATAAGAGAAGTATTCACAAATTATGAAATTAAAAATAGCTAGATTAATTGTTATTCCCAACTAAAATTATGCTATACTACTAAAGTATTCGTCCATTTAAAAGATATTGTAACTAAATTAAATCTTTAATTTTAGAATAGAGACTGCATTACAAATAATAAAGGATATATACCTGCATGCTTCACTGAAACACTGAAACAGTAATATCATCTCTATAGGCATCTGCTCCTTAAATTATTCCCTATGAAATTTTTCATACTATTTGTGGACGCGATGTGAATTCAGAAAGGTTTTTACTCGTAATTTTCAAATTTTACGGTAGATAAGGGAGATGAGATCACAAAATTTCATAAAGTACAAAACTAAATCTTTAATGATTGATGCTTAAATTCTCTTGAGTTTTACAGTCATCATTCTTTGTAATCTCTCCTTTTAGTGCTTTTCTCCGATGGGGCCATTATTTACAAAATTACCATAGAATGTTTGTAAATACCAATACCTATATTTATGACTCAAACTGCATAGAAAATTTGATTTTTCAAGATCTCTAAGACTCAAACCTAATTAATCTTATGTAACGTTTGTTAATTTGAAGAAAAGAAGTGAAATATTGCAAAAATATTTAAAACTGAATACATGAACTTGTTTACCCTTGAGAAATGCTATTAGTTTTTTTTATTACAATTCGTATAATATAAGTGAATATATGACTAGAAACAATAAATAATAATTTTTGGAAGGTATATTAGGAGCTAGCTTGGCAACACTTACCAGTGCTATTGCTTCTTATGTTACTTCTTTTACATTCATTTACAATGGAAGACAATCAGAATGGTCTGAAGTTATAAACTTTGACGTGACTGCATATAAGAATGATTAAAATGTTTTATCGTAAAAGCTGAGGCAGTTTCGCAAATATTGAGATAGAGCCACAGCATAAAAGTGGAAATTTGTTGAGATGGAGATAAGTGAAAATCGTAAGTTACCTGTATATTCAATTTGCTTTGCTGGTACATTTCCTTTCATGCCATCTTTACTTTATTAGTCATGTCGCTAAATCCATAGACCAGTGGTTCTTAAAGAATTTTTCTCGCGCACCCCTTGCTTTTCTCAGGCACCCCCTGAGCATTCTATTGCATTGAAATAAATTGAAATGCTACTATTAGAATATACGTTTTTGATTACTATGATGTTAGAAAAGTTCAAATATACTTCATATATATTCTGCATGATATTAACAGTAACTTTCGAGCTTTTAAAGTTATAAGTAACTCATACAACAACAATCCCAGGCACCCCCTATACACAATCCAGACCACAAAGGTGGGCCGCGCACCCCACTTTAAGAACCACTGCCATTGACCAACCCAACAGATCGACAATACCCGATCGGTGATGGATAAATGGCATCGCTTTTGGTCACGAGAAAATTAATTGGATAGCGTTGAAATTATTTCAAATAATAATTCAAGCAGTTTATCATCAAGAAATATTTAAAAGAGATTAGAGTCTAAAATATACATTTTGAAATTTACCTTATTAATATTTTTCATTTGATTACTAATAATAATATTATTCTTGTAATATATTTACCTATTTTACAGTAATCATGTGATACAATTAGTTTCAGAATTTTGAAGGTAAATTTCTCTTCAAAATGAAAACTTCATTATTAACCACTAAAGAGGAATAAAAGCTGTGTATTTTGTATTCAAAATATATTTGCATTCAGAAATGTACAATTTTGATGTTGACATGAAATATTCACACAATGACAAGACTAGACTTAATAACAATAAAATTGAAGTCAGTTTCCTTAAAATTAAACATCACCAAGAGTTTAACAAAGCAAATAAGAATTGTCCACTGGTACGAGACAAAACTAATCTGCTTTGAAATAGACTCCGATAGCCGATGGTTCCGTTCATTTATTTAGTGGAAAGAGATGATCTCGTCGTTGGAGAGGATAGCACCGGAGTGTCCAGAGACCAAGATGGTGACACCGTGGGGGAGTTGGATCAGCTTGCCAGATGGAGTGACGATTCCAGATTCTCCGATAACTGGGGCTGGCATGCTACGTCTGGCTCTTTTCTGGACGTGTTGTCCATCGGAGAGAATGTATCCAGATGGGCCTTCCAGGACTATTTTGGTGTCAGCGGAAGCGAACTGGCGGAGCTGTCCATCGGGGAAGACGATTCCGGAGGGTCCCACCAGGGGACCTTGTGGTGTGGGTTGTGCGCTGGCAACAGCGACAAAGACACAGAGAGCTACCTGTTAAACAGAATCAAATTGTTACACGATGAAATGAATAAATTGCAGTTGGGTATAACATCAATGTTCTCAGGACTTACCAAAAATTTCATTTTGTCGATTTGTTAGTATCAGTCCAAGAGAACTCCTCAATAAGGCTACTATGGAGAGAATGGCTATGTCTTCTCAAGTCTCTACCTCCTTATATACTTGCTGCGAGTTGATCTCATTAAAATAGATTCAAGTATTCATTATACGCAGTTCTTGTTTTTTTCGTGAATAGCTAGATTTGTTATCATTGAAAACTGTTAAGTTTCCTTATAACTTCCTATTTAAATAGTGTTACTTCATTAAAGTAGGCGGTTTCAAGCTTATATTTCGAAATCTTCGAATCGAAACATTTGTGTATATTGTACATATAGTTTAACTATTTGTTTAACGGTAACTATTCTGTTAGTATACTCTGACCTTTTACTTCATGTAAGTATGTACCTTCTGAAGGTATTTTGGTACATTGTCATTGGAAATATATTAAACAGTCTAGTCTGAATTGATAGTTTGCTATAAAGTAACTAATATCCTATTGTTATATTGGTAGATGTATTTAGAATTTTAACATTAAATATTTCTTGAGAAGATCATAAAGATGTTCATATCATTAAGAAATTCATTGATTACATATACTATTTGGTTTGTTATGATTAAAATGCATCTAAAGTTTTATATAGCAAATGGTTCTTATAAAATTAATAAACTCTTTAGTAATTTGGAATTTTAACGGTTTCCTTCATTTTTTCAGTAAGGCATTGATTTTGAAAGGTTTTCATATGGTCGTTGTTCAATCTCATTCTCATACAATTCAAAACTATCAAAATTTAGTTTTCATTTTGATTACTATTATTGATAATCATTCATATTTATTTCATTAATTTTTTTCGATTACTTTTATATCTTATAATTATACCATTGCCATTTAATATCAATTGGAAAACCATTATTGTGAATGAAATATTATTGGAGACAATTTTACCTCAATAGTTTATTCGAATTTGTCAATATTTTAAAGATTTTCCAGGATTTAATGAATTCTAGTTTAATTAATTAATATAGATTTCTACCCAAGCTTCACTGGGTGAGCTCTTATTTAATTAAGTGATTGAATTATTCAATTAAATACCCAATTAAATGAATTGACCATTCCTTGTTTTACATTATTAAAGTGTGTTTTATATTTTTGGAGCAAAAAAAAAATTGTATTATATGAAGCGGTAATTTATAATCTACTTACACAGACATTTCGTCCACGAAATGCTTTATTTTGTATCATATTTTTAATGTGTATACATTTCATATAGTATGTATGTGATTAATAAATATTCTGCAATATAAAAGTAGAAAACAACCTTAGTTGATGGTAATTAGAAATTCATTGTCTTTATTTTAATTCTTATTGCAATCTCTTTATCCTGTTTGCTGGCATCAGTAAAATAACATAAGCTATTTTTTAATGATATTCAGGCAGGCCTCGCTTTTATTACACCCCAGTATTATAAAATCTGTAGTAATTGCGAGGCATTTCTTGAAATTTTTACAGAAAGTAAACATAGAAAATGGAGACATTTTTGTGGTGTTTATTTTACGGAAAATACAATTATCATCAATAATATTATTCAGATTATGTTATTAGAAACAATATTTTAGAAACAACATGACTACATAAAACGTTATACAAGTATATATAATAAAGAACTAAACAAGTGATTAATAGTTAAATGTGATATACATTGCGCTTTTTTTTGGCATGACTTTGACCCCCCCACTAGGAATATTTGAAATAAGAATTTAGAGGAAACAAATATATTTTCTTGAAGGTAAGGCTTGGTAATTACCTTTCATGTAATACAAACTTATTTGAAACTCATTCTACAGAAAGTGTTGGAAATGGCCGCCCGAATCCTATAGTCTTCTTCTCGTCACCTTCTCAATTGTTACTTCGTCATAATTTGCACCAAACAGCTTCACACACTAATTTCTATCATATCATGAATGGATTGAAGTTTTTCCGAATGCAAAATATTTTGTATTGTAGCCCAGAAATGGAAATCAAGAGGATTGAGTTCTTACTGAATGCTGGCCAGAAGATCTCAGTGTCTCTTCTGGTAACTCGTCCTTGAAATTTTCCTTCAATAACTGCTTAGCCACTCTTGTACAATGAGATGAAAGACCATCTTGCATCCACCAGAGTCTGCGTCATGTTGCAGTGGCTCAAACAAGTTTTCCACACTTTGTCTTTCAGCAAAGCCATGTTATAGGAACCATAAACAGAGTCACAAGAGCCGTCGTCATCGATGAATGATTGGACAATAGAAAATTCCGTCCACAATTGCAACAAATATCATTACTTTTTTGTCATTTCTATAGTTTCATTCAACAATATCATGTGGATTCTCATCTGCAAATTATGACGCAGCAATAATTAAGAGGGTAACGACGGACGTCTTGAAGCGCGCAAGACTTTGACTACAAGATTCTGGTGACCATTTTCAACACATTTTGTTGATAGCCTTTAGAAGTGTTTTCAATGAGTTTCAAATAAGTTTTTGTTACATGAAATGTAAGTATCCAGCCATATCATCAAAAAAATTTATTTGTTTCTTCTAAATTCTTATTCTAAATATTTCTAGTGGGGGCTCAAAGTTTTGCAAAAAAAAAAATTAGCTAGCTGTTGGTACATTTCACTACCAACAACTACCACACATTTAATCTTCTTAGTAGCTACCCAGTTATTTCAGTTCCATACTTTAGAATTTAGATACTCATAACTCATTAATTAAAGCAAAATATTATACGAAGTAAATAACTTAGATACAGTCAATTTGTATAGCACATTTTTTTTAAATTATAATCGATAGATAAGTATTTTTTATGTGTTTATATGAAATGTTTCGTCTTGAATCATTATAATAATGTTTTATATTTACACCTGGTTATTAATATAATTGTGAAAAATAATATATTCATAATACTATGTAGATAAAGCAATTCGTGACGAATTGTTGTTGTTCAGGGGGCATGGGGCGACCGAGTGAACGCGCCATGGGAGTAACCACCCGAGACACGTGTGGGGTGTGTGGGCTTAAGTGAACCCGATATCCCTCAGAAGGCAATGACTTCTTGAGGACGGGTCCATAGGTGCTCCAGTGAATGTGTGTTGTGTGTGGTCCGGTGTTGTTGTAGTGTTGGACATTGTGTGAGAATGTGGGAGATTGTCCCCGGATCCGTAGAGCAGTACTCACATAGATCCGAGTCCACCCCCCCCCCCAATTCTGTAATTGTGAGAAGGGAGAGAAGGGTGATGTCCACATTGGAGACGTGACAGGGTTGCCCTGTCACGACGCAAGAGGGGGACCTCACTGGAGTCGATAGGAGGAGGCCTAACTCCAAGAAGGGAGTTAGGTGGGAAGGAGGAAACAGCTCTGTCTATGAGTGCAGTGTGTTTGTGTTTTTGTAGTGAAGTGTTGGGTGGGGTGTCTGAGAGTGTGGTGACGAATTGTCCGTTGACGCAATGTCCGAGACTCCATTTGTGGGATAATATAGCCCTTAGTTTTAGTTGGAATTATAGTTAATTTCAATTGGAAAATTTAGTCATGTTTTCTTTAATGTACCATCATACAAGCAAGACTAAATATGTAAGTTTACGCAGCGCAAATTTCGGTATTCCTTGCTTTTCAAGAATAATATAAATATGTATGTTATTAATAGGAATATGAAATTCCCTTTTTATCATAAGAATTCATCAATTCATTCAACTTTCATCAGATTCCAATAAAACTAACGGTTCCTTCAATACGAATTCTTTCAAATAATAGCAATACCAGTATTATTTAATAATAAGCAAAAAGTACTCAAGCAGAACTAGGAAAAAGTTGGGCATTTTTGCATAACATAAAATGATAGAAAGTAATTTCATTGAAAATTGTGTAATGGTATATAATTGCCTCTCGTTGTATCTTCCATTTTATTTACTTCTTGTCATTTTATTGGTACTGAACATGTTTCTTTTCAGTGATGGAGTCACAGGTGAGATTTCTCACATGTTGAAATGAATGTTTGATGAACATGTTGCAACGTTTTGTTAATAGAAAATAATGTTCTAAAAATTTACTAGAATTTATTCCATATTTATGATGTGTTCTTCTAATACGGATTCATTATTCCTTTAATCGAAACTTTCTATTCGAACTATATCTTGAAATTTTATAATCACAAAATATTTGTTTCGAAATATTTACTAAACCAATATCGTTATAGTCTTATTTATGATCATAATTTACATTAATTTTAAGGTGAGCAATGAATAATAGACGTGGATTTTATATTCAAAATATAATTGCATTAAGAAATATAAAATTTTGATATAGACATAGAAATATTCAGGCAACATTGACCAGACTAGACCTTTTATAATTACAATATAATTGAAGCTAGTTTCCTTAAAATTAAACATCACCAAGAGTTTCAAAAAAGCATGTCAGAAATGTCCACTGGTACGAGACAAAACTAATCTGCTTTAAAATATACTCAGATAGCCAAGGTTCCGTTTATTTATTTAGTGGAAAGAGATGATCTCGTCGTTGGAGAGGATAGCACCGGAGTGTCCAGAGACCAGGACCTTAACGCCATGGGGGAGTTGGATCAACTTGCCGGAGGGGGTAACGATGCCGGAATCTCCGATCAAAGGAGCTTGGACACTACGTCTGGCTCTCTTCTGGACGTGCTGTCCATTGGAAAGAATGTATCCAGATGGGCCTTCCAGGACAATTCTGTCATCAGCAGAAGAGAACTGGCGAAGCTGACCATCGGGGAAGACGATTCCGGAGGGTCCAACGAGGGGTGCAGAGCGTTTCTTTCTCAGCTGCATGTTGTTTCCGTCACTGGTGACGATTCCAGATGGTCCAATCAGGACAATGCTGTCAGCGAAAGCGTGAGAGAACTGGACATTGGTACCATCATCTCTGACGATTCCAGAGGGACCAACTTTGTTGGAGACGTAGTGGGACACTGGGACTGGGGCAGCAGGGGCAGCAGGAGCAGCGTTGTGGAGCTCAGCTTGTCCAGCAGTCAGTTGTACGTTGTTTCCGTCAGCGGAGACGATTCCGGATGGTCCAATCAGAGCCACGTTGTGTGCAAAGTCATGGGTGAACTGGATATTTGCACCACTAGGGTCAATGATGCCAGATGGTCCAACTTGTGCATTAGCAACAGCTAAGACGCAAAGAGCTACCTGTTGAAAATAGAATAGACCTCATATTAGAATTATTTGTAGGTGATCTGAAATCATTATTCTCATATATTATTCATTCAAGCAAATTTTGCAAGTAATGTAACATACCAAGAATTTCATTTTGCCGTGTTGATATTATAACTCCAGAGAACTCCTCAATAAGGCTACTATGGAGAGAATGGCTATGTCTTCAACAGAGACTGCATGCTTTATATACCTGCGAAAAGTGAAGACAGTTTACTGTGAACAACAGATCGAGTTTCTTCGCCAAGGCCATGCATGTCGCATTAGCTATTTCGCCGCGCCTCGTTTCTCGGAGCAGCTGACTTAATCTACTATTGGCAATCAGGAAATGGTAGAAGTAGACCTGTCTACTGAAAATGTCAAACGTCTTCTTTATTTTCATATGCACTCTATGGTAGTTATTTAAGACTTTGCGTTTTCCATATTGTTATTCATGTAAGTATCACGTTAACTGTATCTAAATGTTTTCTAAATATATTACTTCTAATCTTTTCAAGTAAATCATTCTATTTCATTTCAGAAGTTTATTTATACTTTGTATTGATATGTAATTAATTAATCATAATTATGTGACACTGCATGCTATTGTAACTAAAACAAATGAATTTATTAGAGATCTAAATGGTATTGCTTGTTTACGGCATAATGGTTTCGCTTAAAAGGTATTACTAAGGTTATATTCACAATGTAAAACGTACAAACGAACTCAAGAGGTAGTCTACCACTCGGTATATAAGACGATGATTAAAGTTTCGCTACTCCTTTAGTCGCAGGTCATACACTGTCTCGGTCACTATGATGTGCAGTAGCTTTTCTGCATCCAAGAGCATTGTCACTGACTGGTGGTAGGTGACTTTGCTCATGGAGACACTTTTTCTGACTGTTCCTTCGAGTCTCTTGTATTTAATTTCCTTTTATGTTAGCAATCTTCCTAATAAACCGATATGATGATTATATTCGTTTATACCAATTCTATCCCAAATTTTCTAAAAAAATCGAGCAACAATTAGTTTTTTTTAAATTACTTAAAATGTAAAACTAATATTTTATACTCAACACACAAGTTAATATGTATTTTTAACTAATTATATCTATATATAATCGTAGAAGTTGGTATTTGTTTTTAAATATTAACATATGTATATAAGAGAAAATAACTTAATTGTTTTTGAATTCCCTACAATGAGTTATTATAGCGTTAATAATGAAAATAGTATTAGAATGAATAAATATTGTTTTCATTTAATTACCATTGCATGCAATATTGGTATTATTCTTCAAATAAAATGAACAATTTAATTAAGATGATTATAAAAAGTTAAACAATTTACATAATCACACTTAACAATTTGTTCCTACACTGAAAAAATAAACGAGTCAAATTGACTCAAAATTTAACATCTTATACTCAAAAACAAGAGTCATATTGACTCCTAATTCATAGTCAGATTGACTCAGGTAGAATCAATCAAGAAAAAGACTCCAATAATGGATATTCACCAGGTTGACTCGCGATTTTTTCTCATAGCAATGTTAAATATATTAATTACTACTAATGTTACAAATATAATATCTTTGAAGTGAATATGACTTAAATTTATTCTAAATGTCAAATGAATAGAAAAAGAACCTAATGAATAATTCATAATATCATTTCCAACAAAAAACAGCCTACACCATCGAGAAAGTTGTGGTGCAGTCAACGAATATCAAATCTCACCATAATTTTATTTGGGTGACTCTTAACTTACAGATATCGAGCAGATTGTCTAGTCTATAATTATGTACTGTATAATTTGAATATCATGGAGAACTATAGGATATAAAGTAAATGCTTAATGTTACTTGTCCTGGATTGGTAACTGATGACGTCACGCCCTACATACCTACCTATAACTAGGTAGATAAATAGATCAAGAGATTAGGTACTTGTAAAATGTTACCAATATGACCTCTTATCAGAAGATATCGATGGACAAATATAAAACATTGTTTTATAATAATGATTATTGAACTATATGTATAAACGTTTGAGACTTGAAAACATAGCTAATATGTAGTTTTATACTAATCTCGATTTGCAATTATTGTCATTTTATTAACCGGTTAATCACAGACCTGTCGTTGGTGACTTTTTTCAAGGAGACATTTTTCTGTCTCACTGTTCTTAATTCTAAACTTCTTGTATATAGTTACCTCGAGGACAGCGATGTGCTCTTTGGTTCCGAAGCAGACGTTAAACCCCTCCTAAAACAAGTGGTATAAAGGAGATAATGTCTTCATGATAACTTTACTAACGGGTTTTGCAAACTCCTTTGAACTTTAGCTGAATTACAAAGATCAATTGGTATTATATTTAAGGTATGGTAATATAACCGTATAGTGGATGGACAAAAAAGGAAAACACCTTCCAGCTCTTCCGTGAAATCCAGATTTGTGCAGCTCTCGACTAACAGTTTTTGTTGAAACTGTGTTCTGTAGGTGTTCATTGAGCTCTGCAGTCATTTTGAGACCCGTGGTATTGCGATTAGATCTAACAATTCGATGGTTTTTCTCAGACAACTTTGATTTTCTATCAGACCTTTACTTTGCTGAGGACGTTTTTCCTTCTCTTTCAGAGGAAGTCATTACATTTGAGACAGTAATTCTTGGCAAACATTTAGACAGTTTCTGTTACACCAGTGTCTGCCATACGAACAATATGGCCACTTTTAAAGTCCGAGGGATCTGCTCTTTTCAAAAGGTTATAACCAACTTCCTAAAGATTTTTGCTAAGAAACTGCCATTTTTTTATAAATATATATGAAACATTTTAAATAAACATTAAAATATGACAATTTTTAGTAATTTAGTGTATACTATGTTCGAAGAATGTTTTTCCAAAATGTTAGGTACAACTTTTTTTTTCCATACAGCTTTGGTAGCTTTAAATACCTGTTAGAAAATTACCGAGTAAAACAAACTATAGTTACAATGAAATATGAAAAGATGAAACTTTAATAACTCTTAGCAAAATCCAATCCCTTTTTTTAATGATAATTATTGCAATATTTTTTTCATAAATAATAAGCTATGTCGTCACAAGAAAAATAATTCAAATTTTGATGGTTGAAATGAGTTGATGGAAATTAATTTAATTCGATTAAACACTTGGGAAATTATATGTAAAATATAGAGACAATAACCAAAAATCTTCCATAAAATGAATCTCGATTTTTACGGAATTTATAAGGGGACCAACGTACACTTCCCATAAAAGTGGGAATGATTATAAAAAGAGGGAACCACACAATAATATAGAAAACTAAGATTCAAGCATAGACTGTGCTAATTCGATATAAAGACCATAATTAATATATTTGAGAAATCTTTAAGACTAAAATGCACTGGAAACATACATATACTAACTTGCTGACTAATGAGACATGTTATTAGATTCGGATTAATATTCAAAATAATAAATACTAGAGCATGTGCCTAGATACAATAATTAATATTGTTTGGAAAGTATACTAGGTGTATAGCTTGACAACAATTACCAATTGCTTCTCAAACTACTTCTTTACAGAAATTCATAATTGAATGCAATCAGAATGGTCTGTAGTTAGAAACTTTGCCGTGACGGCATTTAAAAATAATGGAAATGTGTTATCGTAAAAGCTGAGGCAGTTTCGCAAATATCGAAAATGATTTTTTTATAGATCCGCTAAAATGATTCTGTAAAAGTGGATGTGGAGAGATACTGAAACTAGAGTACAATAGGTTTTTATTTTAATGTTAAACTATTTTCTACATTTTTTTCATTTTCTTAAATCTCTGTTAAAATCGGTAAAATCTCGTAAAAAGATGAAAATTCAATTACAACGATTCCCGGAAAATTCCGATATTTCAATATATACTGTATTTTCCATTTCAATGTGTAACCATCTTATACCTATTATAAAATTAAAAGTATAATTAATTTTCTTTTTCTTTTCGCATTTTTATTACATAATATGAAGCTTATATCGTTACTTGATAATTAATAGACCAATAATTTACACCTAATTTTATTCGCATTTTTAATTTACAGACCAAATAATTGAAGATTGCCTTGAATTTTACCACTTGCTGTGAATTAGGGAGGTTTTATTTATTTAAGAAATTAGTTTAACCGAGGGACAGAAAACTAAAATAAAACACAGCATTTATTATGTGAAATGTTAACATTGAAAAAAAATCATGATGTTAAAACGCAACAATTATGAGAGAAGTGAACAATTATGAGAAGTGAACAGTTATGAGAGAAGTGAACAATTATGAGAAAAGTGAACAATTATGAGAAAAGTGAACAGTTATGAGAGAAGTGAACAATTATGAGAAAAGTGAACAATTATGAGAAAAGTGAACAATTATGAGAGAAGTGAACAATTATGAGAGAAATGAACAATTATGAGAGAAGTGAACAATTATGAGAGAAGTGAACAATTATGAGAGAAGTGAACAATTATGAGAGAAGTGAACAATTATGAGAGAATTGAACAATTATGAGAGAAGTGAACAATTATGAGAGAAGTGAACAATTATGAGAAGTGAACAGTTATGAGAGAAGTGAACAATTATGAGAGAAATGAACAATTATGAGAGAAGTGAACAATTTTGAGAGAAGTGAACAATTATGAGAGAAATGAACAATTATGAGAGAAGTGAACAGTTATGAGAAAAGTGAACAATTATGAGAAGTGAACAGTTATGAGAGAAGTGAACAATTATGAGAAAAGTGAACAATTATGAGAAAAGTGAACAGTTATGAGAGAAGTGAACAATTATGAGAGAAATGAACAATTATGAGAGAAGTGAACAATTATGAGAGAAGTGAACAATTATGAGAGAAGTGAACAATTATGAGAGAAGTGAACAATTATGAGAGAATTGAACAATTATGAGAGAAGTGAACAATTATGAGAGAAGTGAACAATTATGAGAAGTGAACAGTTATGAGAGAAGTGAACAATTATGAGAGAAATGAACAATTATGAGAGAAGTGAACAATTATGAGAGAAGTGAACAATTATGAGAGAAATGAACAATTATGAGAGAAGTGAACAGTTATGAGAAAAGTGAACAATTATGAGAAGTGAACAGTTATGAGAGAAGTGAACAATTATGAGAAAAGTGAACAATTATGAGAAAAGTGAACAGTTATGAGAGAAGTGAACAATTATGAGAAAAGTGAACAATTATGAGAAAAGTGAACAGTTATGAGAGAAGTGAACAATTATGAGAGAAGTGAACAATTATGAGAGAAGTGAACAGTTATGAGAGAAGTGAACAATTATGAGAGAAGTGAACAGTTATGAGAGAAGTGAACAGTTATGAGAGAAATGAACAATTATGAGAGAAGTGAACAGTTATGAGAAAAGTGAACAATTATGAGAAAAGTGAACAGTTATGAGAGAAGTGAACAATTATGAGAAAAGTGAACAATTATGAGAAAAGTGAACAGTTATGAGAGAAGTGAACAATTATGAGAAAAGTGAACAATTATGAGAAAAGTGAACAGTTATGAGAGAAGTGAACAATTATGAGAGAAGTGAACAATTATGAGAGAAGTGAACAGTTATGAGAGAAGTGAACAATTATGAGAGAAGTGAACAGTTATGAGAGAAGTGAACAGTTATGAGAGAAATGAACAATTATGAGAGAAGTGAACAATTATGAGAGAAGTGGACAATTATGAGAGAAGTGAATAATTATTAGAGTATTTCTAAAGTTATAAATGACATACCCAGAATATAAATTTTACATATTATTCATCTAGTTTCAGAAAATTAGATAGCGAAATATTTATTTTCTCCTAAGCGATGTATGTTAAATAAACTAAAATACTGGAGAAAAATAATCTCAATTCAGGTTTGGATAAAATTCTGAAATTTTTCGAAGTAATAGAAGCATTACCATACATGATAATAACGTCAATTTGACGTTAAATGATCGTTACACCGTTACTCGGGAGTATTTCAAATTAAATTTAATTTCACTAAATTACTACCAACTTAAGCGAAAGAGGAATACAAAGTGAAGAATAGATTGCTAATTTTCCTCTCGCTCTAGGAGGAAAACTAGACTTTTATTCTTACTCCAGTCAACTGGATATACATTGAACAGGTCATGGCTGTAGTGAAACTATAAATATAACATGGCTATAGTGTAACTATAAGTATATTGCAGGTATAGTGTAGAAATAAACTCACACCCCCTACATTTAGTGTCTCAATCATCTTATAGCCGCAGC
Source organism: Caprella mutica (assembly GCA_947561585.1). NCBI lineage: Eukaryota > Metazoa > Arthropoda > Malacostraca > Amphipoda > Caprellidae > Caprella > Caprella mutica. The sequence goes on along the minus strand of CANNZV010000949.1, from coordinate 35,978 downwards.
AGAGGACAGTTACCTCTGAGAAGATGCTGTGAAACACAGGTAAAACACAGGTAAAACACAGGTAAAACACAGGTAAAACACAGGTAAAACACAGGTAAAGCACAGGTAAAACACAGGTAAAACACAGGTAAAACACAGGTAAAACACAGGTAAAACACAGGTAAAACACAAATGGAACACAATTGAAATATAAATGAAACACAGATAAACACAAGATAAACACAAGTGAAACACAAGTGAAACTCAAGTGAAACTCATGTGAAACTCAAGTGAAACACAAGTGAAACATAAATGAAACACAAGTGAAACACAAGTGAAACATAAATGAAACACAAGTGAAACACAAGTAAAACTCAAGTGAAACTCAAGTGAAACTCAAGTGAAACACAAGTGAAACTCAAGTGAAACTCAAGTGAAACACAAGTGAAACACAAGTGAAACACAGGTAAAATAAGTGACAAAATACAACACATTTATGTTATGGAAAAGTGATTCAAAGGTTTGCTGGGCACTGAAATATTGGAACACTTTTTAAAAATATTATCACTAATTAATTATATACTTGTAAGAATTCATTCGTCTGAAATATAACGAAACACTAGAGAAAATGTATATTATTATATGCATACGAATGTGAACTGCCCCGCATCTGAAGGAATGGCTTTGCGACCTGTTTGTTTGAAAGTAGAGCAAACTAGAATGTGAATAAAAAATACATTCAAACAAGCAGTGCATGGATTAAGTTAGTGACATCGTAAGCATGCGCTCTATCATTTGTGATACTGTCAATTTCTGCAGTAGGTGACGCTGCACTTGAGAATTAATTGTATACAAATATTTGCCGATTTGCGCAATCTCGAGAATGTGCTGCGCGTTTTTAGGATCATTGAAAATGCGCGACAATCTCGAGAGTGTGCAAGGCAGGTAAAGGGTATGAAGCAGAACCAACAGTGATGGAGTAGATAATCAATTATTTATGCCTTTAATTGCTCCATTTCATCAAAATATGATAGTTAAAGCTATACATAATAACTTGGTAATATATTGGTAATTAAACTTGAGTTAATTACTTAAAGAAAACTTGAACAAAACTTGTATTTTAATCTCAATGAAATATCAAACATTCTACCAAACGTTTGGAATTAACATCATTTTTCCCCCTTTGTTTTTAATGAAAAAAAAACTCTTTAAATTAAATTAACAAATAAGGAAAGTTTTCCATAACATTACGTGCGAGAATGCGCCGCGCGTTTTTAGAATCCTTAAAATGTGCAACAATCTCGAGATTGTCGAGAACGCGCAGCGCATTTTCGAAATTGTGCAAAATGGGCAAATTGCGCGGAACACATAAACTTTCAAACCAGTTGAAAAGTGAAAATATTTTCCTCTATCGATTTATCAACAAGAGAGAGAAAAACATTAGTCCAAATACATCTTAGAGAGTTATCCTTTAACCAATTGGCCCTCGCGATTACCTTAGTTGCTAAATTATAATAAGCAACTATAGAGTCATAGGTACATGAGTGCCAAAGTACATTCATGGGATAGATAAGTGCAGGATACATAGGATACATAAACGACAAGAATTGTTACTAAGAACTTTTTTTTTTCACGCCAGTATGAAATATTTCCGCATTGTGTATTTCATTGATCTTTTACTTTATATCACACAGACTAAAGCATTGAGTATCAATTTTACTAATAATTAATCACTGACACTACATGTTTTATTTATAATAGGATAATTAAATCTATTTGGATTAAAGACCCATAGCAACATTTTAATACTTAGACTGAAAAATGAATAATCTAATCCGGGTAAACAATATATAAATATTAAACTATTTGATTAGTAAACTTCTTTATCAAGTTATATAATTCCGCCATCTAGCGGAAGAAATCTAAAGCTCTGTGTTTGCATATGTCACGTTTGTGTTCATAATATTTGTCATCAAATTTTTACCAACGACATCTAGCGGTAAAACTGACTATTTTTCCGATTCTATTAACCCTAGTTTCTCAGCGGTTTCATTATATTAACATGATTAATTTCTAGAGTTTGACCAATCATAATTATATCTAATAGTTAAAGATAAATAAAGTAGGAAAGAATTGCCTTGGACTTCTAATCTACATACAACATTGCCATGAATTGCATAAAATATAAATTTGCCGATTTCCTGTACATTACGTAAAAATAATAGCCATTGATAATTGCATAATTTAAAAGTGAATGCCCTTCACGTAGCATTAGATAGCTTACAGCATTAGTCTCTCGATATCCATTCAGATATATACATAGTGTTGAGTTGTTGAAACTTTCAGTGATTTTAATAATGGTGCATTGAGTGAGATTTGCATATCGAGAATACCTGAGATGATGGATTACAACCGGTTAGACTGACTTCTGCTTTTGTAACCTAATATTAATAAATTCATTAAAGGTTTTAAATTATCAATAATCTAGTGAGATTGACAGGAGAGTTTATATTGAAGTGTTATTTATAAAGCCTCTATAGAATAAAATTGATTATATGTGAGTTACTATCACGCAATAATTTAAAAATTCTATAACTTTAGAAGTAAGTAATATATAATCAGTTCTGGAGTTAAAAGATGTGATAAGTTATAGACAGGAAAGAACGAGCGAATAAGTTTACAATTGCCAATTTACTCTTAATAGAATTAATAGAAATAGTACATTTATTATTATTTGCAGGAGATCTAGCAGTCACTGTTTATCACTTTACCGATGAAATTATAGGTTAAACTTCGTTAATTTGTTCACGTATTCCTAGCTAAATCCATTGATGACAAGTCTGGAGATTTTGGAGGTCATGCCACTGGCTCATAGCGCCCTATCCATATGTTTTCAAACGTTTCGTTAAGACATAGGCGAGATTCTCTAGCACTATAAATGGTTAAGAGCTCCGTATTGCGGGAACCACATGCCTTGTATGAAACTTTTATTTATTTGACAAAATGTTCTCGTATATGTAGAATATAAAAACAAGCGTCGGGAAACAGTCGCTTCTTCAGATACAAACTGGGTGACATTAACCCTTTAATGACATGCTTGATCATATGATCACGCAAAATTTTTCATATTATAGAACTCTGTCCATTTTTACTGAACAATATTTTTGTACGAAACTTGTCATGGACATGTTAAGTATAACCCCCATTATACTATACGTATGTTTATAGAACCATTCAGTAATTTTCTTTAGGTTATAGGATCTTGCAGCATTAATTTGATGACCTAAAATTTTGGCATCCTTTCAAAACTTTTTCGGTAAGAAGGTAAGACAATTTAAACTAGTTATAAATTCATCGACCTGAAATTTACGTGGATTATTCAATACGAATTAAAAGAATGTAGGAAATGAAGGATTAGTCTTTACAATAACAGATATTTATATAATTGCAATTTGAAATTTGCGTGATCATATATGAATCACAACCGTTTGTTCAGCAACTAAGCTGTGAATGAACGTACAAACTATTTTTTATGCTTTTAACCTCTTAACCCTAATGAGTTTGACATGTGTATTCTAGGCACATCCTTTTAAAATTAGTTTCTGTCTTTCATATCTTGACTTTGTTCCTACATAAATACCAAATATATTTTTGTTATTGAAAAATTAAAAAATATTTACGTATCAGCGTAAATCAGGGCAAATCACGTAAATTAGGAAATTAATCGTACTGTGGTGACGTGTGGCACCGTAGATATACAGTTTGGTTAGCCTATAAGCACACATCTGTTCACGTTTTCATGAAGTACACACACATGCGCGTGCTGTGATTGGGTCTTACTCCACCCAATCACAGCTCTGCTCTCTCAGTTTCTAATGTCTTTTATACCTATGTATTTATTTCTCCTTATATGCATGTTCAATATTTTTACTGAATATTTGGTACACATTAGTTTAGTATATACTCTAACAACTTGTGAAAAATACAGTATCATAAGTTTATAAATAAGACATGCATTATTTTAATTCATAGTCAAACCTTCCCGTCCATTCTGATAGTCGAACTCATTAGGGTTAAAGATAACTCACAAGAGGTTTCATCAATTTCGGAGACCTAAAGTTTTATCTCGTAATTAAAGGGTTAAGGCCCGTTTAGCTCTGAGATTTCAACTTGGTCTACTGTTGTCCATTTAGAAAGGATGGCATCAAATGTGGCTCAATAGGGCCATTTGACCAATAATGCTTGTCATTGCAACACATTGAAAGAGGACCTATGTTGATATAGGGGTGGTTAAGCCACCGTTCTATAATAGTTTAGTTTTAGTTTGGTGGTAGGGTAAATAAATTTATATAGAACGAATACTATATTTAGAATAATTAAAGATATAGATATAAATGAAATGAGATTAAATGTGTGAGTGGTAGAGTCACAGCCTGTAATATGAACAGGAATTACAGATTAATTAGGGACTGCATATTATTAATCAATAATATATAAACAAAAGATAATGCAAACTACCTACATAAAATAACATTGAATAAAAAAAAAGAATTAAACAACATTTATATACTTAATTTAAACATATTAAACTAAAAGAAGCCATCAACTTACCGAGAGATTTCCGGCTGTAGCTCTATGTAATGAGTGATTAGAAATGATTTGGCAGAATGGCATCACAGCCTTTTATACGAATGCTTGACAAACAAACTTAGCGCATGCGCAATAACACAAGTTTATTACTACCTATTTATAAAAATGGCACTAGTTAATACAAGGAATTAAGAATTAAAATTATATAAATCATGATAAATAAGAAGAAAAGAACCTAATTACAAAATATAAAGTTTGAACATAAGTTAGTTTAGGAGATACAATATATTTAAGGTTTGCTCCAGAAGGAACTTACTAGAACATTCTAGAGCAAATTCCTGAACATTATTGACTCATAAATATTTGTAACAAAATGATAAATTATAGTGAAATGATAAAGTTGAATTCATTGGGTTTGTTTAAACTATTTAGGAAAATTATTTTATAACAAAAAAGACAAATTTAGCTACCTAATATTAAGAAATGAAAAATGAGAATTATTTAGAAGTCTAAGATTAAATATGAGAATGAATGAGACATGGGAAATTATAAATATTATTGTATATTACTATTATGAGAAACCTATTCACTACTTTGATATCGGAGTCAATGCATTTCATGCGGGTTCTCCTATTGCCAGCTGTGTACATTGTGCGTATGTTGATAATAAAATGCGTTTTAAAAAATGTTAATCATTCTCTATCTGCATTAGGCACCAACGTGCAAAATTGAAATTTGGGTTGTAGACTTGTAAACATTGGGGAACAGATCTTGACTTTTTTGGAAACGGCAAAGATATTAATTGATGCGATACAAAAAACGACAAACACTCACGTGATTTGAAATTACTGAGTCAAGTGTGACAGCTCTGTTGCTAGTAAGTATTGCATCACGTTATCCACAACCACTCGAAAACTGCCAAGTCCTGCATTCTTCGCGTAAGCGACGATGTATGGCCGTAAACATTTCATGTCCAGGCAAATATCTATTCTAGAACCTCTCTTGGTAATATAACAGCTTCTCTATCATAGCCGTGGCGCTGCACCGTAAACCATATGGATATCAGCAAGTTCTTTTTTACATAAATTATGTGCCATAATTCCAACAGTGAACTGAGACTAAGCCAACATACTAAAATAAGGGTATCAGGAAGCATATTTGAACATTTCGGTTTTCTTGAAAAAAATTAAGTTTGGGTTTTTACTTAAAGGTCCCCTCCAAGCAAGTTTTTTTTATTGCTTAAATCAACGAGGCTAATGTTTCTTATCATTTTACTACAAACCGCATCAAATTTGATAGCATATTTTTAATTTTATATGATTTTTAAGAATTTTATAATCAAAATTCTACAAAACCTACTTTACTTCCGACTTTCTAATTTTCAGTCTGAAGACGAAGAATGTACACTATTTGTTTTGATTGTCAACGAGGTATTTGGTTTAATAAATCTATTTATTATTCGTTTAAAGGTTAAAATTTGGATGAACTTATTATAGAAACGTTTATATACTTTTAGAAATAATTAATATCTTAAAAGAATTCCAAAAACGCGTTGTTTGTTTAAAAATCTAAATTTGAAATCAAAACAAAGAGTGTACAATCTTCTTTCTCAGCGTCAGGTTGGAGATTCGCTCAATTGTGGCTAACAGAGTAATAAAAAACTTTAAAAGTAAATAATAAAATATATACTGAACCGAATTGTATGTGGTTTGCGGAATAATGATCGTAGACTTTAGTTCTATAATATTATGTAATAAACTCATTTTTTTCCCGGAGCCTGGAGAGGACCTTTAAGCTGTCAAATTCTGTTGGATCTTAAAGGAAACACCCTGTATAGTGTATAAGCTCGACTACAGTTATTGTTTTAAATTTGTTAGATTTTATAAACAGTTAAATCACAAAGCCATTCCTGCCAATGATGAGAAAATCACAGTTACATAAATATTATACTTATATAATACATGTAAAATATATTCATTCTGCTTGTCAGTTGCTTTCCTTACGAATGAATAAACAAAAGTACATAACTAATTATTAACAATATATTTTTTTTACAAAAAGTACCAATAGTTTACATAAGTTCATTTTTTTTATTATTCTACTCAACTTAGGTACATTTCATGTGAAAGTAAAACCAGTAATATTATCTTTAAAAAATCTTCAAGTAAACATTAAAGATTGCCAATTAATTTCAGTTTATTTTCAGGTTGTTTTCTTCGCGGTTGTCGTTCCTGCCTCACCAAACTAGGCGGTCTGCCACCATCAGGTTTATTCACCATTATTTTAACTACAGCTTCACTAGAAGAGACTCACTTCTCCTAGTCAGGTGATATCTTTTACCTAAATATTAAACTAAATATGTAAATTTAAATTGATTATAAATTTATCTAAGTTATTATTGATAATGTTTATTTAAACTTGATTATCAATAGCTTAATTTATTTTTAAACAATTATCTGTCAAGTTAAAGTACAATACAGAGTGGTACAAAAAAAAAGGAAACACATTTTCAAAATAGTTTATTGTACAAACTATTAAAATTAGGATTTTTTTTTTAATTTTTCTGCATCTTTCATGAAAATCATTTTAACTTACGATCAATATTACACATCCTAAATCGAATTGAAAGAATATAAATAAAAAGAGCTTGCGCGAGGACAAAGAACACAAAAAGACTTCAGAATAGGTATAATTTATTTCCATATGGTAGTAGTAGTAAAATTTTAAAAAATGCTATTTTTCATTTAATTAACGTTTTTTTCATCGACTCTTTCATTCATGGAAATACTACGTCATCACTAATCACGATGTCTTCTCCAAAACGAGCATTTCTTTGCAGAAACCATCTTGAAGAATTTAGACTTCGGTAAATCAGCTCTAAGAGTTCGAGCCTTGCATGCTTCTTGAAAGAATGATACTTTACATCATTTTTAACAATTCGGTGAAATGTGTCTTTAGTGATGTATAATTCATCCCTTTTGATTGATATGTTTGAATTCTCAAAAAATTAATAAGATTAATGTTTTCATGTGTTCGTTCTGTTCTCCTGTGACTTAATCGCTTTTTGTTCAAAATAAGGGGGTTTCTTCAGTTTTGAACTTATTAATATAAGTCAATATGGTTTTACAGTTGGTGAAAATCTTTCTTGAAAGCTATGTTCAAAATGAGGTTTAATCAGTTTAAAGCTTCTAGTGTTTAAATAACTTGCCTCAACAAAAACTCTGTTCTTTTGAAAGATGCATTTTGAGGGTTTCGAACAGGAGACACAAATTAACGGCCAACCGATTTTATTAAAAAGATATCAATTTTATATGAAACACCAATTCTAAAATGATAATTAAAGTTTTAATTGTCTTTTACTTGTTACAGAAAATAATATAATTTAATGTTTTTACATCCATTTGAAATGAAGTACAAGCATCCCCTACTTTAAAAAAATAAACTCTTATATACTAGACAAAAACACTAATTTTTGTTATCGGACAGTTATTCTTGTGTGAATATTACGCAAAGATTAATAATTACAATAGCTACAACATATGCTTGGCATAAATCACTTTTCAAGCAATGTATTATATCTATTTGTTTTGCTGTTTTTTTTGGGGGTAAAATATACCTAATTAAAAATCATTATTTCATCCATGGCAGAGACTGCTAAAAATGATATGAAGAATTTCAGAAAACTATAGATACTGTGATGACTAAGCTAATTTCTTTAAATGATAATTTAATTGAAAAAATATTATATTAATTGTAATTTAAAGAAGGTTAATGTACATCTTGATTCTAAAGGTTTGTTTCCGAACAAAATTATTATCTTAGTCACCATAACTTCTTGATAAACAAACAGAGCTAAAGAATTGTTTTTGGTGAAGAATTGCTTCACTTTTGGAGAAAACGTATTTGGTCTAGTTACTCTAGACCAACCTAACTTGGAACATAACTCTGGTCTACTACGAGGATTTGCTGTATTACTTTATTGTTGGTATTAATAACGCATTGCACAGCATAGAAATAAATAAATAAAACTGACTCTTATATTATAACTCTTTCAAATTAAAACTCTTCCTTTTAAATTCATCATCACTTTTGCGATCAATTCAAGCCCCAAATTGAAGCTATTATAATAGGATAATTATTTATTTTTAAAGTTACCATTAATAAAATCAGAAGACCCATCGTCATGACATTGACACATAAAAATTCCATAATTAAAATTGACGTTGTCTAGAATTAAATATAATTTGTTAGCAAAATTGATTATATATGATGATGCTAACTAAGACAATTAATTAAATATTAAATATTTGAGTATTATTTGATACATTACCCGAATACCTTGTTATAACAATGATTACAATGGTATACGGTCAGAGAAAGTGATTTTAGTTTTCTATATTTATTTCTGCACTAGATTCCACGGTGTATTTGATATCTTTGAAGGGAGACTGCGTTATTATTTCACAGAGTTTATAAGTGCGAGGTAGTATAACCATTCTATTTGTTCTTTCCATTTGTTTTCTTATTAAAAAAATTTCTAGTTTATAAATTGGAAATAATATGAATATTAATATACTGTTAGAAACTGCATTAATAAGTTGTAGAATAGAATAATTTACTTAAATTTGATATTTTAATGCAATATATTTATTCTACTATCCGAAAATAGCATTAAAAATCGTCACTTTAGATTGAACTTTCCATTGGTATTGATGAATAATTACAATGTGGATTAGCTATAATAATTTGAAGGTTGACCTGTGTTTGTATTTCAGATGAAAAGAAGAGCTGCCAACTGATGTCAAAAGATGAGAAGTGTCTCCTAATATGCTTCTTCCCTTCCCATAACAGGCATCTTAGACGGTTAGTAGATCCTCTAGTATAGAACATATTGGAATGTATTTTAGCAATCACTAAGGTATAAACATAGTATTTTAATCCTTAATATTATCAGTTTACAATTTTTAAAGCCTTCATTACTTTTAGTTATGACGGATTAATTCAAATTTATATTAATTGTGCTATCTTTCAAAGACAAGTTGTCATATTACTTACTATTAATAGACGTATTCTTAATTATTGTGCCCTACTTTACATAGATAATTTAATATTTTATATTTATTGTTTATTTTTACACAAATACATAATCTTTACTAACTAGAAACTGAAATAATTAATGCGTCTTCGTAAATTATAAAGTGAATTAATTGTATACATTTAATAAAGACAATCAGGAGATAAATCAAAAGATTTCACGACTATCAACAAATTTGTTATTATCATTTGCACCAATAGAATTAATAAACGGTATTGTATTTCTTTAGGTTCGTGCAGGTTACTGTACCAACTCACTGTGTTGGATATTGTAAATCTTAATCTCTGTAATATAATGTTGGGTCTATGTCATATTTGCTGGGCCCAGAAGTAACTGACCCTTTTAATCTGCTAATAAAAAGAAAAACTATAAACGGTAGAAATTTTAAACTTAATTTACTGGAAAGAATAACTTTTTTATATAGTTTATTATATGGTATCCTATATACTCAGCTTGCATATAAACTGAAGAAATTTTGTTTTATTTCATAACCTCAAATTTTCATAATGGTTCGCTACAGCAAAAGAGAAAGAATCATAATTCTGCAATCCTACATTAAGACGACGTCAATAACAGAAGTGCAGCGTGACTACAGAATCTATTTTCAAGCAAGGATCAGTCCTTCTAAAAACACAATTAAATCCCTCTATAGAAAATATGTGGACTCTAGAAATGTTAATGACAAACCAAGCTTCGGAAGATTGAAAACAGGGCGAACTGAAGATGTAATTGACAGAGTTTCTGTAAGCGTTTCAAATAATCCTAAAACGTTCATCTCAATTATTAATTTCTCAAACGACATTACAACGCATTCTGAAAAAGGAAATAAAATTATATCCATAATAAATTGTACTGACCCAAAGATTATTGCCTACTGATCATTTTTAGCGTCTTAATTATTCTGATTGCTTTCTTCGCTTGCGAGAAGATGCCTCTTTCATCGACACCATCATTTTCTCTGATGATGCTCACTTCCACTTATCTGGCCATGTAAATAGACATAATTCCAGAATTTGGAGCTATAAGAATCCACAAGAAATCCAAGAAAGACCACTGCATTCCCTCCGTGTGACTGTGTGGTGTCAACTGTTCTTAGTCCTTACTTTTTTGAAAGTAACGAAGTAACTGAAACAGTCACTGGTGATAGGTACCGAAAGATGATAAGAGAATTTCTTATTCCAGAACTCGAGAGACAGAATTTACACAAGTTTCAGTAGGATGGAACCCCAGCCCATACGGCAAGAGAAACTCTAACATTGTTAAGAGATTTCTTTCCAAATAATTTAATTTCACGATTTGGAAACATCGATCCCAGTGGCCCCCTCGTTCCCCAGATTTGACCACATGTGACTTCTTCTTGTGGGGCTACCTCAAGAAATGAGTCTATGGAACAAATCCAACAAATTTACAAGAACTTAAAAACAATACTTCTTCTGAAATAACTCAACTCTCGTCAGATACGCTAAGGGGCGTCATGGAAGCAACAAGGAAAAAAGCCCTATTTTGTCAAAACAACCGTGGCGGCCATTCAAAGGATATTATATTCTAAACATAGTGTTAATATCCTATGAAAAAGTTATTCTTTACAATAAAACAAGTTGCAACAACCTAGCGTTTATAATTTCTTGTTATTAACAAATTAAAAGGGTCAGTTACTACTGGGTTGTTTGCATCAGCTAGTTTGTTGTACTGCTCATTTCATGATTGCTTAATGACTTGGTAGGTAGAGGGGGGGGGGGGAGATGGGGGTTGTGCCACCCTTTATATGACGATACACACATATACTAGTATTCGATATCATAATAAATAAAATGAATCTATTAGCGCACGCTCGGCATTAGGAGGTTAAAGGGGTTTAAAAATGCGCAGCGCAATGTAGGTCGAGAGTGTTAAATTCGGCAAATGACGCGGAACACATTCACTTTTGGAAATATTATGTAACATCTTTGAAGGACATCTTAAGATGGTCACCCACGATAAGTTCATCGTCCGTTCAAATTGTATTTCTATGTATCAAAGAAAATAGACTAACTATGATGGGGTACTATCTTATTTGTTATACAGGGTGGCGCAAAAAAAGGAAACCCATTTTCAAACTAGTTTATTTTACAAAATATCAAAGCTAGAAATTTTCTAAAAACACAGTTTTATTCGCTTACTTTTTTTGCATCTATCTTGATAATCTGTTAAGAGTTAGGACAAAAAATAAACATCCCAAAGCGAAGTAAAAAAAGATAAATAAAAAGTGTTTGTGCGAGCACGAAATATATTTTAAAAAAATCATAAGAGGTATAATTCATTTTTTATGGATGTAAAAACATTAAATTCTACTATTTTTTGTAACAAATAAGAGAAAATAAAACAAATAATTACTATTTGAAAGTTGGTTTTTGAAGGCAAAATTGATATCTTTATAAAATCATTTCGCCGTTAATTTTTATCTTCTATTCGATACCCTCAAAATGCAACTTTCAAAAGAACAGAGTTTTTGTTGTGACAATTTTTTTAAACACTTAAAGTTTTCGCAGGTTCAATCACATTTTATAAACCCTTTCTGGAAACTTTTCCAACAACTATAAAACCGTATTGAAATATGTTAATAAGTTCGAAACTGACAAAACCACCTTAAATTTGAACAAAAAGTGATCTTGTCGCAGGAGAAAAGAATGAACACATGAAAACAATAATCTATTTCATGAACAGCATATTGAGAATACAAAAATCTCAACCAGTAGGTAAGGATTAGACATCACTAAAGACACATTTCACTAAATTGTTAAACACGATTGGAGATATTATCCTTTGAAGAAGCATGCAAGGCTCGAACTCTTAGAACTGATTTACCGCACCTCTAAATTCTGCAAAATTGTTTTTGCACATTTTGTAGAAGATATCGTGATTGGTAATGAAGATGTATTTCCATGAATGAAAGTCAATAACAATAACGTTAATTGAATGAAAAATTATAGGATTTAATTTTTACTAAAACCATATGGAAATAAATTATTCCTATTATGAATTTTTTTGTGTATTTTCCTGCTCGCGCAAGCTCATTTTATTTACTTTTTTTCAATTCGCTGCAGGATGTTTAATTTTTGTCGAAACTTTTAACCAATTATCAAGATAGATGCAGAAAAAGTGAACGAATAAAACTGTGTTTTTAGAAAATTTCTAGCTTTGATAGTTTGTAAAATAAACTAGTTTAAATATGGGTTTCCTTTTTTTGCGCCACCCTGTATTACATAAGAGACTCGGTTATTTTAATATATAGTCTCACATTATACGATCATGACCACTCATGGCTTATTTATTTAGACAATAAAAAATTATGTGTACGAAACTTTTTCAGGGTATGGCAAATGATCCTGATCGAAATCGGGCGTCTTTGGGTTCTTTTATTGTACAAGAAATGTACAGGGTGTTTTTTTCATTTGTCCCGATCATAAATTTGAATAATTTTGGATATAATAGGCCGATTTGGACAAACTTGGTCTCCATGGGCTCCACATTATTTGGGGTTAATAATATAAAAAACTACGTTTATGTTTACTAAATTAAGACTCTTCACAAAGTTAATCATGGCTACACAGATCATTTCTTGGGAAACCTGATTAAACGCTATGGTAATGGCAGCTTTCAGATAATTCAAAATTTCATAGTTCTGTTTATTGACGAGTCCTTTGATAAAATCCAAGAGGAAAAAGTCCATCTCACTCAAGTCCGGTGGATGAAGAGGCCAGTAATGTTAAGGTCTTCACCATCGTCTCGTCCAATCCACCTGCCCGGGAATTTTTTATTTAGCCATGTCCTGATGTCTTATTGCCAGTGAGCGGGTGAGTTCTAGGAATATTCGCAGTGGGAAAATTCGCCGTCGGAATTTTCGCTGTTGGAAAATTCGTCGGTAGGAATATTTGCCGTGAAGAGGAAATTGTAGAGGACATAACTATTCAAATACCTAAAAGTATTGATAAAAAATATTGATAATTATAAAGTAAACCAATTTGTTAAATAACTATGCGACTGAAAATGTTAGATAATTTTAGATTTTTTTATAAGAATTTATAATTGTAAATATCAATTGTATGTGATTATGTAATATTATATACATATCTGATAAAAACTAAGATTCCTAAAATTTATGTTAACTGTTCAATGTTCATATTTGAAATGTATATTTTAATCAGTAATCGTATAATTTTATGTCACGTGAGGTCGCTGTATAACATTTGTAGTGTTTTGATTGGTTGACTAAATAGTCGAAGCTAATTAAGATAAGATCACTAGTGATGGACTGCTGTTTTTTTGGCAAATCCTAGTTGGTTTGCATCCCTTCCTCTTAAAAGTGTTAAGTGTTCCTGTGTGTTTAATAATGTGAATTTAAGATAAAACTTTTCTAATTATTGTACTATTCTGAGTTATTGATGGTTTCATACCTACCTAATCATTGATTTTTATTTTATTTATTCGGTATTACATTGTATGGTTTATCTCTTGAAATCTGAATTATTGTGCTTAGCACAAATATTTCAAGGTAGTACACTGTTTATAATGCTATATTTAAAATATCTCTTTGAGTGTATGTGATCTCTCTAAACCAAAATTCCATTCATTTCTATTTTAGAATCCATAAAAATGTTTGTTGCTGCGATTCTAACGCAATATGAGGAATTAATAGGAAAATAATATGTTTAGTCATTTATTATTATTTATATTATTTCCATATTGTTATTAACAGGGCTGGGACAATATGCACTTAAAATCATAGATCCCCAAAATATTATAGACGGAGAGAATTAATCACTATTGAATCGTTGAGCATATTGTCCCAGCCCTGGTTATTAACATGCATGGAAATAAATATATTCAGTTATATTATTATTTAAAAATTATTTAAATATTCCCCACGGCGAATCTTCCTAACGACGAATTTTCCAACGGCAAAAATTCCAGCGGCGAAAATTCCGACGGCGAAATTTCCCACGGCGAATTCTCCGGTCACCGAGTGGGTGTTCCATCCTTCATAAAAATATGCTCCGATGCATTGGGTCTAAAAATTCTGGGAAGAACTTTTCCTTCAACATATTCAGATAGGAGTTCCCGTCAACATTTCCATCAAAAAATAATGGGCCAATGGCACCAGCATTTCCTATCGCAGCCCAAACCATCGTTTCAGAGAGTGCAACCATTTACAATTAGACAATGGGAATTATTCACAGACCAATGGGAGAAAGAGTGAGCCCTTGATTCTTCCATCGATGTGAAATACTGCCTCGAAAACAAGAGAAGTTTGACAAAATTGGCTTTATATTCATTAAAATTAATCTTCAATAAATTTATGAGTCAATTTGCACCCTACATTTTGAGAAGTTATATTGCTGTTACTTTTTATTACTCAAATAAAACCCCAAACAATATGGAGTCGATTCAAACCAAGTTTGTCCAAATCGGGTAATTGGATGCAAAGTTATTCAAGTTTAGAATCGGGACAAATAAAAAAAAACAGTATGTACATTTAATACTACACTATTATTCATACACTAGTAGAATACACTAATTGAAAATTATAATTACGTATTTGATACATTTTATATCTGCATTCTCCCGCCCTAATTTATATTTGAAAATACAACATAAATTGAAGCATCAAAGAGTTTCAAGACAAAATGACACCTAATTGCAAATAACATTCCATCACGCAACTAGATTCCATTCCCCATCTTTTCTCCATCTCACTGACACGTTGAAATGAAAGTAGATCATACCTTGTGATCATGTAGTTATATTGTGTGTATAATTTACAACCAAATTCATTTTTATTATCATCTCTATTATTTCCAGAGTGTAGCTACAGTATAACGGGAAATACAACTAACTGTTTTCACAGTCATCGTCTCTTATTAGTCAATCATATGCTTTCATAGCCAATCAGGGAGATATACAGGGTGGCGCAAAAAAAAGGAAACCCATTTTCAAATTAATTTATTTTACAAACTATCAAACCTAGAAATTTTCCAAAAACACAGTTTTATTCATTTTCTGCATCTATCGTGATAATCTGTTAAGAGTTATGACGAAACTTTAACATTCTGCAGCGAATTAAAAAAAAGTAAATGAAAAGGGCTTGCGCGAGGACGGAAAACACAAAAAGTTCATAATAGGAATTATTTATTTCCATATTGTAGTAGAAAAATTAAAACCTACTATTTTTCATTTGACTCTTTCATTCATGGAAATATGAAATACATCTTCATCAACAATCACGATATCTTCTACAAAATGTGCATTTCTTTGCAGAAACCATTTAACAGAATTTAGACTGTGCGGTAAATCAGTTCTAAGAGTTCGAGTCTTACATGCTTCTTGAAAGGATGATACTTCACTTCGTGTTCATTAATTCGGTGAAATGTCTCTTAAATGATATCTAATCCTTACATTTAGATTCATATTTTGGGGTTCTCAATAAACTATTCATGGAAAAGATTATTGTTTTCATGTGTTCATTCTTTTTCCTACGGACCTACGACATGATTACTTTTTGTTCAAATTTAAAAGAGTTTCTTCAGTTTTGAACTTTTTAACATTTGTCAATGTGGTTTTATAGTTGGTTTAAATCTTTCCAGAATGCGTTGTTCAAAATGAGGTTGAACCTGTGTAAAGCTTCCAGTGTTTAAAAAAAATTTCACAACAAAAACTGTCTGTTCTTTTGAAAGCTGTATCTTGAGGGTTTCGAATTGAGAGATAAAAATTAACGGCCAAATGATTTTATAAAGAAATCAGTTTTATCTCAAAAACCAACTTACTAATGGTGATTCATTTTCTTATTTTATTTTATTTGTTACAAAAAATAATATAATTATTGTTTTTACATCCATATAAAATGAATTAAAATATTATGATTTTTTTTCGTATATTTCGACCTCGCGCAAGCCCTTTTTATTTACCTTTTTTTAATTCGCTGCAGGATGTTTAATTTTTATCGTAACTCTTAATAGATTATCACGAAAGATGCAGAAAAAGTAGACGAATATAATTGTAATCTTTTAAAATTTCTAGCTTTCATATTTTGTAAAAAAAACTAGTTTGAAAATGGGTTTCTTTTTTTTGCGCCACCCTGTATAATAACCATAGCACACAATATCCTAATAAACGTATCCGCAAAGAACATCATTCTTAAAAGTTTAGACGTTAAAATTTTATGCGGTTGTTCATTATTCTTATTTGTCGTATATTTATAATCATTATCCTTTTAATTTTTAACTTTAAAAACATATTCTGTTAATACATTATCTTCATAATATTATGTGGTAAAATTAATATCTGTAAAATGTTATAACTTTTAAAACATTCTCTAACAAACATTATTCTAAAAAAACAAAACCATAAGTCATTATTTTTACTTTCTTATTCGCAGTATGGTATAATCTTAGAATTATTACTTTAGAATATATATTTTAAAAATTATACTCTTAGTGTTAGTAACTATATAATTTAGGACGGGGGTGAGGGCATGGGTAACTAAAGTAAGTATTTTCATCAAGTGTATCTCGAGATTATGCAGAAATAATATGTGATACAAATAAAGCTTTGTAATATATGAAAATATGAGTAAAGTCGAGTGGCGGGAGAAAATATATTGATACTTAACTTTGTGATATAATTGATCAATTGTATGCAAGATGATTTAATTTTGTATAATCAATTTTGTATGGTAATTGAAGATTAGTATCCTTTTCCCCAAAAAGGTTTTTAATTGAGAAAGTCATTATCTTTTTTTTTTCAGAATCGTTTATTTCGTTCAAAAACACTTTGACAATAATGCTCCCTATATTTCAGATAGTCTCCGACACTGTCAGGGGAATTCGTCCAATGCAAGATATTGATTTGTTGGTGAACACTTTACCTGTTCTTGGAGGCTGGCATTGATTTGTTTGCGTAGCTGATCAGAGAATACTTACAGGACTCAAATGAGACTAGTTCTAGCGAGATATGAAACCTATGCTGAAGATGCGGAGGAAATAATGTCCATTAGTTACATGGAAAAGGGGTGAAGTATAAAGTTCCTTTAACCCATTTCTTCAATGAGATACTAATAGAATGTCAATCACACTTTATTTATAATGTACCAGGACGTTAAACATTTATATATGTATATAATAATCAAACTTTCTTACTCTGATATGTGAAAAATTCTTTCACATAACCGTAAGACGGTAAGAATATCCGTAAGAATATTTACAGGGTGAGTGTGGAAGAAAGAAATATTGGAAAATGTTTATTGAATTGAATTTTTATTTATTGAAAATTGATTATTCAGATGGTATTGAAAGTAAATTATTAGAGTAAATTAATTTAGACCATTATATTAATTGAAAAATCATCGAAATTTCTGATCAAATATTTTCAACTTTATAGTGAAATATCTGAATAGAGGGAAGTTAAATAAATAATTTAAACGTGTTTTATCAATTAATTATTATATGGCAGTCAATTCTAATGTCTTCCATGTTCATTGTCAATTTATTTATAAATTATATTCTTAATGGATAATATAATTTATTTAATTTCAATGTTTAAATTCTCTGGAGACTGTACAAAGATATATTTGAAAAAATAATGAAAAAGTACGTTTGATATTATTTGTAATAATTAAAGACGTAAATATTATATATCTACAATCGACAAGAATCCACATAATAGATTTTTATTGGCTTTTAAACAGTAATTTCTATAATTGCTCTTTAAAAATATAAATATACAATATAAGAAATGATAACAAAAGTACATGCTCACAGCGCTGACCCCCTGATTCTCCCTACAGAAACTCCAAAGAACACAAAACACAGCACTTTGGATTCCCCTCGGATGCACTTTTCACACCTACAACACACACACATGAGGAGACACGTGCCTTTTCATTCGCTTCATACTTGGACAATGGAACATATAGGAACAGACTTCTTCAGTACAACACTTAACCTTTAACAGAGCGGAGGACACCACGAAAGATTAATGGTATACAAGATTGAAAACTTTACTGCGTTTTTATTAATTTTCCTAATCCTTTTGTAAGGTCATTATTTCTCATATCTTGTGGAAAGGAGAGTGTTCTTTTTTAATTAAAATTATTCGCAAACGAGACTTATATGTGCGTCACTATAAGTAGATATAGTTTGCAACACTTCTCCTTTCAGAGATAGCCCTATCTGCTCGTGTATACTAACGGCAGTTTCAACCATTCTTATTTTTGACGTATTTATAAACCATAGGTGAGTTACTCATGGTCGAGAGAAGTATTTACCTGTATAATGCGGTCTTTAATTTTCCGTTTTTCTAATTTAGATTTCTGATTTATTTCTAGATTCAAATTAAGGAAAAACAACTGGTCAGAGAGTGGAGCGACCACAGATTTCCATTTCTTTATTTGAGGGAACGTTACGGCATTTCGCATTTATCATAATAAAGAACACTCAATAGATTTTTGTATTTAAATATAGGTAATTTTTTGTGTGTAATTTAGTTAAAAATATATACTAGTAATAAAAATTAAGCATTGATATTTCCCTCGAAAAAAAGCTGTAGTCAGTAGTACCGGGTGACCAATAAAAAACTGGTTGAAAGTAAATGCCTATAACTCAAAAAGTAATTGATGTAGAAAGATGAAACAAATATCACATAAAAGAGCATATTCTCAAGTTTTCTTTGAAATCAAAAATATTGAAAATAATCGAATGAGGGATACAGGTATCTCAATTAAACATAATGGTTATTTCATCAACACATTTTATTCAACCCACATAAATCATTATGCAACTAACTATTGAATAGCGTGTTTTCATTTCAAAACATTATTATTTAAGCAGTTCTGCAACTAAAGTGAAGAGAAAATATTCCATTCAATACAACAAGGATATAAAAATTAAAATGATTAAGAATTTGTTCAATAAATGGACAAGAAATGAATTGTTTTAGAAACCATTGCACTCGGAGAAAGTGACAGTTTGGTGCGGTTTGAGTTCGCATAATCCATGCAGGGTCCATATTTTTAAAGATGTAGAGACATAAAATGTCTGTTCTGTAAATACCGACCGATGGATATATTTTGTACCGACGGATACATTGAAATGTTAAATACTGTAATGACTGACGACAATCATCTTGACTTTTAGTTCCATTATGACACTGCAACAGCATACACATTCTTGTCTGCAGTAGACTGATTGAAAAATCACTTCGAGGACAAAATTATTTCGCACCGAACCGTTTTCTCTGTCCAACTAAGTCCCTTGACCTTTCACCTTTGAATTTTATCTCTGATAAATGTTAAAGAAAAGGTATTTAAATTGAAACCAAACATGATTGAAGACTTGAAGCAAGAGATACGTGAAGTAATCAGAATATATTTGTTGCAGTAATCGCTAATTTTTAAAAATAAGGATTAATCTCTGTATTAAGCACAGCGATAAGGATTTCGAACTTTTGTTATATACCGAATAAAACTTGAGAATATACTCTTTTATTTGATTTTTGTTTTACCTTTCTACATCAATTACTTTTGAAGTTATAAGCATTTACTTATAACTTCTCACCCGGTATTTTCAGTAACTTTTTCCAATTGGTCCTTCGAACCGCATCAATTGGAAAATGTAACTGAAAATACCACTGACTACAACTTGTAGTATTTTAGTATACTGACTACAAAGAAATGGAAATCTTTGGTCGCTCCACTCTTTGATCAGTTGGTTTTCCTTAATTTGAATCTAGAAATAAATCAGAAATGATATTAGAAAATGGAGAAATAGTCACAGTTCAGTCCTAAAATCTTGTGGAAAGTATAAATTCATACAAAAGTTTAACTAATTGGTAATTAGAGTATAAGAAAGCATTATACAGGTAAATAGTTCTCTCGACCATGAGTAGCTTACCTATGGTTTATAAATACGTCTGATTAAAAGTGTTCGACGACTATGCTCAACCCCAGGCTTTCCCTCCGTTTTCATAGTAGAGTATGGCTGAAACTGCCGTTAGTATACACGAGCAGATAGGGCCACCTCTGAAAAGAGAAATGTTGCAAACTATATCTACTTATAGTAATGATTTAATTAAAAAAGAACACTCTTCTTTCCACAAGATTTGAGAAATAATGACCTTTACAAAAAGATTAGGAAAATTAATGAAAAAAGTTAAGTTTTTCAGTACAACCCATACATCACAGAAGCATCTACACTTCCCGCCACACCACCCAAAACGTCACTACACAAATATATCCACAACACCCTTTCCTCCTTCACATGTAATACTTTCACGGGTGTTAGAGCCCCTCCCGTGGTTACACGGGTGACCGGTCCTTTGCTGAAAACACATTCGCCGAAAACTCCTTTGCCGAAAATATAAAAAAACGCAATACGTTATAAATATAAAGAGATATTTTCCACCGGT
Organism: Caprella mutica; assembly: GCA_947561585.1. NCBI lineage: Eukaryota > Metazoa > Arthropoda > Malacostraca > Amphipoda > Caprellidae > Caprella > Caprella mutica. The sequence goes on along the minus strand of CANNZV010000949.1, from coordinate 14,878 downwards.
GTGCAGACGTTTCGTCGACAGGCGTTTCGCCGACAGACGTTACGTCGACAGACATTTCGTCGACAAGCCGTTTCGTCGACAGGACTTTTCGCCGACAAGACGTTTCGTCGACAAATTTTTGTAAAATGGATATTAACACACTCTAATGTTACAAAACATGTACTTTAACAGAATAACGTATCATACGATCAAATTATGAAATAGAATACTGGTAAGGAGGAAAACTATTTAATAAATTTCAATCGTTTGTCTACTTTAATACTAAACCAAAACTATTCAATAATAAATTATTTTAAAGTAATTAAAAAAATTGTATATATAAGACAAAACTAAAAAATGTATAACATATATATATTAATTTCAGTAATTGGCTTCCTAAAAATTTCCTAAAAATAAAAGGATGGAAACTTTTTTTGTCGTCTCACTCGCTCTTCACTTCATAAATTTACATATATATATATATCGCATCAAATAATGAAATCATTGAAATCTAAATGACTGTATCCACACACAAAGAGCATTCTTAAATTTAATTCTTTGTCCATAAGTAGCCTCGTGTCACAACTGCCTATTAGTATCTTACCGTGTTGATTTGGGTAAATGTGTTGTTTCGAGTACTTTAAGAATATTAATAACAATTTATTAATTCTGAAATATTATGTAATGAGCTCATATTTTTCTTGGACGATCACTAATTCGAAGATGGGATATCGTTCGATAACTCTGAACTTTTTGGTAAAACAATAACCTAAGTATCGATAGACATTCAACGGCTAGTTTTTGTATAAAATCTTGACTTTTAATCAAGGATTACCACTCAATTACAGATAACCCGCAGTATTCGAATAGTGGACATTTACCAACTGAAAATTACTTATTATAGTATAGATTAAATGTAAATTTTTGAGAGGAAATTGTTTTAATTTTTTATAATCACAAACGTAACTCTTCCCAAAATTATTAAATTACTTTAAAATAATTTGTTATTATTGAATAGTTTTAGTTTAGTATTAAAGAAGAAAAACGATTGAAATATATTGAATAGTGTTCCTCCTTACCATTTTTCTATTTTGTAATTTCATCGTCTGATACATTATTCTATTAAAGTACATGTTTTGAAACATTAGAGTGTGTTAATATCCCCTTTATGAAAATTTGTCGACGAAACGTCTTGTCGACGAAAAGACCTGTCGACGAAATGTCTGTCGACGAAACGTCTGTCGGCGAAACGTCTGTCGACAAAACGTCTGTCAACCTTTCCACCTAAGGTTACGTTAGCGGTCCGTTTGGAGGAAGAGGGGTTCGAGGAGGGGGGCTTGCCCCCCCCCCCCCTCGGCCAGGTTTGATAGTGACAAAATGTATACTTTACTGTTTTTTACTGTAAGATAAGTATACCTCATTTAGGTAAATAATTGTAATTTTTTCGGTGAAATTGTCGTGCGACGAAAATGTTTTCGGCGAAGGTGTTTTCGACGAAAGCGATTTCGGCGAAGGTGTTTTTGGCAAAAGGACCTCGAACCGGTCACATGTGGGGCCCACCTCTCTTTTTGAAAAGTTTAAACTGTCTAGACTGCGATATCACTTCTTACATGCATATGATTGTGTGGGTATTGCAATGCAGATGTGGAGCAAACAATACACCAACACGATCACGCTTTTCCGAATTCTAAGCCTTCCAGAGGTATATTCGGTTCTGATAGGCCCATAACCTCACAGTTCTCACGTGTTTTTGGTGGATACATCTGAGGAGAGCTCGATCGTGCCTCGCTTCCTGAGGTCATGGGAGGGCTAAAAATATCACAACCAAATTACACAACTTCATCACGATAGGCAATTATGACGTATATAAGACCTTCCTTTTTTCAGAAAATTGCTTAAATACTTAAATGTATGATTCGTGTTTATTAAGAATTTGTTAAATTTTCATTAATGCATTTTTGATTTGCTATACCAGATCACGACACAATCCAATCGCCAGTGATGGTGACAGACAGTTCTTTCAAGTGAACATGATGATGGTGTTACAAAAAAAAATCTTTTTTCGTCATCATATTACTTTAATGTTCTTAAAAGACATTTTGAAATTACATTAATTACTTTTTACTTTTGTTTCAGAAGTATACTGTGCATGTTCCAGTCGAGAGAGACAATTTCATAGTCATTAGAGACTACAGATTTCCCTCGAAAGATAAATCCTGAAGTGAAAAAGGGAAAAACCAAACACAATCGTGCGTTTTAAATATTATATTTAGTGACTAGAGCAGCGGCTCCCTATAGGTGGTCTCGTGGACCCCTAAGGGGTCCCGCACTATAAGCAGTGAAACTAAGTCTTAAATTGGATAGTTTAAACAGTTTTGTGTTTAATTACTTAAATGAATTATATCTGTTATTTAATTTTATTTGGTTATAAATTTAAAAGCATTCCCAAATTTAGTTTCATAGTTTTCTAGTAGCATTAATTAATTAATTTAGTTTTCATTTTATTTATCATTTATTAGAAGTAATTATTAAATACCAAGTGTTATAAATCAATTTATTTTTAATACATTTGTAGTTTTAACATTCCATCTACAAACTTTTTAAATTGAATAATTAGTTTGATGAAATCTCCCAAGTACACGCGCTAAATTATCATTTTAACTCTGGGGTCCACAGCTAAAATTGTTTTCTATGCAGGGGTCACTGAAGAAAACGCTATAGGGAACCGCTGCACTAGAGCAAGGAAATCTTCAAGATTCAATCTTGTTTTCAAATGGGAAATAGCTTATGGCCAGTCTCTATGATAGAGTTTTTAGAAAGTCTACTTTAGACATCACTCAAAGGGATTTTTTCCGATTTAGCCTGAAGTCAGAATAGATGGAACATTCAAGAAGAGAGAAATGGGTTCTGTCGTAGAAGATGATTTTTGACGTTCACTCTGGAACTGTGTTGTCCGGTTGGAGATTTCTGCTACATAACTTGAATAGTCATCCTCAATCAAAAATCGGTTGAAAGGGAATAGGAACAACCAGAAGTGTGTTACTTGTCTGTAGATACTATTTCTTCAGTAGAGGAAACGTACATCCTAGTGGTGAGACAGAAAACCTACTTAGCATACTGTAACTGGATTGCAGCATTTTTTACCACGTATACAGGAAAATAATGAAACGGTCGTCAGCAAGTTGACGACTAGGAACAGGATTATGAACGAGTGAAGAAGTTGGAGAGACAGCAAAGAAGAGAGTAGGAGAAAGGACTGCACCCTACGTGACATATAAAGGAATGTTCAAGTTTTTGATTCAGGCAGGCCCTGATTTTATTACACCTTTTGTAAAAGTGGTAAAAACTGAGAGGCATGTCTCGATGTTAGTACCGTTCGTAGACATAGAAAACGGAGACAATTTTTGTGGTGAATATTTCACGGTCAATATTAAAATTCAGATGAGGATATTAGAAGCAATTGGTTCAGAAATTAGTCTGAATAAATAAATGGTACATATACTACTTTCCTAACCTTGTATCTCTTTATCTAAGCATTTTAGACCATACCTTCATGGAATAAAAGTGTTTATTTCGACGAATGCAACCTTATGTTAAAGTTTGGCAACGAAAGTGTCGGACACCCTGTATATTTTTAACTTTCACCACTGTGGGGAAAATTAGGTGATAATTTTCGTTAATTAAGGAGCGTTTACACGGGCACACATGTGTGCCACTGCTGTGTGTTCAGAGCTCTCGACACACACTTTTTGTGTGTGGCACACAAGTGTGGCACACAAAAAGAGCGATCGCTCCTGGAGCGAATGCATGTGTGGCACTGCTGTGTGCCGTAGAAATATACAAGTATGTAGCGTATAATTGAGTTACAGATAAACTAATTTAGCAGTTTTGATGGGTATTAGGATTTGTAGGTTAAATAAAGTTTTTACCAACAGGATAAAACGATATATTCACGAGATAGTTAATAAACTTGGTTATGTTAGTGGCAAGTTAAAGCTTGTAAAACAACAATTTAGATTTGGAAATTAGAAATTTATTCTACAGTAAAGTAGATATAACATTTACTAAACAAAACATCATATTGCGATATAAATGGGGAGGATGGTCATCAATGGGACAAAAAACACAGAAAGATTGATATTTCATTTACTATGGGCAAAGTATGAAAAATAAATAATCCATGAGTAATATAGATATTCCTTTATAAAATGAAACTAACTCGAATGCTATCACATATTCTGTTGACTAGAAAAAAATTAAATAAAAACCAAAAAAATTGTCCCATTGTATAACAGCACTGGTGAACAATGGAACATATTCTTGTGAACGATGGGACAGTTTATCAAACTTCTATATTGTTGAGGCTATGGTCAATTTTCAAGTTCGAATTATCTCTTTATGTTGTCCCACACTTAGTTGGTTCATATAATATCAGTTTAATGTCCTCTAGCCTCACCGATGCCATGTCAGGAACATTAGTAAAATTAAGCTCATTGCACTCGAATCTTCGCCTAACATCAATATTTCGTATTTATATTTTTCATGCTTTTGGCCAACAGAATATGTTTTAGAAATCGAATCAAATTCTACAAGTTCATAAAACTTCATTTCCAACGTTTTCGGTAGAGATTTAAGTTTTTCAGACGAATGGATCAGTTAAATTAAGAGTTCTATACCAGACCAAGAACAATAGTTCACAGGCCATCTACGGCGGATATTTAATGAAATGATTTCGAAGCCTTATCCTTAGTGGCACCAGCAAAAAGATCTTCTTTCTCTGGTGTATCAGTTGGAATCATGCTGCGTCTTTTTCTTTTATTAATGAAACTTGTTCTCTATGCAGTGCTTTGTGATGACCTCAGATTACTAAAGCCCTTGAACATGGTCGAAAGTCCCGCTTCAGCTGGAAGCTCTGTTTCTACAAGGAGCCCTGAAGCTACAGTTCACATTATTGTATCAAAAATAGATATTTATTGATTCATATGGAGTAACTAGACAGTTTGGTTGACAATAGGGCACTGTCCCATTGTTAACCAAATTTTCTGTCCTAATGATCACCATGACGCCATTTTGAAAACACATGGGTATAGCAGCTGAACTACAAAAGTATAAAGGCAATCCTTTCAAATGATCATATTTTACATATTACTTAATATCTTCTAAAAATGCCGTAAGAATTATATGTTAAATTAACTGATTTATAACAAGTGAAACAAAGTACGAAAAATTTGGTTTTCCCACCTCTAAAACACGTTTTCGCTTTTACACAGAGCTGACTGCACTTCAACCGCTGAATGCAATGCGAGTGAATGCACTGAAGTATGCCTAATTTAAACTAAGATTTTGTTACAAATTACCCTCAAATAAAAAAGTTATCCCAGTGTCCCATTGATGACCATCCTCCCCTAGAGATATTTAATCCATTGATAGTACAGAGTTTGAATACAGTGAAACACGTACCCGAGTTCATAACTCAGAGCCACTTCATATTTTTGGTGCACTATAGATAGTTTTCTACGATTAAAATCTTAAGAAAACCATGGTTATTGAGGGATAACTTGACGTATATTATTTTCAATAATTTAAACATAGAAAATACTTCAAAACTGAAGTTTATTTCATAATTCAGGTCCTTCATTTATACTCGAGTGCTTCATAACTCAGGAGTTTTAAGGCCCTGTTACACGGTGCGAGTAAACGTGCGAGTTGGCCTAGCGTGTTACTGTAGTGCAGCTACTCGCACAGTGTGACCGCATCAGTCGAGTAACTGTCATGTGCCGGAGGTTAGTAACTCGCATGCGAGTTACTACAATTTTTTTTTGTTTTTACTCGCCACTCATGGGCGAGTCAGCCACTCGCCTGTGAAACTCGGTTGTCAACTTGCATGGTATTGCAATATAACAGTAACTCGTACGTCATGCATTGCAGATATAGGGTTTTTTCTATTCTAAACCAGAATAATTTCTTATTCAATTAGGTAGCCGATTTGTCATATTTTCGTTTGAATTGGCTTCATATTGTTTGGGGTTTTATTTGATGGTTAATAAAACACGTATAAGTATATCTTATATAAGTTTGAAATTGCTATATTAAATATTATGAATAAAAAAAATTCATTGTCCTATAATATTTATCCAATTAATTAAAGGTTATTATTATTAATTATTGTTAATTTAATTAATAAATTATTATTTAAATTAATAAATTGTTAATTATTTCAATAAAAATCTTGATTAAATTTATAAATTGTTAATAAAATTATTAGTTAATAAAAAAATTATTTATTTATTAAATAAATATTACAATGCACAATGTGAGTACTATAAAGCGGTGTTTACACGGGCACACAAGTGTGACACTGGTGTGTGCCCAAATTGCTTCTTGAACGCAGTGTGTGGCACTATTTTCCAGTAAAGTGTTCACAAGTATACTTTGTGTCCGCACTGCTGAGTGTCACTCACTTGCCTGTGTTTCAGTTTCGGCACGTGTTAGTGACTAATATCCTATCAGTAAAGGCCTTGTTACACGGTGCGAGTTACTATCGTGACAGATGCAGTCCACTGTCACGATAGTAACTCGCACCGTAGGTACCTATTTCATTATTTTAAGTGATAATTGCACTATTTTAAGAAGAGCTTTTTTCCGCGCTGTTAAAAATGCAAGTGTGAAGCGAGCCTAAACCAAGCAATGAACAAGCGAAGAACGAATATTCAGAGTGAAAACTTCGATGAGATCAAAATGTCACTGAAGTTGTTCTGTTTCCAAATAGTTTCCAAGGAAGAAGTGTAAGCACCCTGTATTAAAATGTCTACCATTATAATTTTTTTCCTTTTATATTCACTGCCTTTTAGTAAGTAAAATCATAGAATAACCTTCGCGCAATGACAAAAATAGTCACTCTCACTCTTTGCTTACCTGTTCTTAAACTATGTCCATCAGTTCGAAATTGTTTTTACTAGTTGATAGTACAATAAGAGGCAATGAAAAAGAGACCAAGATACAGTTTTTTCGTCCATTGGTTAACGATTTACAAGTATTTGAAAAACAGGAAACATTTTTGTGGCCCATACTGTATGCATATGCATGGCCGTTGTTCGCATGGCAGTTTGCCGCATGTCAGTTGTCCGCAAGGCAGTTCTCAACATGGTACCCCGACTTCGTACGCGAACTCCGCTACCTTGTTTTGTTCATTATGACGTTTTCGTGACCTTGACCTTCGACTCGATCGCTCCGAAAATTTAATTAAACGGTTCTTGTATAATGAACAATCGTCTTACAAAATTTATGGCTATTTGGTTGAATACTTTTTGAGTTTTGTGACTAACTAAGATTACAGATAAATAAAAAAAAAATCCAATGATATTCGTATGGGGATCAATATTGCCGATGAAAACATAACCTTCATCAATTTTGCGAATGTAATAAACAAAAATAGTTTTTCAATTTATGATGATGAAAAGTTCTGTTATGGACATAATTACGCATCTAATATAAGAAATCATTTTGTTTCATTATTACCAATACTGAAACCATTGCATTCAGCTGGTTTTCAATTATTTCCAAATAATATAGATAATCTTGAATTATATTTGAGTTTACTTGATATTTGATTAATAATATATGAAAAAAATTAGTTGATATACCTATATCATAAATATATATATGTAACACAATCTGGAATCGTCTCCACATGATACATATCCCTTAAATTCAGAAAACCTGAGCACTCCAGAAGAGAGGTTTCCGACGTCTCCTCACCTGTAAAACACATTACGAACACGGTCTCTCCTCCCCAAAATCCATCTCTCAACCTTAGCCTCACTCTGTCTGAGTTTTTTTATCCTAACCCTAAACAGCAGTCGTGATCCCCAATTATTTTCATAACACTCTCCCTCTTTGCCCCTCTCCATCCTATAATGCATCATTGTCCCCTTACTCTGAACTTCAACTCGTCAACCCTCCCTCTCGTCTCGTTCCCACTCTTAAACCGTACTCACAATATCTCAATTACTCATATCCAAGATCAATCTCCCCTAGGCCTGGACCATGAACTCTGCCTGGTTTTTCCTTCTCATTCCCTCAAACACTCTCCTCAACACCTCATTCTCTGACCCATAATAATCTTGGCAAATTTCAGCTTTCCTTTCCTTGCACAGCTGCCACCGATAGGTTGGGGCCCACATTATTTTTCTCCATACTCCATTTTCATATTTTTGCAATCTTTCATTTCATATCTTTGCAATCTTTCATTTTCATATCTTTGCAATCTATCATTTTCATATCTATGCAATCTATCTATTTATCTCTGTCACTCTTTGATTTGACATTTTTTCAGCTATCTATATCCTCTCAGTTTTATACTCCCTAAGACGTTCTCTCCTCCCACTCCCACCTGCGCACCAAGATACCTAATTTTCTCCACCACATTTATCCCTCTTACCATCCCACACTCTTCCATTAAAGATCACTCACATACTCTTTTCTTTGTTCATCTTCAATTCACACTCCCCTGCTCTGCTCTCCAAAATCCCTATCATATCATCTGCCTCCCTACTGACCTCACCAGTAGCAGACCAACATCCGCGTGAAAGAGTACTGCTATTTTACCCCCATACTTCTGTAACCAAGACCAATCCTCAATATCTTCTCAATCACATTCGCCACAACCACCAATCAATGCTAGTTAGATATGGATAGTGAAGTCCGCGGACGTTATGTCCTTTCCTGGTTATTTTACGTGGTCTTATAATCCTAATAAATGAATACTATTGGTGATAGTATTAGAATCAGCCAAACTATTGGTAATCAGTTTCAATATTTTCAAACAGCATTGCCTAAATAATTTACATGCTGTATATATTTAATGAATATTCTAATTGATTGATTTTCATTATTTGATATTCATTCATTTATCTATTTGTTAAGAATAATTTATTATGTTTTATTCAAATTTATAATTTATAGTGATGTATAAAATATGTAGTAGATAGCAGTATGTGTAGCATAGAAAGAGTTATTTCACTAGTATTTACAATAAAATAATTGAAGAATCTATAAGATGCAATATAATCATATTTTTCTTCACTTGGTAGCCAGACTTACTGAAATAAATTTAAGTTTTAGAGTAAGATTTTTCTGTCTAGCTTTCAGCTAATTGAAATGTTATGTGTGGTATCGAAAAGAATTCCAATTTATTGGATATTTTATTATAAATTTATAAAATTTGTGATGCATACAAGAATAATGAATCATAGAAATAAAATTAAAACTTAATAAAATATCTAATATTACTTTCTCTATCTATTTTCTTTTAATTAAAAATTGAAATTTATAAATTTAGAGAATTTTTATAGAAAATTTAGAAAATTATACATATTTATATTTCTTAAATATGTACAATATGGATAGTCTCCGATAGCCAATGTAAGGTTGGTGAGGTCTCAGTGCCACAAGATGGATTCTCCGTTGGACAGAATGGCTCCGGAGTGACCTGAGATGAGGATGGATACACCAGCAGGAAGTTGGATCATTTTACCGGTAGAGGTGAGGATTCCAGATGGTCCAACGGTAATTTGGGGAACCAGTGAGCGTTTGGATCTTTTCTGAACATTGGATCCGTCAGAAAGAACGTATCCAGATGGTCCCTCTAAGATGATCTCAACTGGTTCCTGAAATTGGACGTTCCTTCCATCTGGAAAGACGATTCCAGAAGGTCCAACCAGGGGACCACTGATAGGTTGGGCGCTGGCAACAGCAAAAAATACGAAAAGAGGAACCTGCACAGCGAAGATCAAAAGGTTAGTAAACTGACGAAGAATCGAGAGAACATATTTACTATGAAGTGTATTAGAATTTACACCAAAGACTTACGAAAAGCTTCATTTTTGTGTTTATTGTTTTCCTGAAGTGAAGATGATCTCGTTTACAAGGCTACGGGGACACTGAGTACAACTGCCTAAGATTCTGATGCCTTTATATACTACCAGAGGTTACTAACCACCGGACTATAAACAGATAAAATATAGACCGAATCTAGCCATGCAAGGTCAGGTGCTTCGATTATAATTAATTGCGTCTGGTATGGACAATAATTTGGACGTATGGTTATAAGTTTCAAAAGGTTTTAAGTGGAAATTTAATTTTGTAATTAAAACAGTTGCTTTGTTTTGATGTTGTTTAGTTAAATTTTTCTTACAATATGATAGTTGAATTTTCATTGATTTATTAAATCTATTATTTGGTTAGATAGCTACTGAATATATATATTATGTAGAATGATAAAACTTTTGATAAAATCATTCTACTAAATGTCCCGATTAATGATCTAATTTTATGAGTTATTTCTAAATCAGACATTCAATGTATATCTCACAGTAATATCTTCAATGCATATCATATTTAATATAATGATCAAATTGATTGATAGCCAATATTCACGTATTAGATTTAATTTGTGAGAAAATGAATTAAATATTGCACATGCAAAATAACATATTATATGATGATAGGGTAAGTTCCGAGTTATTGAACGGCTCAACGTTATCGAACTCGTAAGAAAAAAAATATTGATTATTATTTAACTTTTATTTTAATTGGTGTCCATGATACTTGCACGAATAAAGGAAATGAATTAAAATTAAAGTTAAATTATAGTTTTTTCTTATGTGCCATAAAATGAAGAACCGTCCGATAACTCGGAACTTACCCTATTTATTTTTTTGAAGAATTTTTTTTTAATGTTTACAAATCTGAGAAAGTATAAAATAGCATAAATTTTATTGTTTATATAATGATGGTACCGATCTAAAGAACCAAAGTGTGAATTCAATAGACACTCGTAGGTTTATAGATAGGCGTGGGCTACTTTAAACATGCGTGGAATATTACCTAACTAAAAACGACCTTCAAAGATCGGAAGATTTGTATCATCTTCACCAACCGAACCGAGTGATCTTGGGTATATAAAGAAGCCATTCTTTGAGCAGCCACATCCATTCGATCTGTAGTTGCCTTGTTGAGGAGTTCTACTTGGAGAACCATCTATACTTCGATAAAATGAAATTCTTGGTAAGTTTATCTTCTTATTAATGAAATAAAATTGAATATCAATTGAAGGTTAGTTTCTGACTCTTGTAATATCTTTTCAGGTAGCATTTTGTGTCTTAGCTGTTGCTAATGCTCAAGTTGGGCCTTCAGGCATCGTAAGCCCAGATGGCAAGAATATTCAGTTCGATCGAGAATTGGCCAATAGCATTGCACTGGTTGGACCATCAGGAATCGTGAGAAAGGATGGAAACAATTTGCAATTTGGTGCAGATCAAATCACTTTGGATTCATTCGCCCCTATTCCAGTTGCCCAGTATGTAACAGATCAGGTCATGGGACCTTCTGGAATCGTCAGAGAAGATGGTAACAATGTTCAGTTTTCCCTAGACTACGCTGACAATATTGTCCTCGTAGGACCATCTGGAATTGTTAAGAAAGACGGAAACAACGTACAACTGAGAAATAAACGTAGCACTGGAAACGTTAAAACTCTCGTAGGATCATCCGGCCTCATGTCCTCCACTGGTATGACTTTCGCTCTTCCCGCCGGTGTCACCGTCTCAGTTATGGGCGACTCTGGAGCCATCCCCTCCAACGGACAAATCATTCAATTTTAGAGAGCAAAATGCTTTTCATGTTGTTCCAATAATTTGTTCTTTGAATATCACTTGAAAAATCATACTTCAATTATTCACATCCTTTTATACAAAATCCAATTTGTAGATCAAATTTTAGATTTTCTTAAGAAGATCTCGGTGAATACCTCGCTGAGTTATTTTTATTTACTTTATTCGAGAAAAGTAATAACTAATTACTTTGATTTCTGACAAAAATGATACACTTATCATATCATATATATAATTTTTCCAATCTCAAATGACGCTATTGAATATAAATTACCATTATTTTGCATCACAAAGCATTGATTATACATTCTATCTGATTAACGTCTAAGAGCTTGCAATTGAATTAATATTTATTGGATTTATAACCTTCAAGAACTGTAAAGTGTAGAAGTTAATTCTAAATGAGTTCACATTGAGATAAAACCTGTTATAAATGTGAAAAACAAACAGTATTGCGCCTTTAGTAAAGTAAAAAAAATAGCATGATGGAGAATTTAATTAGTGATTGTTTCAATCATATAATGAAGAATTCAATTGCTTCAAAATGCTAACCAATTTCTGGTAGACTACAATATGCTAAAAAAAAGAATCTAAACAAAAGAATTAAGTTCATTTTGTATATTCACGTCAGACTGTTCACATTGCAGAATTTTCCGGAAAACAGAAAATAAAACATAGAGGGTGGGTCAAAAAAAGTGGAGCCCAACTTTGATTTGATATATCTCAGAAAGTACTAACGTTATGAATTTTCTAAAATCACTTTTGTGTTCGTCAATTCTTTTTAAATAACTTTGTAAAATTCAAAACTATTCATACATAAATATAGATGCTATAGATATTATTGTAAATGGTGTCATAAGTATGTTTGTGCACAAACATAAAGTTACAAAGATTGTTTTTAATTACAGAAAAACACGATAATAATTTGTATCATATCATAACAACCCATTATAAAATATATATAATCTAGATTTCTCTCTCACTATCTACCGAATCCCTCCACATGTCCTCCATTTCTACCCGAATTATCTAATTCAATCTATATTCTAATTGCTGCCATAACGATCGCTGTGCGACATTTGCTAACTGATTTGTTCAACAATCGCATTATTTCACTAATCTATGCAAATGAGGTGCACTCAGGATCACTGGACACGACGCCAGGTGATTTTTTTCTTATTTGGACATTGAAGAGTAAAGAGTACTCAACTCCGCTTGAAAATTTAGGACACTTGAATGAGAGAATCACAAGTGAAGTGATACTCTACGAAAATTCTGCAATAATCAAAAAAATTATGGCAGCAATGAGAACAAAGATTGAATTATGTCACAAAATGGAGGACATGAGTAGAAATTAAGTGAGGAATTAAGACTAAATATTTATTTAATAATGGTTTGATAATGATATATTGTGAAGGATTGTTGTGTTAGATATTTTTGTTAGAAAATATATTTTTAGTAAACTTTTATGTTTGTGCAGAAGCATACTTTTGAAACCGCTTACTATAATCACTGTAGCATCAATATTGATGAATGAATAGTTTTGAATTTTACATCATTTATGTAAAAAAGAGTAGACGAACATTGTGGTATTTTTAGAAAATTCATAACGTAAGTACTTTCTGAGATATATCATTCCAAATTGGGTTCCGCTTCTTTTGACCCACCCTGTATAGTGAAGTTTTTATTTTATTTCTTAGAGGAAAATCCGACTATTGTGAAATAATGAAAAAGGTATTTCAAATCAGTACAGTGTTGACATTATCTGATTTCAGTTATATGTTATATTTAATTACTCTAATTGAAATAAAATATATTATATGAATGTAGCTAATTAAACCTTTAAACAGTACAGCAAATTTAGATTTAGACACATCATAAAATACACATTTTTCTTACTAGCAAATATTAGGCAAAGTCGTTATTACCTCACCGAGAAGAACCTCAACTCACTGTTACATCACTCACAATGACTTGAGCTCATCACTGTGACTTTGAATAAAGAAAACTGTGTTAGGTGAAGCTTAACATTGACCCAAAGAAACTCAATGTTAATGGTAGCAAAAAACTTGAAAACGCGATTATACTTACTAAGTAAAAACTAGAAATAAAATTTATTATATAATTCATAGTGGCAGAGGCTTGTAAATACAACATGGGGTGAGTTACGAGTTAAAGAACAGTTTAATATTCACGATCGCATAATAAGTCACTGTGATGATGTACTATCATAGAAAAGAGTCACTGTGATGATGTACTATCAAAGAAAAGAGTCACTGTGATGATGTACTATCAGAGAAAAGAGACACTGTGATGATGTACTATCATAGAAAAGAGTCACTGTGATGATGTACTATCAGAGAAAAGAGACACTGTGATGATGTACTATCAGAGAAAAGAGTCACTGTGATGATGTACTATCAGAGAAAAGAGTCACTATGATTATGTACTATCAGAGAAAAGAGTCACTGTGACGATGTACTATCAGAGAAAAGAGTCACTGTGATGATGTACTATCAGAGAAAAGAGTCACTGTGATGATGTACTATCAGATAAAAGAGTCACTGTGATGATGTACTATTAGAGAAAAGAGACACTGTGATGATGTACTATCAGAGAAAAGAGTCACTGTGATGATGTACTATCAGAGAAAAGAGTCACTGTGATGATGTACTATTAGAGAAAAGAGACACTGTGATGATGTACTATCAGAGAATAGAGTCACTGTGATGATGTACTATCAGAGAAAAGAGTCACTGTGATGATGTACTATTAGAGAAAAGAGACACTGTGATGATGTACTATCAGAGAAAAGAGTCACTGTGATGATGTACTATCATAGAAAAGAGTCACTGTGATGATGTACTATCAGAGAAAAGAGTCACTGTGATGATGTACTATCAGAGAAAAGAGACACTGTGATGATGTACTATCATAGAAAAGAGTCACTGTGATGATGTACTATCAGAGAAAAGAGACACTGTTATGATGTACTATCAGAGAAAAGAGTCACTGTGATGATGTACTATCAGAGAAAAGAGTCACTGTGATGATGTACTATCAGAGAAAAGAGTCACTGTGGTGATGTACTATCAGAGAAAAGAGTCACTGTGATGATGTACTATCAGAGAAAAGAGTCACTGTGATGATGTACTATCAGAGAAAAGAGTCACTATGATGATGTACTATCAGAGAAAAGAGTCACTGTGACGATGTACTATCAGAGA
>CANNZV010000948.1:75523-271705 GCA_947561585.1 Caprella mutica | reverse complement strand
AAAGGTAAATCTCAATTTAAAAAACTCTTTCACAATTCAAAATAATTTGGAAAGGAAGTTTAGGTGGGGTCTGAGATGATTGAAGGGTCTTCTCTGCATTTTCGATGATCTACCATTACTAATTCACAGTATGTTCAAATTAATAGGAACTGGTTCTATTTTAAAGAATTTTGCATTACTGAAAAAAGTTCTCTAGTAACATGCATCTCTCGTAGCAATTGAAACTGCATCTCTCATAGCAGTGTCAACTTCATCAACTTCGACAACTGCACCTCTCGTTGCAGTTGGAACTGCTTCTCTCATTGTAGTAGAAACTCCATCTCTCGTAGCAGTAAAGAATGCATATATCGTAGCTCTAGAAACTGCATATCTCGTAGCAGTAGAGACTGCATCTCTCGTAGTAGTAGAGACTGCATCTCTCGTAGCAGTAGAAACTGTATCTCTCGTAGCAGTAGGAACTGCATCTCTCGTAGAAGTAGAAACTGCATCTTTCTTACCAGTATAAACAGCATCTCTCGTAGCAGTAGAAACTGAATCTCTCGTTGAAGTAGATACTGCATCTCTCGTGGCAGTAGAGTCTGCATCTCTCGTAGCAGTAGAGAGTAGAGACTGCTTCTCTCGTAGCAGTAGAAACTGCATCTCTCGTAGCAGTAGAAACTGCATCTCTCGTAGCAGTAGAAACTGCATATCTCGTAGCAGAAGGGACTTCATCTCTCGTAGAAGTAGAAACGGTATCTTTTGTAGCAGTTGAAACGGCATCTCTCGTAGCAGTAGAAACTGTGTCTCCCGTAGAAATAGAGACTGCATCTATCTGTGCAGTATAAACTGCATCTCTCGTAGCAGTAGAAACTGAACTTCTCGTAGAAGTAGAAAATGTATCTCTCGTAGAAGTAGTAAATAGCAATTTGTCATCTAAATTCCTATTCTTCATTCCCATTCACGATTTCAAAGAGATGAATTCCTATGTGATGCATATTCAAATTCAGCAAAAGAAATCTTCATCAAAACGACGAAGTTACGACTCTCGGAAATATGAAAGATATTTTGATATTTGATAATTACTGTCCAAAATGTTTTAGAATGGTCTAAAAATAGTTTATGATGATTATGATGTTTCAATTTGTTTCAGGATATTCAGATATATTTTATGATATTCTATGTAGAATGGTATAAATGTTTTAAGATGCTTCAGGATGTTCCAATATTCTTTAGGATATTCTAAGATACTTTAGAATATTATAAGAAACTTTATGATATTCTGAGATACTTTAGGATATTCAATGATGTGTTATGATAGTCTGAAAATTTGTATGTTGTTCTAAGATATTTTGTAATGCTCCTGGAATCTAATGAGATGTTTTAGGATTGTTTAAGATGTTTTAAGATGTTCTAAGATGTACTAAGATGTTCTTAGATGTTCCAAGATATAATGTTCCCGTATGTTCTAAGATGCTCTCAAATTTTCCATCTCATAAGACGGATAATAATTTGAAGATTATTGTTGGAAGGAAATCGTATTAGAATATGATGAGCTTTTTTATCCTTATTTATATTAGCATCTGCACAATATCCATTTCCAATAACATAGCAAATTCTTTCGCTAATAATGCTGAAATGCTCAGTTTTTAAAAGATCAAATATTAGAGTTTTCATCTTTTAGACCAATTTACTTTAAATTTACTAGACCAATTTACATTAAATTATGAATTATTCGTCTCTTCAATTGTATCTAATTTAACTGATCAATACTCATAATCACTCACTCTCTCAATCATTCCTAACTCATTCACCCACTCACTCAACCATTGACTAACCACTAAGTCAACCACATTGACTCACTCATTCACTAACTCAATCACTCACTATATCATTCACTCTCTCACTCAATCATTCACTCATTCCTCCGTCAAGCCAATATGTTAAATTAAATACCTCTTCTATGGCTATTTCATTTGTGTGAGCTGCATGGAGTGGTTAATCAATGAATAAAGAAGATGAATTGAGAATTAATCATTGAATAATCAATGAAATATTGTTACAATCTGAGCTACGAATATCCGTTCTCTCGTTTATATTGTATTAATAGGTTAGTTGTATTATATGGGTCTGCATTATTAACAATTAAATTGGTCTGCATTGTTACCAATTGTATGGTATGGATTTTTGATAATTACACGGTAAGGATTGTTGGCAATTATTTGGTATGAATATTATTTACTTTTAAGGTATGGATTGTTAATATGTATTTACAGGATATGGATTGCCTACGTACAATTGTGAACAATTATCTGAGTATGGACTGTAAACGACAGAGAAGTCGAAATGGTGATGGACTAATTTAATATTAGAGAGCAAAAGCGTTAGGTAGATCCCTTACCTTTGAGGAGGGCCCAAACTTTAGATTAAGGAAAATTCTTAATATGATAGATAAATCCTTTAATCTCTCTGTTCTTCAAAAGTTATTATTCATGTATTATAAAACTGAATCTTGACTACACTCTTGTTGGAGTTAATCTAGAATATTTACTGAAATTCCATCCAACTTACATTACAAAATAGAGCTATCAGTAAATATCAGAATTATCGATTAGTTTACCCTTTAAAGTGATTAATGATAGCTAATATTTAGTGATTCCAATTTTTGATTTCATCACAACATTTTACATGTTTTTTCAATCTCACTGTTCTTGGTCTGAAATTTCAGATAATTTTAGTGTGAATTATTCAATTGGAACACCTTTCTGAAAATGTGTTACAACAATAGTGATAGAGCATTGTGAAAGTAATATTAAAATTTATTCGAAAATTAGTGTAATTATTTTGTAAAAAAACAATATTATTCAGTATATTTTACAATTCCTAACACAGTTTTCAATCAATATTATCTATATGCAGTTTTAGGGTAGTTAATTCCAGAGAGTGATGCCTTTAATTTCATATGAGAGAATTTCAAATCTGAATAAAACTAATCCACAAAACATTTAAAATATTCAATCTTGATATTTTCGGTAAAAAGTAGCAGATCAAATTATTCACACGTTATTATTTTCTACTAATTGATAGCAATAAGAATGAAATTGAACTTATATCAGAAAAGTTTATTTAAATCAAATTACCGAAATTCTTGAACATTTTTCTAAGAAATTGTTAATATTCTTCAAAGAGATTAATATTTTTTTTTTTTTTCGAAAAAAAATGCATTACTAAAATTTTATTCCAATTAAATTTCACACACAAATAAAATCAAAATCAAAGCTACATTATATCGTAAATAAAAAGACAATTAAGAACTAGTCAGTTTTGGTTGCAAATATTGATACAAAGCCTTATTCTAATGATATATAAAACTTCATTAAATAACATTGATGATTATTGAGACGAAGAGATAACTATCTTAGTGAATGGTCTAAATAATCCAGTGAGGGTTCTTCAAATGAGAACAAATGAGGCTCTTGAATGAAAACAAATTCTTTACTTACAATTTATTAAACAAGAGACGTTTGATTCACTCATGAGAAAGTGATACCTGTTGTACATCATTAATTTCGAGGTTACATTATATTTCTCAAAAGATGCTCGGAAAAGTATTCACTTTTTTGAGAATTTTTTTAATGAATATGAAAATATATGAATATCAAACTAATGGCAATAGAAAAGTTTTGTTGAAATAACTGTTGAATATTCTTTCATAGTTGCTCGTTTGTACTAAAGACGAATAACACCCAATGTTCAACTTCTGACTATCGGGAGTAATTGTGTAAGTTTTTTAAGTTGTACAACACCTATGTGTTAGAAATTCTGAAAACCCAGTATTTAGGATAAAAAACAGCAGCAGAATAAAACAAGAATGAGGAATATAAAGAATTCACAATTTGTTTACAATGAACAAAGTTTGGTTTACTTTCTTTTCAAGTATTATCGCGAAATTTTTTCTCAAGATTATCTCAACCTATCAGTAGTAAACGAAAAGATGCCATTTAGTGAATTGGGAGTACCTAATGATACCAAATAGTAAAGAATTTTAAAACTGAAAGTTTGAGGTAATAAAATAGTATAGTTCTACTTTAACCTCAACATAATGATGAAAATTAATTCTGATTTTGATAAGTCTTGTTGACATTTATCAGAGTTTGGAAATATTGATGTGGAATGTTTAAATACTTCATAGTTACTTCAGGATATTACATTAAATTTAATATCGTTCATTTCCTCATTAACTGCAAAACTTTGACGAATTCGGAAATGGTTGCTTCCAAATTAACGGATAATTCCATGTACATCTTCAAACATGTAAGAAAAAGGTAAATAATATTTATCTGTGAGTCGTCACTTGGCCGAATTATACTCGGCCGAAGGATATTTGGCCTAACGGACATTCGGCTGAGCGGACATTTGGCCGAAAAACAATTGGCCGAAAATTGATTTGGCGTAAATTTAGCCGAGCAGACATTTAGCCGAAGGACTTTTAATTATTCAATGTAAATCTATATTACGAACTGAAGCCTCCGTTCAAGTATATTATAATTTTTATCAATGGAATTTTGATGTCATTTAATAAAAAGGAAATTAAATTTGTATATGTACATAATGTGTATCCATATTACGAACCGCAGCCTCCTGTTAAATTCAATAAATATTTTTTTTATTTCCATCGAATTCAAAGATATTTCATGAAAAGGAAAATAAATTTAAATATGTACTTTTATTGTGTTTCCAACTATTCATATTACGAACTGCAAGCATATATTGCTTAACAATATGAATTTTTTCATAATCGATTTCATCGCTAATACATAAGGAGTGGAAAAATCTTTCCTTCATACTTTTGAACTAGTTATCATTGGTTCTTATATTATTCAAAGTTATCATTTTTATGATATCAAATAATATTACATATCCCATTTTTTTCCAAATAAAGATATTTCGGCCAAAAGTACTTTCAGCCAAATATCCGTTAGGTCAAATATACCGTGTGGGCCAAAAGTCACTTTACGATTTTAAAATTTTATTATGCACAAACCAAAAATGATAAAAAATCTTTAGCAAACGGCAAATGGAAGAAGAATACTTAAAGTTTTAGTGGATATGAACCGAAATCACTGTACCACATCACATTGCAAATATTTCAAACATACTTTTAAATGTGTGAAATCGTAAGCCTCTAAAAATGACTAAGTTCAACATGGACGAGAGAGCCGCAATTGTTGAATATTAATTACTTTCAACAAAATGGATTATTTGCTAAAGTAATCCTCAGTAAGGAGTTGTTCTAT
The DNA here is from genome assembly GCA_947561585.1 of Caprella mutica. NCBI lineage: Eukaryota > Metazoa > Arthropoda > Malacostraca > Amphipoda > Caprellidae > Caprella > Caprella mutica. The sequence continues at coordinate 266,432 of CANNZV010000948.1, read as the reverse complement.
CAGAAATGTTAATAGGATTCCATCTGAACCATGAGTTCTTGCCTTGATAGAAAAATTCAGACAAACGAAATCATGTACTGACAATGAGCGAACTGGAACATCGAAGTCATTTCGCACTGAAGTTATTCAGCGTGTGAATCATAGATTCACATAAAATTCAGTTGATACCAGAATAACAAGACACAGACCACCAAAACCGAGAAGAATTAGCACGATCATTCATGAATTTGGCAACTGACGAATTATTCATTACATACAATAATGCCGTTGAATCTCCTGTTTATCTCAATATAATACACGTGAATAAACAGAACTGTAGATATTTAAACAGAATCAATACCCAAATTGTTCATAAACAGCCATTCCATCCACAGAAAGTAATTGTCTGGTGCGGATTATCAAGCTCTAAAATCTTTGGGCCATACTTCTTTGAAGATGATGGAAGGACTGCTACAGCTTAAATAATAATGGAAGCCATTGGAATATTTTTATATGAAAATATTAAATTTATTCTTTTATTTACAGTTTACTATGTATATATTCTTTTATAGTTTTTGCGTAATAAAAGTAAAAATGGTAAAATGACTTTTCGAAAGTGACTTGGCCATTCGGCCAAGTGTCCGTCCACCTTTTTATCATATGACTTTTATTTTAATCGATATCCATTCTATCTGCTGGTATCATGGATACCAATTAAAGTTAAATTTAAATAATTTCTCTTATATTATTTTTTCCTGTATGATGGAAAATATGTGCAAGATTAGGATACATTTATTTATCATTAAAGAATTTACATTTTATATTCATATAAATCTTAGGAAACAGCTACAAATCAATTCAAGAGATACCAATGCGTAAAATGTACAACTTTCACACCTTTCATATTTCCCTATTATTATCCCCACTAATCTTGCTTCAGAAAGTTTGCTCACTAACTTAGCTGCTGGTTCGCCTGAACCAGCATTGAAACTATCATAAAAAAATCTACCGAATGAACATTTCAATAATTTTTTCATTAATAATCTCCATTTAATATTTTACATATTCGCTAGTAAACGCAATGTGATATTTTTCATTTAAAATAAAAGTGACAACAATCATAAGAAACAACTATTCCTTATACATTAATCTTGGCCATTGAGTATAAAGCTTGGTGTGTGCTATTAAGGGTTACAGTTAAGTGATTAGAGCGAGATCTCATGTCAAGAAAGACCTGTCATATACTCCTAATATATTTTAATAAATGCACAAAATTATCATAATATGAGTATCTCTCAATATATCACCTTCGTTTTCGTATGTAATTATATGAAACAATAAAAGTCATGACAAACAGTTTCCAAATTGGTCTAGAATTACAGTTAATCTTATTTTTCCTAGAGTACTGTTTCGTTGGTACCCGCCAATGAGTTTCTAGGGTTTAAGAGTTGTCCTGTAAGTTTTCTCTCTCAATTCACCGCCGGAAAAGTTTCCCACCCACACTTCTCCATATGGTAAGTTCACCGCAACTCAGATCACAGTGCAATAAACTTCATCCTAAAAATAAAGTATTTGAAAATATAACATAATTAAAGATTACAAATATGATCAACATATGTTCATTTTTTATATAAGCCGCCGCTTCTTCTGAAGCATTCAGTTGTATAGTAAGTAGTCCATTCTTTTTATGGAAGAGTACATAAGCGTGAATGAAAACTATCCGGAATTAATTTTGAACAATAATTTTCTCGAGAAACAGGAAACCAAAGTAAGAAAGAGCTTTATTTAATCTTATGCTCTTCTACAAAACTTGTTCTAGCCTTGAATGAACATAGCGATGTCGCTAACTGTATGGGAGGCATTGAACGCAATTAAGTTAGTAAATTTTAATCATTTGTCATTTGTTCTCGAAATTCTAGTCATTTTAATGATTTCTCTGTCACAGATACTCGTAAATTAAACTTATGGGGAGTGTATTATTATTATTATTATAGTAAATATGGAAATATGTTTTTCTTCTTATGCCTACATTGCCACACGTCAGCACATTACAATTCTTTTTTAATATAAGTGATTTACTATGATTTACGCCGATGCATTAATATTTTGTTTTTTTATATAAGCCAATAAATTTTTAGGAGTGACAAGAAATATATAGAATAATTTCAAGAGGATGTGATTAGAAAACACACATCAAGCTGGCTAGGGTTAAGAAATAAAACTATACCTGAATAATTTTGATTCAATTTTTCTCTTATCTGTACAATCATTTTTTGTGTGTGAATCTTTGAGTATTATAATTTCAAAATATGTGTTTCTAAGTTATGATTGTAGGGTCAGAAATTTTATTTTCAATTGGAATTAAGATATTCATCCTTCAAAAACAGAAATAAATAAATTCATTAATCAAATATATTTCAATAATATATTCCCTTATGCGTTTTGATTCGGTCATCAAAAGTGTCTCTCTGTGACAGTCATTGCTGAGAGAATCTTGCGTCTTCTTCTTCAAGATAAACAAATGTTAATCACTGTACATCAAACTTTCTAATTTGCTCTAATTTAATTCAATTTGCATATTAAATAATTAGAGACGAAGGAAAGATTTTATTAATGGAAAATAAAATAATAGAATTTAATGAAGGAAAGATTTATTGATCTTGTAGAGTATAAAATTCAATTCAGTACTTTTACATTAATATAGATAATAAAAATGTATCTGATAATAGTAAACAAGTTTAACTGTTTTTTGAATTGATCAAATATTAAGCAGTACTATTAGGCTACAAAAAAAATCTTGAAACCAAAGAGAAAGTCCATGAACTATATAACTATTAACTGATGATATTTTGTGAAAGAAACCAGATTACCTATTTCTCGCGAGCAATAAATTGGATTATTAACTGTCAACATTTTCTAAATATCTAGTATTTCAAAAGAAAAACATTTCTTATAAAAAGTTCAAAGGATATTTCTATGAACTCCTACTCTCTTTTGATTAGTATAGTCAATCTTATAAGGCGGTATTTTATACTACCGCCAGGAGCGAAAGGGTTGAATTAGAAAAGAAATATTTACCAGCGAAGTAGTAAAGGACGGCGCTCTTCCAGAATGTGCTGAAAATAGTTCAAATCATTATCAGCGCAACCAAGTAGAAAATGCGCCATCCACCGAGCCTGCTTCTGCTTCACCATCCACCGAGCCTGCTCCTGCTTCACCATCAACCGAGCCTGCTCCTACTTCTCCTTCCACCGAGCCTGCTCCTACTTCACCATCCACCAAGCCACAACCAGGCCCCTCTAGATTGAATGTTTCATTTTTAGGAACATCTTTTAAAAACATTTGGCCATTCCCAAAGGCTCCTCCTAGAAAGAGCAACAACAGAAGCAGATAAGCAAGAAGGTTTTTTGTAATCTCAAAAGGGCTATAGTCAATGAGTAAGGATATGGCATTCAAGGATTTTGTAATATTTTCCATAAAAATATAAAATTCGTACATTTTCCCCCTTTCTTTAGTACTGTAACGAACTCACCCGGACTTCCAGGTGAGTTTGTACACAATAAAGTATCTCATTAAAATCTACATTAAGAGAGAACCATAAGATTTAAAATAATTTATTTTGTAGTTATAAGCAGTGGAATACCTATATATTCGATTGTGAGTTAGAACGAATTTGTATCCCGAATAGTTAAGATTCCATAAGCCTTGAAAGGATAAATGTACGAACTCATCCGGTTCTCCCATATACAGGGTGGGTCAAAAAAGCGGAACCCAACTTTGATTTAATATATCTCAGAAACTACTAACGTTATGAATTTTCTAAAATTACCATTGTGTTCATCTACTTTTTTAAACTAATGATGAAAAATTCAAAACTATTCATTAATCAATATTAATTCTACAGCTATTATAGTAACGGTGTCGTCATAAGTATGCTTGCGCACAAACAGAAAATTTTACTATATATTTTTTTTGACAAAAATACCTAACACAACAATCCTTCACAATATATCATTAACAAACCATTATTAAATAGATATTAAGTCTTAATTCCTTTTTTAATTTCTACACATGTCCTCCATTTCATGACAAAATTCAATCCTTGTTCTCATTGCTGCCATAACTCTTTTAATTAATGCGGAATATTCTTAGAGAAAATTCACTTCATTTGTGATTCTTTCATTCAAGTCGTCTAAGTTCACAGGCGCAAATGAGTACTCTTTACTCTTCAATGTCCAAATAAGAAAAAATCACCTGGTGTCATGTCCAGTGATCTTGGGGGTGCCTCATTTGCTTGGATAAGTGCAATAATGCAATTATTGAACACATCAGTAAGCAAATGTCGTACAGCGATCGTTATGGCAGCAATGAGAATATGGATTGAATTAGACAATTCGGGAAGAAATGGAGGACATGTGGAGGGAGTCAGTAGATAGTAAGGAATAAATATAGACTAAATATACATTTAATAATGGGTGGTTAATGATATGATTCAAATATAAAGGATTATCGTGTTTATTTTTGTAATTAAAAACAATCTTCGTAATTTCATGTTTGTATGTTTGTGCGCATGTATACTTTTCACACCGATTACTATAATCACTGTAGCATCAATATAGATATATGAATAGTTTTGAATTTTTCACCATTTATGTAAAAAAAGTAAAGGAACACACAGTATTTTTAGAAAAATCATAGCGTTAGTAGTTTCTGAGATATATCAAATCAAATTTGGGTTCCTATTTTATTGACCCACCCTGTACATTTAGTGTTATGGGGCGAATTTAACAAAAACGTATTTCCTGATACCAAGTTCACCGAAAACTAATTTGCCGAAACCAATTTCACCGAAAACTAATATCGAACGTTAATACGCCACACCGGAGGAATTCTCTGAATATGAATTTGCTGAAACCCATATTTTCAGAAGTGGAGAATTGCCGTAAGTCGAATTGGAACAACATGTAAAATTATACAAATGTTACTGAAATTAAATGAAACAACGAGATCATATCCCATAGTGGTACGAAATGATCCATTTATCTGTTTCTTCGCTAATCATATTTAATGTACTATATGTATCTGTACATTACATTATGTATTCTTATCTTTCTACTTATTCTTAGTATGGTTCCTATAGTTACCTTAATATCAATCTCTAAATTACTTCCAATATTAATCTTACTTTTTATCCTTACATTATTATCTATTTTCACCTTACTATCTTTTCTATCCTTACTATATATTATATATTCTCACCTTATAAAGTATCATACGCAAACAGTTTTGAAAAAGTTTTAGTTCAGACTCAATTTAAGAATATGTAATTGTTGAATTGCTGCACAGATGTTTTGGAATATGTTACTCAGTTTACATTTTGTGTTGTTCAAAATGGTTATTTGTGAATAACATAACTATTTGTTATATTTAGATCTTTCCATTTTACGTCAGGCTTCAACGATTGTATCACAATTGCATCAATAAATTGGTTTGAGTTAAAAACATGGATTTATATCAACCCTTTATTAGTAATGTTATATACATATTACGAAATACAAACTTTCACTGTAATAGTAATGTCAAATTCATTTGAGAAATTGTTTTTTTTTTCGAGTTATAGGATTTTAATGATAAAATCACAGAGATTTATTGATTTAATTTGTTTTATTTTATTGGATTAAATTTTATTATCGACAAATTTGGGATTCATTCAGTATGTTTATCGATATTTCTTGTTATTGTTTTACCAAAATGTGATTCTTTGAAACAAGTTGTTGATTTTAAAGAATTATCAAACGGAATCCCATTTTTGAATTTTAACCATGTAAGAAAAAAAAATATTGAAAATCCTCTCCAGACTCCAAGAAAAATTATTATCAATATTTTCAAAGTACTCGAAAAGACACCTTTACTGAAACAAACAGAGCAAGATTTTAATAGGCAGTTGTGACACGAGGCTACTTGTAGAATATAGACAAAGAACAAGATTTAAGAATGCTCTTTGTGTGTAGATTTATCCCTTTTCCATTCAATGATTTCATTATTTGGTACGATATATTTATTTATTTTTTGTCTTGTTTATACAATTTTTCAAATTACTTCAAAATAAATTGGCATCATTAAGTAGTTCTGGTTTAGTATTAAAGAAGAAAAACGATTTAAATATATTTAATAGTTTTTCTCTTTACCATTATTACCTTACCATTTGTAATTTGATCATTTGATACATTATTCTGTTAATGTACATGTTCTGTAACATAAGAGTGTGATAATATCCCATTTAACAAAATTTGTCGACGAAACGTTCTGTCGACGAAAGGTCCTGTCGACCTTCATATATTATGAAAATTTCAAAAATATAACATGGATTAATAAATAATAATGTATTATCATTTCAGCTTCATAACTTTTGGAAAAGAGTGATGAAATAATAAAACTGATTTGCTGCACTGACAAATAATATATATCTTAACAAACCCACTACTCTACTATTCATTATTTTATACCAATTTATTCCTTTTTAAACATATTTCAATATCACACTGTTTCACCTCATCACTCTCCTTCTCTTCCATATCAGCAGACGGTACATCAAACTTCTCTCCATATTATTCATTCTTCTAGTTTGACCTCAGATCTGATTACTCTTCTGTTCCGCTCGTTTCAAGTTGCTCACTGTTTAAGACAACACATGCAACACACACCAGATTTCATTCAATATGAATGCGTGGGCATTAGTTTTTATTGATACGAGTTCAAGTGAAAGGAGAATAAGTGACAGAATACCGTATTAGTATCCTGCAATGGTAGTACTATCTTCTTCATTCATTTCGTCCATTTGTTAAATTGGATCTTGATTGTAGTCCAGCTCTGAATGATAATTTATAAAGACCCACTTTATACACAAGATATAATTGTATAAAAGATATTCGTTATCGAATATAGTATAAAAATTTAAGGGAGGACTTAATTAGCAAGTGCATGACTAGTAATATATATATTAAAATCAATTTGTATGCATAATATATTATCATTTTCAATAGAAATCTGAAGTCATCATTTATTCATTAGTAATGACTAACTTTAATGTAACTTCCGCTCAAAGTCAGCGATTATAAACTATAGGCACTCCATATGAATTATTTCACACAAAATTAAATAGAACCATTATCTTTCAATTCATGTTTTCATATGTCTATTTTGTTTGAAGCCCTAACTTACTTTTAGAAATGGTATCGCCCATAGTCAGTCCTAGACTAAGCAGAAAAATTTTCCTCAACTTCCAATATTTAGTATTTATAAATGTTCTTAAGATCTTATCATCAAAATGAAATACTGTTATTAATTATAAAATTGTTGTGCATTTATACACAATATGCATAAATGGAAACTTCTTACCTAGATTCACAGATTTTTTTTATTTTTTCATAAAAGAAAAGGTTCGTCATGAATTATATTTTTTTCTCGAATGCTTCGTTTGTATCGGCACTAATTTCTTATAGGGTAGCTAATTTGGTTGAATACTTTTGTAGTTATTGAGTTACAAATGGCTTTGACTTTGATCTTTGACATTTGATTTGATCGCTCCCAAAATCTAACAAAATGGTTCTTGCATATTGACCAATCGTCCCACCAAGTTTCTTGCAATATGGTTGAATAATTTTTGAGTTATAAATAACCATGACCTTGACCTTTGACCGGGTCACTCCCAAAAGTCTACCAGCAGGTCACTGGACAATGGACATAGACAAATCGCTTCACCAAATTTCAGACAATTTGGTTGAACACTTCTTCAGTTAAGTGAATAACAAGATGATAAATAAATAAATAAACGACGGCTAAAATATGACCTTCCCGCATTCTACGAAGGTAATAAAGACTAAGAATATTCTTAAAGTTTAATACAGACTAGTTTTATACGAATGTTAGTGGCAGTGTTTCTTTACCTCTACCTGGTGCTAAGTAAGTAAATACGGTTTTATGTAAATCTCCAACACGGAAAATTCCACCTATACAAATATATTCTATTCTTAGCTTAATTTAGCAGATCCTCATGGTTGCCAGACCATGAGGATCTGCTAAATTAAGCTGATTTTTTTTATTGCTTCTCGAAGAGTTAATAGGTATAAGTTCACTATGCTCGTATTTCAATAAAATTCCTTTTCAGGCTATTGTTGAAATGCAGTTTGGAGGATGAGGCCAGAACGTTGCAGCTGAAGTGGTTGTCATATACAAGATAAATAAATATACTCTTGCCTTTGCTTTCATCGTAGTTAAAACTTAACTTATCCCTAATTAATTGCAAACCACCAGCTAAATTCCCACACGGAAAATTCCACCGCATAAAGCTGGATTTCAATTTACATTAGGTATAACACCAATTAAAATTGATTTGAACTGATTTGTCAATGTTTTATTAGACAAATATTTAGGAAATTATAATTATATGTTAAGAGTTTCACAGATGATGATAACAAACATTACTTTCATTAAATAAAATTTCACTTTAGAGTATACAATATTTTTCACTTTTGAACCTCATCAATGGGGAGTGAGGGTTGCTTCATGAACCGCATAATATTTTGTTCGGTATATGTGAACAATTGTCCGTTATGAGCACCTCGCTTGAATTAAAACATGGATGATGTTGTTATGAGCAAACGACGATAATATTGAGTATCGTTCTACTAAAAATAACTTAAGGCAACTCTTTTCAAATATACCTTGTACTAGGATAGAACGCGCAAGTTATATCACCAAAGTGAATTTTACAGACGAGATATATGAAGGGTCGTATACTGAAATGACGTATTTCAATATTTTAGTAAAATAATTAGTAAAGTAAAACTATGTCAGAGTCTGTTGTCTTTATTATATTAACTTTAGTTTTGAACTTAACCCAATACCGCACAAGACATGTTCCAAATTTTTTTTGGTAGATCAATATTAAATAGTTACCCTTTTCAATTTAGAATAAGTTTAAGTCAAATATCTATTAGGAAGAGCTTTTGAGTGGTTTCAAATCTCAAATCATTATGTGGCATTGCCTACATTCATTTTTACGCTTCTTACTGCTAGAATATGATTATACGGACTGAATATAGACATTATTTGATATTTTTCTAATATCCTCCCCAGAGTACGTTGGGCGTTATAGGGTTAAAATATATTTCATTGGCATAGATGAATTATCATTGGACCGAAGTAATTTTTTTTTATATTTAAAAAATTGAAATTCATTTCAAGTAAAGCATCATTTCCCACATATAGGTATTCTTTAAACTGAAATGCTAGCAAGGAGATATTTGTGGTGGCCCTGAAAAAGGATGACCATATCGAAGGTATGATAAGTTGTCGCAAGCTTGTAATAATTGTCAAATGAATAAAAATTAAGCTAATGCCTCCCCATTTTCTCAATGGCCAACTGTTTAATTTATTAAGTAACAAATCCATATAGATTTCTTAGTATATGTAAATAATAAGAATTGGAAAGAGTGAAAATTGTTGGATTTAAGGGAAATGTGAATTTCAAGATTAAAAGTGAAGGTAGGATTATTGTCAGTTATGTTGACCAAATTATTAATTTCTGGGGAAATTTAGATACTGTAATGATGCAAAAAAAAAAAAAAAAACTTCCAGTAACTGATAAATAGAATCATGTTATATTCTAATAATTGTAAATCTATCGTTCTTGTTGACAAAGCCAATGTTGAGTAATAACTTAAGAAATATGAGTATGTTGAATTCACTAACAGTTTCTCTTCAAATGAAGAGACCTTTAGTTTGGCTATTTAATATTCTTAGAGAATTAAAAAAAATATCGAACTGTTTCTAATTTGTGATTTTCATCTGAAATGATAATGTATTGATTGTAAAAGTATGGATGTTAATCTATTTCACATATATTTGTATATTTGTGAACCATTGTATTGAATTCAGTGCACATTTGTATAAATATTTCTTTGCATATTAGAATTGAAATTTTTTCACATTTGTATTGAATTTTGAGCACATTCTTTTAAATTATGTGAGCTATAGTATTGTATTTGTTTACATTTGTATAAAATTTGAATCCTTACTTTATTAAATAGAGATAGATGAACAATTAAGATATATTATGGTATTAGTTCAATTTTTGAATTGGGTGAATCACACAATATATATTCTTATACATAATTAGTAAATTACTACTAATTTTCTAACTCGTTAATTTGATTTAATTTAAGTTAAAATAAAATATATGAATATTCATAAAGTTAAATTCAGCCTATTTTTATTCTAGTGCAGTGAAAATATTTGACTGTGTTCCACTACCTTCATCTTGTGCTTAATAAGTAAATACATAACTTATACTTTTAATTATTCATTGAATATATCAATAAAGAAAGACTTTACAAAATTAAATTATTATAATTAAAGAATGACAGAAATTTTGGACATTTTGGGAGTCAAAATATAATAACAATGTTTTTAATAAGGTCGGACGGGGTATCACTGCGCAGAATACCGCAAACTCTGTACTTACTCAAAAACTAAATGTACTAGAAAAACTCTTTTTTTTAGTTGTCAGTTTCGAAATAATACCTAAATAAATGAAATACTTATTAATAATTTTTCTTGCCTCACTTTAAGTGAGTGTATCGGGGTATCACTACGCATATGAAGAGGTATTACAGCGCATTACATAAATATAGCACTTATCTCCCCCTCCTAAAATCCTCCTCTCCCCATTTCAATACCCCTCCTCCCCCCTATCTAAAGCTCCTTCTTTACCATCATCTAAATATCCCTCTCCTCCCATATAAATCTACCTCTCTTCCCATCTAAATCCCACTCTCTTCCCATTTAAATTGCACTCTCCACTCATCGAAATCTCCCTCTCTTCCCATCTGAATCCCTCCCCCTCCTCCCTCATCTAAATCCCCTGTCCCCATCTAAATATCTGTGATTCCTTCACTACATGCTCTCTCCCCAATCTATTTGTCCCTTACCTCCTAAACTCATATTTAATGAATCTGCAACAAATTTAACACTTGAATTTTACGTAACTAGTTAACTACTTATATTAAGTAACATAATTAGATCGTAGGTTTATTGTTAATTAATAACTTAATTCAATAACCTCTAACCCCCACCTAAATACCCCTCTCCCTATCTTAGTACCCCCCACATCAAGTAGTATAGCTACTACAATCGTAAGTTTTTTGTTAATCAGTATTATAATTAAATAACACCTAATTCAATATTTATGCCATTTAATAAGAGCTAAAAACACTTAATTTTTTATATTTATTTACATACAAATATTGTTCCTAATGATGTGCAGTGATACCCCTCTACCCCAAAATTATCTGGGGAATCACTGCGCACGGTTGTGGCGGGAAAATTGTTGAAACTGGGAAGTTGAAAATTTGACATAATGTAACTGTTAATGTTTGTTTTAACATGTTAAAACAGTACGAATATTGGAGTTATTGGAGAGTTTGCAGGAATTAAAAATCACCAGCGCAAACTTTTTTCAGATCGTTTTGTGAGCACCAAATACATCGCAACTTAGCTCTAGAAATACTAATAGAATAAAGGTGCTTCATGATGTTAATGTGAGAAAAAAAGATGCTTTAAATGATGGCGTAATCAGATTTAGGATAGAACAAGTGATTTTAAAATTATAAGAGGTGCGGAGTGATACCCCATAAAAATGGTATGCGCAGTGATACCCCGTCCGACCCTATACATTGCAATGACTTTACTCATTGTGTTCATACCTATGTACGTTATACCATCCAGTCAAGAGATGGAAAGTATTTGACTCGCTCTATTGCAGAATTCATGTAATTAGAATTTAAGAATTTTAAATGAAAAGTCATAAAGTCTACTTTTTATATGTTTTTTAGAGTTTACCGTATCTAACATACCTATATTTTACTGTCACTTTGATGTAGCGTTTTTGTAGGCATAAGTTTTTCTGTTGAAAAAACTCTTTGATGTGCCATCAAGGCAAATATTTGCAAATATTAATATTGTTAAATATTTTCAAATGGAGTTGCAACGAATATGTCGCTTTGGAACATCAAACATGTATTGAAAACAATAACTTAAGCCATTTTATTTAGAAGTGTTAAGTGATCCTATTATATTAGTTCAAGTAGAGTCGCAGATATTCACTAAAACTTGATTTTAAAAATGACACATTATGGAAATCATCATCAAAATCTCAACAAATGAATTTGAACTAATATTTTGTAATTAAAATCTATCAAATTAAGTTCTCACAAAGTAATTAATATTGATGAAAATTGAAACTAATACTTTATATTGGACTGAATTACCTTGAAGATGAAAATTCAACGTTGCAACTCAAGCTTTAAATCTAAGCCATTGAAGAATCTATCTAACTCTTAAATGTTTTACCCACAAATAAAAGATTGTCCCTTAACCCTATTTGACTATCAATTACAATTTACTTATTATTATTACTCATTATAACATTCATTCGATATAATTAAATCACTTTGAAATCTGATGGATATGTTTCAAGATAGGTCAATCATTTTACTCTTCAGTTATAAAAAAAAATGTATGAATTACGCTCATTTGGAGATAAAAAAAAATGATTTATGCGAACATATTTCTTTCAGGTAGCTTGTGAATAATTTTGAAGTTTATCAACATGAACACTCCTCACTAGTTCAATGTGTACAACCTGAATATTGAAATCCCTTCACTTTAAATTCTATTTGTGTTTTTCCAATTCCAACCAATTTGGGTGATACACCCAAATAAATCGTAGATGTTCTATTTTGTAGCATTATTTGGATATATCATGTCGCAATCTGATAAGACTACATTCACTCAGAGGGACTATCTTAAAAACAATGAGGAGAGTCTTATCTCTTATCTATTTGCAATAAATTTAGTGACACTAGAATGGTAGCCTAGAGCTTAGTTTTAGATTGTTTATTCAGTTTCATATGACTAATTCATAATCAAGACTTAACATCAAACTTTAACTTCCAATAATAGTTAAGTACTTTATTAATATATTTCTATTAATATTTACAGTTCGTATAGAAATAGAAAAATTACCTTAATTGAAGAGAAACATATTTTAACGATATAAATTCTTCTATTGGTATCCGAAAATTTCAGCATTCTTTTAAAACATACAGTAATAAAAACACTGAAATTAAAGAAAATATATTAAATGGTTAATATTACTGACTTTTTACAATTCAGCAGTGTGCCTTCAAATAAATATAAATATCTTCACTATTCAGCACTGTGCTTTCAAATAAATACATAATGCTTTACTATTCAGCACTGTGTTAACATATATTCAATTTCAATACTTTGCAATCCAAAACTACTCCAATCCATTAACAATTTATGTCTAAGTAATGAACATAAAAGTGCTGTCTCTACGATGGTAATTCACGCGACATCCACACAGGAATAAATTGTCTCTGTAAATAAGTGCACTGCTCCTATCCTTGTCTGTTTTCATTTACTGAGAATAGTGGTATCACTGTATTTAAATGAAAAAAATTGTCTTTAAATATAATTCAACGATAACTGTACGATGTAATACCGTATTTGAATAAAAACTTTGTTAATTAAGATAATTCGTAAATATTGCATATAACTTATTAATTAATAAAATAATAATTATTTCACTAAACAAAACCATGTGAATTTAAGTGAAATGACTATTTCTAACCTGCTATTAGGTCAATCTATATAAATTAAAGTGAAAGATTAGAGTAAGCTGGTGTAAACCTTACACGTCCGGCAATCCAAGTGAGTTATTTCCCAGAATGTTTATCTATTTTAGTCCTCATTTACTAAATTGAACGCACCCATTCTATATCAATCCGTTGCACTTAAATGGATTCAGGTTATTCAGTGAATTTATTATCAGTTTGAAAGGTGTATCCAAATTTGGTTGATTATAATATAGGTGATGCCATTATAAGTAATATAAATGTAATCATGAAAATCTTGTTTTAATCATAAATGAAGTTGAAATTATACTCCTATTAGAAAAAAACTGGTATTTTTACATTTTAAATATATCTATTCACAATTTAAAGAGACATATTCTTTCAGTCCGATCATTTATATCATGATGCGCCACATTGATTAAAATTGTTCATGATATTCAAAATTATTGGTGAAAGTAGTATTTTTTGAAAAATAAATTTGGATGTAATTTATACACACTTCTTACTGCTTCTCCTATATTTTGCTTTTTATCAATTAAATTTGAATTTATCAAATTTACACCGATTTTTCAGTAAATTTAAGATTATGGAAAACTCACCGTATTAACTGATTTCCTTTAAATTTAATAAATTCTACATTCAAAGTTCACCCTAAAAGATACGTTTTTTCATGTAGCATCACTCAGTGATGATCGCCCAGCTATAGTAATACATTGGAATACTTATCAGCGCTTAGCGCTCGTTGCAAAACAACCACATAGGAATATCATTGAACTGGTGCTCAGCGATGATTGCTGTGCGATGATATCTAATCGATGATTTCAATAATTACTTCATGCAAAACGTACCTTTAGGTGACAATTCCTGTTATATTCATGAGCTGTGTCTAGAATTTTAATATGAAATATTTCAATATTTCTTATTTTATTTATTTGAAATGCGACACTTTTTACTTTGAAACATATTTTAATCTTAATTTTTATTGAGCACTTAAAAGACAGAGATGATTGCAATTGCATGTTAAACAAGCATGCAAAATAAGTAATTATATTTCAATATCCAGTACGTGATAATTGGCCGCAATAAGTTTAAAACTCCAAAAATACATATTTACCTCTATTATAAACTTTTTATTAATGGTTCACTTTTCTCTAATCTTGACATAAAAAAATATTCACATCCACCAACTCGCTTAAATTTGAAGCACCAACTTAATGGCAAATATTTCCAGTGTTTGATATATAGTTAGTAAGAATACTCTGATTGGTCAACTTTTGGAATCTGATCAATGAATGTTATTTCTAGAGGAAACGAAAATCTATGTTTATCAGAAAGCATTATTTATATAATATGTATATTATTATTTTACATTTACTAGGTAAGTTTTTTCTTTTGGCCATGGATTATATTCCATGTATTTAATTATTATAATATTTACTACTGGTTATTATGAAATTCTCAAAACTGAATCGCTGAAAAAACTACAGTTCATCAAAATATTGCAAAATTTACAATAAAAGTTAAAAATCGACGGTTATATACGCCATATACTAAATATGACAAAAGAAGTTGCATCTCTTTTCTTCAAACTTATTTTCAATTCACATGAACACCCTCAGGTGACTGGAAGAAGTTACAGAAAAAAACTTTATTGTTGTCCGTTCTTTTCAACTGCTTTCGGCCAATTAAAATGTGAAAAGAATAGAAACTTGCAATGTTACATTTTCTTTATTTACTATATTTAAGGGGACCGTCGTAAATTTTAGAAAAAAAATTATTAATGAAGTTATGGTTCTGAAACTTTGTATGTGTATATAAAATTGAAAATTCCCTATCGTTTTTGTTCATGACATTTTTTCGATTAGACCCATAGAAAACGAGTTATTTGAATTTCGAACAAATTTCGAACCATTTTCAAAAACCCCACACATTTTTTTTGGTTGAAGCTAGAGCATTGCGGTTTCTTGCATTCGATTCTCCATACTGATATCTACATTAAAATTTTCTTCGATTTTTGATTTTCGAATGGGTTTTCTACATTTCGACTTTTTTATAAAAAGTAAAACGAAAATTTTGAAAAAAAAAATTTGTCGGAAAAAATTTTCTACAACAAATTCGAAAATCAAAAATCGTAATGTAGATATCATTATGGAGAATCGAATGCAAAAAACCGCAATGCTCTAGCTTCAACCAAAAAAAATGTGGGGGGTTTGAATTACAAGATTTGTAGATCTCAGAATTAGTAGGAATTTCATTTCAAAGTTTGATGATCTGACACGCAGCATCCATCCGCTTCGAAGGTTTAGGGATAACTGAGCAATCTTGCTTTGCATTCATTGGTGTGGGCGTGTTATAGTGGTAGGTTAGATACCAGATATAGCGAGATAATTAATTATTACGAATTATAATTGGCTGAGAGATGGTTTTTAGAGTACATATTGACTCCCTACCCCCAGGCCCACTTTTCCCTTTCTCCCTCTCCCCCGGGGGGTATAGAGTTATACGATACATCTGGTATTTTGCACACACTATAAGAAGGTTAAAAAGCAGCTATTTACACAATAAAAAATAATGAGAAAATTTTGAGATTTCTTCGCAGACGGTCCCCTTAAAATAGTTTAAACTTCAAAAATAAGGTAGCAGTAAACTCAAGTTTAATCATTTATATATAATTGTATTACTAAGATAATCAGACTGTAGTTAAATTAAATTATATCCTGAATCCCTTCTTAAAATAATGAAAGAAATCAATTTCCGAGACACTCCATATTTTCAGAATCAGGTTTTCTTATCTTCTCCAAATTATATCATGAGCGACTAAGTGTACCTGTTATTCTTTTTAAGTAAATAAATTAGTGTTCTAAAAGCCATGCAATAACCATAAGATTGCGTAAACTGAATATAGATTTATTAAATATAAAGCAAAGGTGGTAGCAACTGTCAGTCATTTTGGGGACAAAAGGTCATTGCAATGACTATAAAGTAAGACTTGGAAAGGAAGGAAAAGTTTAAAAACTGATATGTAGGTATTATACTCTCCAAACAATCAAAACAATTCACAGTTTCTTGCAATCCAATCATTGAAATCTTCAGAGTTCTTTTCGGATGATGTGTTGTACCAATAAATTTCTCATGTGATCTACTATGAAGTGAGAGTGTCGTGGGATGTGTAACAAGTGAGATATACTGCTTGAATTAAAGTGTAATCTAGTTATTCAAAATTGAATTATATCATCATATCATGATATTACGTATATTTTAATTTAGAAAATGATTTGTTGGATATATACTTAAATTTAGTTGTAATTTATAATTTATATATTCGTTTCCTACAAGAAGAGAATATTGAGAAAAGTTTAGGAGGTGAGAGAAGATAATTCGTTTATTACAAATCTCTCGTATAAATGACGGAAGTACAAACGCAATTCTTGTCTTGTTTTTTTTTCAAAACTGGGGACATATCATACACAAACAAACTCTGTCACCAGATGCACTGTGAGCTCAAATACAGTTGTGATATTTTGTAGGGAGTTGTGAAAAGAGCGGTAATAAGAGCACAGTGATTTATAAAACAAGCATCATGCAGTTGACTCTTTCCTCTGACAGTGGGATACAAAAAAATATATACGTATGTGTACCATTAAAATATTTAATATTTATCTTATTAAACTATGTGATATTACAGTAATCACTAAATATGCAAATAATTAACTGATTATACAATTAACATTAGCAGATTAAAATATTCATCGTTTTTGTTGGATTAATATTGTCTTTTTAATTAAAGAAATTACAAATAATTAATAAAATATTAATGAATTAATTAAGGAAATATTCCTGTAGCCAATCAAATGCTACCATTTCCGTTTTTACTGCCCTACCGCATTCTTTTGAAGTATTCAAATTAAATATTCGACATCAACGCGAATGCCACAAACTGCATCACGACTGAAATATTGAAAAGAATTACAGGGAATTGGACAAGCAGAATCCTGTTTCCTCTGCATGTTATTTACTTTTATAGAATGAACAGTTGGGTAAATAAGATCATCGTTATATATATATATAATGTTAATGTCTTAGTGTGTCTAATACTATCGATGCAAGATCCTACTATCGTCCAAATATGAAAGTTTCAATGAAAATTGAGAAGTTTTTATAAAATAGAAAATATTGAGAGATAAAAAAAGTGAAACTCACTACGGAACCAATAAAACTGTTCGATCTTCAGAGTTTTTATATTTGTCCTAAATCTATCAATTGTTCTCACCATCTCGGTCAGATCAATATTAATTAGAGTGATTTATTTAAGATAAGAACAGGGAAACACCAAACAAAGATACATTTCCACAGCTAGATGAAGCTATTATGAAATTCGCAGGTACGCTAAGCCATCTAACGACAATGAAAGTAAACACTAATTGCCGCAAATGAGTTGACTCAAATTGACCTTATATTGACAGCAACGTATTTGTTGTTTGTCATAAGAAAAGATTTTGTTTATTTAAGCTGCTATTGTCTTGATGAAGGAGGTGTTAAGAATGATTTTATTCATATTATCATAGCGAGGATAGAAATACAAGATAAATATGAAAATGATACAGTGTTTGAGTAGATTGTTTACTTGAGGAAATTATAATGTACAAGACTTCACTATTAAAATTAATAATAAACAATGGGTTACAGTTACACCCTCACACAGTGCAATGAATCATACCTAATAGAGCAGTGATTCATACCTCACAATGCAGTGACTCATATCTCAAAGTGCAGTGACTCATACCTCACAATGCAGTGACTCATACCTCACAGTGCAGTGACTCATTCCTCACAGTGCAGTGACTCATTCCTCACAGTGCAGTGACTCATTCCTCACAGTGCAGTTACTCATACCTCACAGTGTAGTGACTCATACCTCAGTGTAGTGACTCATCCCTCACAGTACAGTAACTCATCCCTCACAGTTCAATGACTCATACGTTACATTACAGTGAATGATCCCTAACATTGCAGTGACTCATCCCTTGCGGAATAATGACTCATATCTCATAATGGAGTGACTCATATCTCATAGTGCAGTGACTCATACCTCATATTGCAGTGACTCATACCTCAAATTGCAGTGACTCATACCTCACAGTACAGTGACTCATACCTCACAGTACAATGACTCATACCTCATTTTACAGTGAGTCATTCCTCACATTGCAGTGACTCATACCTCATAGTGCATTGACTCAACCCTCACAATGCATTGACTCATCACTCACAGTGCAGTGACTCATAACTCACAGTGCTGTGACTCATCCACTACAGTACAGTGATTCGTGCACTACAGTGGAGTTCATTCCTGTCAAATCAAAGTGCAATTCACACCATCACACAGTGTAGTTCAAACCGTCACACAGTGCAGTTCACACCATCACAGAGTGCAGTTCACACCATCACACAGTGCAGTTCACACCATCACAGAGTGCAGTTCACACCATCACACAGTACTTTTCACACAATTACACACTTCACAGTGCAGTTCACACCATCACACAGTGCAGTTCACACAATCGCAAAGTGCAGTTCACACCATCACAAAGTGCATTGTCATTTACTCAAGACAATGGAGTTCCTCTTCCCAAAAATGACTTAAAATCTGAGCCATAGTCACCCAATCTCGGCCTTTTAATTCCCTTGATTTACGAGCTGGTTTGAGTAAACATAACAGCGGCTAAAATTCTCCGGTCACTTCCGCAGTCGAAAAATAACGATACTCTTCAAGGTGCTAAAATAGTGAACATGCAACAATATCATATAGATATGGATTTGTGTTATTCCAGTAACATAACAAATATATAGTTTATAAGACTTTCAGCTTCCTGATAACTGAGAGTATTAGTTAATCGTCATAAACAGAGTTATTATTCATTTAATCAATCTTTAATTCGAGTTATTTATTATTTCGATATTTGAGGACATTGATCTTATCATAAATATGCTATTACAAGTCTTATAGCTAACTGTTGATGTATTAATAACTGTTCCATACTAACATTGCTCAATAACCAAACTAAAATAGTTTATTAGTTCTTTTATTACCAACATATTTTTGTGATTATTAAATTCTTCTATTTCCTTCTTAGTATTATTTCTTAGTCTTCACATTTTGCCGTCCTGTTCCCGATCCATTCTTTTCTTTTCCCTTCAATTTTCTTCAAATTATTCAACATTCTTTTCATCTTTCCCCCAATTTTTTTCATTTTTTTCTTCCAATTTTCTTCCAAATCCCCTCCATTATTTTATTTTTCTCTCGAATCATCTCGCAATATTAATTTTTGTCTGAGTTGCTCCAGTTGTCGAGTGTATGCAATGCTTTGTTATTTGCAAATTAATTCTATAATGGCTTTTCATAAATTAAAACTTTGTGTAACTCGTGTGAATACGGGATTTGAATTCTGTAATGGCTTTTCATGTTATTCTCTACACTGGCTATAATTGTTTTCCTTAGACTCATGTATCAAGAATATCCAAATGAATATATTTGCAATGGAACAATATGTTGTTTGAGACGTACAATCGTATATATTTGTGACGTCATTTTCGAATAACATTTCTGACTAATCTAATAATTAATATGGTCTCATCTGGTGGATTAGTCAGAGCAACGCTTCTCGCTCTAAGGTTCCTGTCGGCTCTCGTACAATTCAGCTGCAAAATGGGTACAGCACGGTCCCCTCCAGTCACTCGGAGAGAAGTCTCTCCTAATCTGTCACTGTTGACAACCAAGTATGCCGAGACTCGTGCTGCTCTAACTTAAGTTCTTCAGATTGATCCTCTTCAGCGCGAATGGGAAGAACTCTCATCTCTGATCCCCCAGGTCAAATCTGTCTGGAAAGCGTTCCTGAATGACTCTACAGCCCTAATAGAGAGATACACTAAGATAGCATCCTTTCAAGAGTCTCAGGAGATAAGAAGGGAGCGAACATAGATGAGGACTGAAGTCAGACAATTGATTGATCTGGCAAATGGCATTCTCAAAAAATTGAATCTTGACCTCTTTTCAAACATCGACACGCTAAGCATCCGTGCGCCATCTATATCTGGAGAGATAGAAACTTCCCGACCAAACGACGGTACTCAGGCTATTCCTAACACGATGATACATGAGCACGAATCAAATCCATTGGATTCACCTCAGGCAACAGGAGTCAGACCTAAAACGACAGTTGCAACATTGAAGATTCCTTTTTCAATTCCCTCAGAACCAGTCTGCAATGACACCAAAATACAAACCGAAGCTGTTACGTCCAGTCACCAACTCCCTATACAAACAGTCCATAACAACTATACCTCTCGAACGGAGGGTGCCGCCGCCTTCTACTTGGTAAAACACGAATTATTCAGAGACTCCAATAACCCATTTGATGGTGAACCATATAAGTACAAATCTTGGGTTCTTCTTCTCCAGAGTCGCATGTCAGGAGTAGACCTTAGTCCCCTAGAGGTGATATCTGTACTCACAGCCAATACGACAGGTGAACCCAAAAGACTTGTTCAAGATTACCTAGCAGTAGGTGCTGCTTCACCTTCTCTCACTCTGGAAAAAAATATGGGTAGCTTTGGAGAAGCAGTTTGGATCCCCAGTGAAGGTCTCTTCAGCCATGCAGAAAAAATTAAGCTCAATCCCTCCTATCAGGCCTCCCAACATTAATTCAAAACTGAAGGATCTGATTCATGTGTGCAATCTGATAGACACTAATATGAATACGAATCCCGAACTTCAGCTCTTCAATCTATTGATGGGACAAAAGCAGATCTGGTCCAAGCTTCCAGATTGACTTCAAAAGAAATGGAGGTCCGGAGGTCATCAGTACAGTCGAGGGAATATGGGAGCCCTACCCCAGTTTTCTATGCTCATTGACTTCTTGGAATCCAGCCTAGAACAGATGACAGACCCGAATTATGAGCTTACCACTCAGGCAAGTTCAGTAAGAAAAACTCTCGCGTCCGCTACAGTAGAAAGAGGAGGAAACCCAGAAAGTGTCGCATGCCTATACCATGGTACACCTGGTCATCTTTTAGTGAATTGTCGATCCTTCCTCAAACTATCGGGGAGTGAGAAGCAGAGATTTGCTTCAGACAAACGTCTATGTTTCAGATGTCTGGGAGATCGCATGGCTCGTGATTGCAAAGGAAACTTGGAATGTGCCAAATGTAAAGGGAATCATGTCACTCTGATGCACACGGAAAGAAAACCGTATGGCAACAAAGATGAAACCCAATCCTTGACTACTACTCGCAACTACAACCGGGAGTCCAACAATGCTCTGTGTAGCGTAATGTGTGGAAACCCAGAACGGGCACTAAGCTGCTCAAAGACTATACTTTGCGAACTCCACCACGAATCTAACCCTAATAAAACCATGAGGGTTTACGCAATACTGGACGATATGTCCGATAGCTCATACGTGTCTGAAAGAGTGGTAGACGAGCTACAGCTCATCGGCAGAGACGAAACCTACGTCTTAAATTCTCTTGGTTCATGCAGATCAGTGCACCAAGGGTTGGTACTGAGCGGCCTATGGATCAAGGGAGTGCAAAAAGATAAGTATTTCCAATTACCTGAACTTTTCACTAGCTCATTTATACCTGGTTCTATTTATGAAGTCCGTACACACGAAATGGTTAAATCAATTGATCATATATCTCACTATGCTGACAAATTTATAAATTTAGACAAGAGAGCCAAACCTCATATTCTAATTGGTAGAGATGCAGGTGATCTGATGAAGAGCACTTATTTTGGTGATCATGCACCCTTTGTTTGTGAGACACCACTTGGGTTCACTCTGATAGGATCACCATGACTAGATAAAATCCCTAAAACTAAGGTTAAAACTGTTCTTAAAACTTCACATGATCATTACTCATCCGAAATCTTGATTCCTAAGAACAGTTTCCCATGCAATGATATCTTTAAAGAATTTAACGATGACTATGAATTAGCCCCATCTAGAGACGATTAAAGATTTCTATCAATTGTCAATAACACTATTCATGTCAACGATAAAGGTAGTATCACCATGAACTTGCCTTTCAGATCTGACAACCCCAAAATGCCATATAATAAATAGCCTGTTTTCATGCGCACACCCAGTACTCTCGATAAGTTGAAAACTCAACCCATGAAGCTCACTCAGTGTTTGGAAGCAATGGGCAAAAACATAATGGCGGGACACGTTGAAGAGTGTCCGTCTTTTGAAC
Organism: Caprella mutica; assembly: GCA_947561585.1. Lineage (NCBI taxonomy): Eukaryota > Metazoa > Arthropoda > Malacostraca > Amphipoda > Caprellidae > Caprella > Caprella mutica. Next base: position 243,477 of record CANNZV010000948.1, on the reverse strand, counting down.
CCCAACAACATCAGTCTTGGTTCCTACCCATATTTGTTGTAACTCAAAAGAAGAAAGACAAAACCAGACTGGTCTTCGACAGTTCTGCAAAGTATCGTGGTGTGAGCCTGAACTCTGCTCTTCTACAGGGGCCCGACGAAAACAATAGACTGAGGAGAGTGATGATGAGATTCCGAATGGGCGAAGTCGCATTTGGAGGTGACGTAGAAAGCATGTTCTATAATTTTTACTTATCCGATGAGGACAAAAACTGGTTCAAGGAAACGACCCTTCCAAAGAACTTACACAGTACGGAGGCTGTGTGCCTCTATTTGGGGACACCTGCAGTCCTGCTCTCGCTCATGCAGGCTTGAAGTTCGCTACTTCTCATCATCCTGAAGCTCATCATTGTCCAGACGCTGTCAAGTTCCTGTCCGAGAATATGTATGTGACTGATCTGCTCGCTGCATGCAGAAGCAGAGAGGATGCGGTCAAATATCTGGCACAAATTACCACCATTATGTCTTACTACAAAATCAGGTTCTGCAAATTGATCTCTAATTCTTCAGAAGTTCTGAAACACTTCCCAGAATCGGAAAGAGCTTCCATGACTGAAGAGTTGATCATATGTGACGCATCCACTCACAGAGCTCAGGGACTCGCATGGCAACTGAAGAGTGATAACCTCTTCATTAAAGTAGAACTCCCCGAAAAACCTTTCACGAGAAGAGGGATACTTGCTGTGTCTAATAGTATTTACGATCCTCTTGGTATGGTTGGCCCCGTCGTTCTTCAAGCCAGACTGATACAACGCAAAGCTCTGAAGAGATCTGAAAACTCGGTACCCATTGACTGGGATACACCACTCTCTGAAGAATTCGTCAAAGAGTGGAGGACTGGCTCTCTTCGTTATCTGGGCTCGACAAGATAACTCTCAGCCACAGTTACATTCCTCCGTCCTTGGATGAAACTCTCCACTTCGAGCTACACACGTTTGCTGATGCTTCTGAAGTGGCCATAGGTGCTGTTGTCTATGTGAAAGTGATTGACTCTTCTAACAGAGTCAATGTTTCTCTCGTGTTGAGTGCCAGCAAACTGGTACCAAAATCATGCATCTCGATGCCCAGGATTGAGCTTTGCGCTGCTCTCCTCGGATCAAAAATCCTAACCGAAGTGAAAAAGGAGTTAAGTCTTGAATTTGATGTCTCAAGAATCTACTGTGACAGCGCGGTAGTCCTTGCATACATTAATAACACTAATAAAAGATTTACCAAATATGTTTCTAACAGAGTACACAGTATACTCATATTGACTGATCCTAAACAGTGGACCTACATTAATTCGTCTCAAAATCCCGCAGATATCGCCTCACGTCCTCAGTCTGTGAATGCTCTGACAGACTCAGTTTGGCTGAGAGGACCAAATTTCTTGTGGTTGGAATCACAGGACGGGAAGGAAGATTTCTCTCACCAACCTCCAAGAATTCTTCCAGAGGAACTACCTGAGCGAACCTCTGCTAAGACTGCTCGGCTATACAACTGCTCTTTGGGTGAAATTTGTGACAGGATGAGTACACTTTCAAGAGCGCTGGGTGTTGTATTAAGTGTCCTTCGTTTCATCATCATCCTCCTGGAAAAGAGAGGAATCGCCACTACATTGACACCACAATCGGATGTTGCTTTGAAGGTCCCCTCCAAGCAAATATTTTTATTGCTTTATTTAACGAGGCTAACGTTCCTTATCATTTTGCTGCAAACCGCATCAAATTTGGTAGAGTATTTCTAATTTTATATGCTTTTAAAGATTTTTAAAATCAAAACTTTACAAAACCTATTTTACTTCCGACTTACTAATTTAAGAAATTTTCAGCCTGAAGAAAAAGAATGTACACCATTTGTTTTGATTGTCAACTAGGTATTAGGTTTAATAAATCCTTTTAATATTCGTGCAAAGGTATAAAATTGAATGAAATTATAATAGAAACGTTTATATACTTTAGGAAACGATTAATATATAAAATAATTTAATTAAAGGCCGAAAACGCATGGTTTGTTTATAAAATTCGAATTTGTAATCAAAACAAAGAGTGTACAATCTTCTTCTTGAGCATCAGATTAGTGATTCGCTCAAATGTTGCTCACAGAGAATTAAAAAACTTTAAAAACAAATTATAAAATACAGTTGCGATCAAAACTAAGGGACAAAAATTTAAAAAGCTGTATCTTCATAAATTTTGGTTATAAAATCATGAAATTTCAGTATGTTGTAAACATATTAGTATAGTACTACATACTATAAGCACAATTGATTTGAAAGACAAATAAAAAAACTTATGCCTTTATTAATTTTATTTGTGAATAAGTAACGTTCAAAACTAAGGGACACAAACTTTAAAACTTGAAAATTAACACATTGAACGAGAAAGTAAGCTTAATAATTAATATTTTGTGAATAATCCTTTGCTTTGGACCACTGCAGCACATCTGCGACTAAAGGATTGGATAAGTTTACGACTCTCATCAACAGAGATTTTGGTCCATTCATCTTGAAGTTTGTCCCACAAATCATCGGTGTTAACTGGGTTTCGAGCCATTACCTTTTCTCCAAGTGTCTTCCACAGATTTTCTATGGGATTTAGATCAGGACTTTGAGCTGGCCAGTCCATTATTTCGAAGTCTTGCTGTTGTAGGAAACTCAAAACACTCTTAGCTTTGTGGCACGGTGCATTATTCTGCATGAAAATTGCCCCATTTATGCCTGAATTGTTAATAATGGGTACTACATGATCTTCCAATATATTTTTGTAGATGGAAGCATTGACTCGAGTATTCAAACAAACAAGAGGAGACTTACCTGGAATTGAAAACATTCCAAAAACCATCACACTTCCACCTCCAAACTTTACCGTTTTTTTCGTACATTTTGGGTTCAATACTTCACTTGCAGACCTCCTTACATAGTTTTTCCCATCATTTCAAAACAAATTAAACTTACTCTCATCGCTTAAAAACACTTTTGACCACTGTTCTTCAGACCAATTCACATGTTTGTTTCCAAACTGTAACCTCGCCATTTTATTCTTTCGACTTATCAATGGTTTCTTCCTAGGTCTTCTTGCAAATAAGCCTATCTCCTGCAGGCGTCTCGAGACAGTTGATTTGGACACATCAGTAGTGTTTGTATCTTTCATTTGCCTAGAAATTGCTGCAGCGGTTGTGAAACGTTCCCTTAATGCTATGCGTTGGATGGCTCTGTCTTGCCTAGCAGACGTTTTCCTGGGTCGGCCAATCTTGTTAGGACTCAGGACACGGCCAGAATCTTCTTAAGTTTTCACAATTCTTCCAAGGACACTCTTCGAACGATTAACTCTTTCTGCAATCTCTCGGACACTAAAATTCTGTTTGTGCAACTTAACAATAGTCATACGGAGAGCATCATCAACTTTTTGCCTGTTAGCCATGATTGATCGAGACAGAGTGTTTACAAATGATTTGGCACATCTATTTCTTACTCTGAATAACAGAAAACCGGATGTCAAAATCTGTTTTCAATCATTTTTAACAATGTGTTCCTTAGTTTTGAACTTTACTTATTCACAAATAAATGTAATAATGGCATAAGATTTTTATTTGTCTTTCAAATCAATTGTGCTTATAGTATGTAGTACTATACCAATATGTTTACAACATGCTGAAATTTCATGGTTATATAACGAATATTTATAAAGATATAGCTTTTTAAATTTTTGTCCCTTAGTTTTGATCGCAACTGTATATACTGAACCAAATTGTATGTAGTTTGCAGAATAATGATCGTAGACCTTAGTTCTATTATATTATGTAATAAACTCATTCTTTTTCCAGGAGCCTGGAGAGGACCTTTAAGGATTCTCATCCAGCAGGCCCAATATGCTGAATACCATGATCTGATAGAAGCTCTAACAAACAAGAGATCTATTTCTAATCATAGACTCGCATCTCTAGACCCCTTTATTGATGAAAATGGTGTCTTTAGGGTCGGTGGTCGACTAAAGGATTCTCTTCTTGACAGAGAGTTGAAGCACCCAGTGATTATTCCACCCACACATAGTCTCTCAACCTTGATAGTCAGAAAGTATCACTCTGACGTTCATCATCAAGGACCCCACCTGACCCTTGGAGCAATAAGATCAGCAGGTTTCTTCATTTCAAAGGGCTCAAGATTAATGAGGCAATTCATTGCAAACTGCGTAACCTGTAGAAGGCTCAGAGGACTGCCAGCGGAGCAGATGATGTCTCCTCTCCCTCCATCTCGTGTAGAAGATTTAGCTCCATTTCTAAGTACTGGAACTGACGTCTTTGGTCCTTAGCAGATCGACTAGGCAGTCAAAAGGATCAAAGAAAATATGGGGTGTACTATTCACCTGCATGGCATCAAGAGCGATCCATATAGAACCTTTGTATGGAATGGACACCTCAAGCCTCGCAAATGGCCTCAGAAGATTCATCAACACGAGAGGAAACTGCAAGCACTTCTATTCGGATCAAGGTATTAATTTCGTAGGCATAAACAATCAAACCGACGCTTCATTCGAATCAGTAAGAGTGGAGCTCAGAAAACGAGACTGCACTTGGAGTTTCATTCCGCCTCACAGTAGCCATTTCGGTGGTGCCTGGTAGAGGAAGGTGGGTGCTATCAAGCGTGTCCTAGATGGTGCCATGGCTCAAGTCAGGGGAAGGACACTGAATACAGATGAGCTAACTACACTGTTTTCGGAGGCAATGGCTGTAGTGAACAACACCCCCATGTTGGTAGGTCTCAAGCGACTCCAAGGATCCAATACCACTCTCTCCATCCATGATCCTAACCTTGAAGAATTATGCGAGTCCACCTCCCTTGGAGAAACTGAACCCCAGCGACCTGTTGTCCTATGGTCCTAAACGATGGCACAGGGTTCAATATCTCGCCGAATGCTTTCGGCAAAATTGGAGACTCTACTTCATCTTGGGACTCCAGGAACGCTCGAAATGGACCAAGAAACAAAGGAACATCAGTGCAGGCGACGTAGTCCTACTGAAAAACAAGTGTGAAAAAAGAAACAACTGGCCTATTGGTATAGTGAGATCCGTAAAGAAAAGTAGAGATGATCTGGTCAGGTCAGTCTCAGTAGAGACTAAGAGTGGGCAGTCTACTACACTACTTGATCGCCCAATAACAGAGTTGGTTCTGTTAGTGGAATCTAAATGATGTGGAGTTGGGAAGCTGGATGTCTTCCTCAATCTGGTTTCTCTCTCTTATATACTCTACTTTTGAGAGTTTATTATTGTTCTGTGTTTTGTATTATTGTTTAGTATTCTATCAACATAATTTCTCATTGGTATAATGATGTATGTTGTCTGTTTTATTACCGTTTTCAGGGCAATTTTATTACTTATTCTAGTATGATATTTGCGACTCTCGTCGCCGGGGGGGAATGTCGCGGTAAGCGATCCAATCCTATTCGAAGTTCATAACCTCTTTTTTCAACTACAATAGACACATTATTGGAACCATAACTAGCGCCATCCACCATTTAACTTTCTTCATAAATTAGGTAGCTAGCTCTTCTATTCTATTGTGAACTATTTTTGTGATGTGCCTTCACTTTCAAATAATTGCAGCCTTATCTTTAGTGTATGGGATAACTTATCTATTAATTGAAATATACATTATCTTTACTTATATTTTTAATCCATTGATGTCATCATTGATTAGCTAGCTCTATCCTGTGAATCGAGATGGCGCTGTGACATCTCAGTTTAAATTTAAATTTCTGTCTACCGTAATTTTTGTTCAGACATTTACCATTAAACTTAGTACATACTGTGTATATATTTTCTCAAATAATTTCTTCTCTTTACATATTGTTTGAAGTTGCTACTGTTATGTTGGCAATCGTGAATAACCAGTGTTTATTTTTCATTTCATCTTTGCAGACATAATGTAACATGTACCTTTCAATTTAAAGTGAATTACCAAAATCCAATAACTATCAGATGTACCGTAATTAATCCTCAGCCTAACCATCAAGTAAGTTTGTCTACAAATGCAACAAGTTGTGAAGTTTTGAATATTTAAGATTTTTTTGGAATTGTTCCTTTCATGTATGACGGTAGAATTTCGTAATCCTAAATTTTAATAGTTGCTAAACAATACATTAATCTCATGTGAAATTTGGTGGGGAAGTTGGATGGGAAATATTATTTTGTTTGCTTAATTGTTCATTAAACATATAGAATTTATTTTAAATAGCACATAATATTATTGGAATTTACTTGTTTAAAAGAGGTAATCTCAATTTAGTCGAATTCATAATCTAATTGGATTGAGATCTTAATCTGATCCTCATTCTGAAAAGTTAGATTAAGGTTAAACATTAAAACATTAAGGTTAAACATCCTTAAACATTAAAAATACTGAATTTGAACTTTTTGGAATTTACTGAATTTAGCATGTTTTTCAAAGTCCTTTGTATCTGTAAGTATAATCATTCTATTTGTGTATTCAAACTGTTATTCCTTTTGCTTAGAAAATTCCTGTATTTCAGATCACTAAATAAATCGAGCATCACATGCATCTGGTGTTTGAATCCCCAACGCACTCGGGACAGAATATATTATTGAAAATTGATTCAAGTTTCAAGGAAACCAATTATTCATTGAATTTAACATAAATTTAGCATATAATTGATTATATAAATGCATAGTTAAAAATGAAGTATTGTGAACCATTTTCTATGTTATTAATTTAAAACATTTTACAAATTAAAACAGTTATCAATTAAAATAATTTAATAGTTTAAAAATTTGCTCATTAAAATATAAGTTTCGCACGTGATATTCTTTCTCTAATATATTGATTTAAAAGTAAAATAATATCCAACAAATTAACGCCTCTATAACACACATAACATATCTAAGATTTATTTTAGATAGTTTCACTATATAATCTACCTACTCAAAATGCTGAACAGAAATTACCTCACTACAGAACTCACTGGTTCATTCCTATCATTTTTGTGGCACTCAAATCAATCCACTCATTAAGTCAAACAAGAATGTCGCTGATGGCCATTGTATCAAATTAAAGAACCAAAAGTACCTATTCACATCGGTAAACTAACAGAGATGCCGAATGAGATAATGATAGGGGAAAGATTGTTGTTAAATTGTTGTTATTCGTCACCGCTAAACTGAGGGTCTTGTATTTGACACTTACTGCTTATGAACTTGCAATCGATACTGTTTGCTGATACTGAAGAATAATTGTAATTAACACTGTTTTTTCAGGAACTTGTAATTGACACTGCTTGGCGAGGCAATTAAATATGACACTGATTCCTGAGGAAATCATATAATATATATGACACTGCTTTCTGAGGAAATTGTAATGTACACTTCTTGCTGAGGTACTTTCAATTGACACTGTTTGGTGAGGAACTTGAAAAGGTCACTGTTTGGTGAAGAACTTGTATATGACGTTGATTGGTGAGGAACTTGTTAATTGCACTGCTTGATTGTGAGCTTTTATTTGACACTGTTTGGTGAGGAACTTGTAAATGACACTGCTTGGTATGGAACTTGTAAATGGCTCTGCTTATTGGGGAACTTGTAATTGACTTCCTTGGTGATGAACTTGTAATTGACACCGCTTGATGATGAGCTTGTTGTGAAGTAGAGAGAATAAAATTATATTTGATATATATTTGGTAAAATTTTACATGTAGAATTGTACAAGAATGAGGTAGGTACACTACTCTGAGTTACTCCAGGAACTAAAGTTATGCAGCTCTACAACAAACATTTACCAATTCACAATGATTCCTAATAGATAAAAAGTGAGCATGCAGTCAATTTAATATCTTGCAGGCTCGCATCTTATGAATAAGAGCAGAGTAAATAAGGAGTGACGCTAATTTCCGATTGACCAATTCATCAACACGTTAAATCTCGATATATAAACAGTTTTGAATCACATAATGAATGAAACGAAAACATCCAAACTTCCAAGGATATACTTCAAATTTGTCGTTTTACATATGATGTAATAGGTTCCAGGAAAACTCTCAATGGGAGCAAACTCCCAGGTGGAAAACTCCAGTGAGAAAACTGTTGAAATTTTAGTTTAAATGTATTACACACTCGTTATATGTTTAATGTTAACTTCCTGTTAGACTAGCTCAGCTATATTAAATTACCTATTGTTTAAATAACAATGTATTACTTTTATGAGAAACGGACTTAAGGTCTGTAGTTCTAACTACGATTTTGCTTACCTTAGTTAGTTTTCTCTGTTCAACGTATCACTTTCATATCAGATGACAACAAAACTTCGAACTTCACAACCAAAATGACAAACGACCACCTATGACTCCGGAGTACAACACATAACAACCACACTCAATGACGACAGCGAGAGAACTGCGAAAAACGCCGAATCTCTGACACGACCGCATAAGAAAAACGCAACACAAATCCACATCCTCCCCTGATCTCAAGATCACTGACTTAATTAGATATGTATATAACTACATACATATATATAAAAAAAAAGCATTCTAACTAGTTCTATATTTATAACTCTACGAATTAACCTTAACGGTTCAATATAATTTTCGACTAAACTATCAACATAAAACTTTCAAACAATTAAACTAACAAACCTACAAAAAAAATTTATCGAGTGCCATCACAATTTCATTCAGGAACATAATCACTCATCCACACAGGCGTTCTTGTCTTCCTACTTGGTCTAGCGTTCTCAATTGGTTGACCGGAGTTCGACCCTTCCTGGTCATTCGAAATGTCAGTCTGCAAAGCTGGATTTACAACCGGCCTGATATCTAACACATGCCTTGGCATGCCATCCACCTCAACGTTGTGGCTGCTTGTCATTCCAGTGACAAGGCCTCTATTCCATTGAGTAGTGCATCGCATAGGGTAGGGCTTAACCCACACCTCATCTCCCATCTTCAGAGAGCTTGTACCATCTATGGGGTTAGTGACAATCTTTTCAGGTTTCACTTGCGGATACCTCCATTCATAGCTAAACACAGACCGTTGGGGCACCGATTCCTCATCTTGACCAGATCTTGGTGTACTGTTGTACCAATATACTGCCATAACAGGAGAAATTGAGCCTCTCTCTGAGATTGCTTTTATAGTCCTGTGGTGTCTTTCAACTATGCCGTTCCCCGAGGGTCTATAAGCAGCTCTAAAGGCTAATTCTATGTTCCATCTAATAGCCATATCCGCTAGAGTTTGTGATCTAAAAGCTGTGCTGTTGTCCATCAATAATTCATTCACTGGTCCCCGTTCCATAAATACATTATCTAATTCTGCAACGATCGCTTGTGCATTTTCAACTCTCATCGCTCTCCATATGGCAAAACGGCCAGGGCCGCAATCAACCATGGTTAAGTAAGGAAGCCCCCTGTAATGAGTCACATCAATAGCCAGTCTGCACCAGTTTAATGTCACTCCAAGATCACCTTTGCTATGGGAGACAGGTGCAGGGTCAATCGACTGACATTTAAGACAGGTTTTAACAACGTTCTTAACGACATCCCTTGAAACTGAAGGCATGACCTTCTTCACTAAATAATGAGTTCGATCAACACCCATGTGGTGATTTTCGTGTAACTCCCTAACTTGTGCTACTGCTTCTCTAGCCTCAACGCATACATAAGCAATGTTATCTTCACTCCCACTCTCATATCTCTCCGCTAGCCACCTCTTCGGGACCCTTGTTAACTCATCTGCTTTATTCTTTTCAGAAGGAGTGAACGAAATCTGAATTTTCAAATTGAATTCGCTAGCCAATTCTTTCAAGTTACCCAATCGTCGCTTAATCAGCATTTCCGCCGCACCTCTAGTGTGAATTCGTTTCTCTCCGCTCAGTACACCCTCCACCCAAGCCACAACTGTTGCAGAATCTACTCTCAAATCAATCGAAGTCACTCCCCATTTTAATGCTAAATTTATGCCCTTGAGCACAGCCTCCAACTCAGATACATTGATGTGATTCAGGTCTTCCTTTTTCCTAAGCCAGGCGGCATCTTCGACAACCTTCTCATTCACCTCTAGCACAACCCCTATGGCAATCTTACTAGCATCTGTCCACAAAATACAGTGATCATCATTAGACACACTCCAAACACCTCCTACAGGGTCTGCTTTATGAACTCTTTCAACGACCTCCTTAATCATAGACATTGCTTGATCACCCACATAAGCTTCCCAGTGTGCTCCCTCCGCTCTTCTCTTGATGAAACTGCTAGCTACACGCAACCACTTTGCAACCGGATAATGTCCTATTAATGTTCCACAAATGGAGAAAAGTTCTCGTCTTGTAAGGCGATCAGGAATATCAGGAATCTTATTATTCCTATGAAATACAATTTCATCACCAACCTTAGATAACTTCAACCCAAGAACAGCCGCTCCATTTAAAGTTTCAGGCGGTTTCGTCACCAACCCATATTTCTTGAGATGTTTGATTACTTCAGCTGTAGATACTCTGTCTTCATTAACTAAGATATCATCTATATACGAACTCGTCGCATCTTTTATTTGATCATTTAAGCCAAGTACATGCTTCAAGATCTTAGACATTATGCGGGGAGCTGAATTCAGTCCGAAACCAAGCCTAGTAAGACAGTACGTCCGTCCTTTGTACTTTACTAACTGATAGTGATGTAATTTCTCTTCAATCTTTAATTGCAGATATGCTGATTTCAAATCAACAACAGAGACATTCTCACCAACACGTCTCCAATTACGCAGAGTTTCACAACAAACATCTATTACATCATCTCCTGTTTGATTTTTAATATTCGAATTTAATTCTCTGAAGTCCAGAACTGGCCTTACTTTTTTTTTGGTAGGCTGTTCAACTGCCATTAAAGGTAAAATCCCTGAATTTACATTTTCCTTCCATAGTACCAATATCCCTTCATCTATCCACCTCTCCACTTCCTTTTCAAATTCAACTTTCTTGTCGCCTATCAACCCTTTATCATAACAGCTGATTGTATTCTTCAGTTTTATTGGCTGTTCAGTCTTCCAATGCCACTCAACAATCCACTGTTTACCATCAAACCTTGCATTAAAAGCAGAATCTTTAATTCTCAACTGTGAGTCTTCATTATCATTAGTACCTTTCTCAATCAATTTACCTACGCACGCCACACCGATCGAATCAAAGGAAACCGCTCCATTACTTATCCTAACTCCACCAAGCGAATAAATTAAATCAACTCCCATCACTAAATCTACACCCTCAACTAACTGCTCAACAACCAGCACTCCTTCGACAACTACAGACTTGCCTCCTATTGTAAATAGCAATTCCTTAACCCTTTTACATTTAACCTTATTATCATTGAAAGCCTTAATATAAGAATCCCCGCTACAAAGAGACACTTCCATGCAGTTAGCAATACATTTAGAGTGTATAACTGTAGTAGAACACCCAGTATCTACCAAAGCATTAACACGTTTACCTAACACCATAACTGTTACCATCGGCAATTTGCCTAAACATGTTTCGACATTAATAGGGTAACTAGTGGCACAATAGTTACCCTCTACTCGTTTCCCGAATTATTTTCTGGACACTTACTGGCAATATGGCCAACTACATTACACCTAAAACATCTTACTCTTTGTTCTCTACAATTACGGATCATGTGAGGTCCACCGCAGCGAAAACATTGTCCCTTGAATACGCCAACATTAGAAGAGGGCCCTTCAGGGATAGGGACATTACTACTATTAGGTCTGTCTGGTTTTCTACTAAATGTGACAGCAGATATCCCTCCGTATTGTTGTTTTGATGTTAAAATTCTAGCTTTATCAAGAATGTCACTCATTTCCATTTTCAGGACATTAGGCATCTGCTGCAAACTTACTCCAATATGATCGGGGAATCCATTAATGAAAGACAGTTTAACTAAGTGTGTTAGCCCATCTCCAGACATTTTTGCCAAACCTGCTAATCTTCTTATTTCAGTTGCAAAAACATCTACAGGCTCACCCGTCCATTTGAGAACAGTTAATTTCTTATATGCAGTGAAAGCGTCATCGGCAAAAGCTTCTTTTAATTTACTCTGAATTATAGTTTCATCCTCTTGCTCAGCTTCAGATAACTCTAAATACACTGCTAGCGCACTACCTTCTAAGTACAGCGGTATCAAACTAGCCAAATCTTTAACCTTCTGAAGTTTTGCAACTAAACTTACTTTTTTAAGCCAGGCAACAATATCACCTTCACCAGTATATGGTTTAATCATATCTGAAGAAATTTTCTGCGCCATTATTACCAGACTGACAACTGACTACCTACACACCACAACTCTAGAAATCTTTATCAAACCACTTGTACTCAACTCAAAGCCTAGATAGCTTGTAGTTCTAACTACGATTTTGCTTACCTTAGTTAGTTTTCTCTGTTCAACGTATCACTTTCATATCAGATGACAACAAAACTTCGAACTTCACAACCAAAATGACAAACGACCACCTATGACTCCGGAGTACAACACATAACAACCACACTCAATGACGACAGCGAGAGAACTGCGAAAAACGCCGAATCTCTGACACGACCGCATAAGAAAAACGCAACACAAATCCACAAGGTCTAAAGTCCATTACATTTCCGGCGCGTGTTGAATAACACCGCATGTAGATCCTTAAGGCAGTCTGTCTTTTACATTACTCAGAGAGAGATGTGATTCCCTCATCTCTCTAAATAGACTTCTAATTGTATAACATATTACTCTTCAAATAAACTCTATGTCTTAACGTTGTTAACCCACTGTAATTTAACCTAATTCAAACAGGTTATGGGCCCAGTGAACGATAAGAGTTTATAAATCAAATTATGTTTAAACAAGTTAGAAGTCTATTATAGTAATCAATAAAAACTAAGTGCAGTGAAAAAGTGTTAAACTATATGAAACATATACGCACGAACGCTTGTGTAAGCATATCGTGTTAACGCGCTAATGAGGTCAATTATATTGATTGCTCTAGCGAAAAATGTACTTGTTTTTATAATATAATTATTTAGTATTTGTGCGGAAGAGGTGTCAAGAGAGGTCACAAATTACCTTTAAATCTGTGACCTTACCCTTTGGTAAACAGTCTTTCAACAAAAGGTTCTTGCGAACTAAGACTAGTGTTGCTGTTCCAATTGAATATTAATAATTATATTCAGTGAAGTTATTCTTATGAATTAGAATAATTTTAAAACATAAATTCAGTTAAACAAGTAAATCAATTTAACTGCTTTGTTGGTTTATGTTTGTTAAGTATTGAATGATAATAAATACTTTGAAAACATGTCTTCAAATAAGTTACCGGGGATTGTTCCCCTAGACGGAAATAATTACCCCACATGGAGGATACAGATGCAGATGTATCTCTTAAGAGAGAAACTGATGGATTTTGCAGATGGAACTAAACCAGTTCCAATAGATTCCGCTTCAACTGATGTTAAAGCTGCCTATGCGAATAACAAGAATAAAACTCTTGCTGATATAGTACTATCTATTTCTCCGGATCAATTGTACTTAGTTGGACAACCCACGGATCCACAAGCTGTCTGGACCACCCTTCAAGAAACGTTTCAGAAAAACACGTGGGCTAACAAATTTCGTCTGAAGAAGAAGCTCTACAACTTAAAATTGAAGTCTCCCGAACTACTCAACTCCCACTTGAAAGAACTAACTGAAGTTTTTCAAGAGCTTGCCTTGTTAGATCAAGTGATCAGTGAAGAGGATAAAGTTATTTGTCTCCTTTCATCACTACCAGAGCCGTTTGAAGTGCTTGTCACCGCACTTGAAGCTCAGACAGACATACCTACCTGGATTATCGTAGCTGACACACTCCGGAGAGAAGCTGAAAAGTTGAGTATTAAATCCAATAATGCATTGGCATTATCAAATACTCAGATTGATGCTGCAGTAAATAAACAGTCAATCAAGTGCAATTTTTGCAAAAAATTGGGACACCTGAAGAAAGACTGCTTTAAATTTAAACGGTATTCTCAAAATAACAGAACTCAAAACCAGCCAAATGGTGTAAATGTAAGTCATATAGAACTAAATCACACAATGTATGCTAATGATATCGCTCTTTGTAACAAATATGCCGACAGTAATATTTGGATAATAGATTCAGGCTCTTCATCACACATGAGTGGTGATAAAAATTTATGTAAAGATTTTGCAAATATTAGCAAACCTATCAATGTTAAAGTAGGTAATGGAGATGTCTTACAAGCTATTTCACTAGGAAATGTTTCTGTTATTGTGAATATACCAGGTGGTGGAAGTAGAACATGTAAAATAAATGATGTACTATATGTGCCAAATCTAGCTTTTAATCTACTATCAGTGTCAAAAATGACAAGTAATAATAAATCTATTATTTTTGAAAATGATAAATGTAAAATTTTGAACGAAAATAAAGAGTTAATTGCTGAGGCTAACTGTACGGTTGGTCAACTCTATTATCTAAATACTTTAGTTCATAAAGCTGCAGTAACTGTTGATCAAAATAAAGTAAACATTCTATGGCACAGAAGGCTCGGTCATATAGGTAACGATAACTTGACTAAAATGATCCGAACTAAATCAGTAAATGGACTGGATAGTAAATTAAAAGCTATAGAAGGCGTGTGTGAACACTGCTGTAATGGGAAAATGCATAAAATACCTTTTTCTACAAGCATTAAGAAAAATTGTAAACCTCTTGATTTAATCCACACAGATGTCTGTGGGAAAATTACTCCCACTTCCAGGGGTAATAATTCATATTTTCTGACCTTTATTGATCATGCTACTCGATACTCCTAGATATATGTTATTGCCCATAAGAGTGATGTGTTTCAGAAGTTTTTGGAATGGAAAGCTATGGTTGAAAATATTTATGAAAGGAAAATTAAAACCTTGCAGTCAGATAATGGAGGAGAATATACCTCAAATAAGTTTGAATCATATTTACGAAATGAAGGTATAATTCACCAGAAATCTATTCCTAAATCTCCTGAACAAAATGGGTTAGCTGAAAGATTTAATAGAACTATTATGGAAAAAGTTAGATGTATGTTATCTGATTCAGGAATTGATAAGGAATTCTGGGGTGAAGCACTATATACTGCAAATTATTTAAATAATAGATGCTTTTAAAACTAGCTTGCTAGTCAGTTTTTTGTATTCTGACTCTAGTCTTAATTAGTTCGATTGATCGATTGGATTGAACTACTCTTACTGATTTAAATTGAATCTTAGTAAGGAGTAAATAAAACACATCGATAACATCTCTAAATTCGATTATTGCAAAAAATATTAAGTACAGGATTACAAGATACAGATTTTGATTAGCGCACAGTTTAAAAATATACTATGTTCTATGTTCTATGTTCTATGCACAATATACACCGATTCGGATAAGAGGATTTTCAGGACGGAAGGTGATTGTGCTAGATGCACAGCGAAGGGACTCAGGTACGAACAGAACGTGGTTCCTTGGAATCCACAGTCTTTTATACTGGGTTCTCAGAGGATAGAAGGGAGCGAAAATCCACTATGCAACAAGTTTTTGCTAGATTTTAAAGTCCTTGGCTACAGTTTCTAATGTAATACAAAGTAATACTCTAATGAGCTTTTATAAGTCTTCGTGATCTTTAATCCAATGAATTTGGTGAATTTATATCCTCTCCTCCGACAGAACAGATAGATAATTGTGCATAGCCAACTTTTATGATAGGTAATGATAGTTCAAATGCTAAATTATTCTCCTACTTATAACATTTGCAATCAAGATACTATTCAGATATTGCAAGTTAATCCGTATTTAGAATTTAGGTAAAAAGATAATTGACTCTTACACATAGTCTCAGAATGCACATATGTTAATATAATATAAGTACAATATTCAAATACAATAATATAATATAATAATATAATATTCAAATACAATAATATAATATAATAATATAATATTCAAATACAATAATAATATTTATATTCATATAAGGTTATTATTGGAAAGTAGTTAGAGTTGAATATATATAGTCTAATATTATATAATATATAATATTTGTTTCATATGATTCAATTTCTAACACTCCTCCACCTCAAAAAAAGTGAAAATCTCAGATTTTTACTCTTTCTCTAGTGGTTGATTTCACCACGCTATAGTACCACGCTTTACTACGAGTTACTATACATCCTGCGACAAGGTCATTCGTTAGCTAAGCTAGCTAGTTTAGTTTCATTCATTATTCTTGAATATGTTATTTCAATTTTATTTTCTGTTTTGAAGTTATGAAGGAATGGTCTAGGTATATTGTAATAAAATACTGGAATATAATTCTAGAGATACAAATTGTTTTATACTTATGTCTTACTTTCTTAATTTATAACCCGTAAACCCAAGAACACAATACAATTATGATTATAGATAGTTAACTCTCTAGTCATAAAATATAGGTAAATGGAATATATGATTATGCATAGGATAGAATATACTTAAAAGTAAGAACACAATCTTATGCTATATTGCCATATAATCACATGATACAACAATCAGTATTTAATCAATTTTATCAACAATGGTATAATTTTACAATGTTAATATTAAAAGATGGAATTGGTATGTTTCTGTACCTTGCTCCTTGTTGAGGATATTATATTAAAGGACAATGTTGGAACACTTTACCATGATTATGAGTATTCGTGGTTTCGTGGTTACATATACTATAGAGGGATGTTCCAGCTTTACATCTGGAGATAACCAGTTACTCCTCCTTTTTGCCTGCGGCTACTTGTCCGTACTATCAGCTACAGATCTCAGTGAACTAGCATTGGAGTTTTTTACTTCTACTAGACTATCTACTGGACGGACATCTTCATGCTTTACTAAAACTTTCTAAATGAAGTTTTTTTTTTAATGAATCACACAGTGACTTATGGAGTCGTTTTTTATACTGTTCCATATTCTTAATTCAATTGAATTTATCTTGACTTCCCCTGTGATTCTTTCTATTTATAAACCAAATTCGTATTTTTTAGGAAGAATATGATTGTTAATAATATGGAATGAAGAATGACAATTTCATTCTCTGGCTGCTCCAAGGATATCATTAATATCGAAATCAAAAGGTAATTCATCATCTTCTGAAAAAAGTTTATCAATTTGATTTTAATAGAATAGACTCGTGTAAGGTTGAGTCTCATTTAGAATGAAGGGAGGTAAAGAATTAATAACGAAAGATCTTCCTTCCTGAATTATCTACTAGATTTTCTAGGTTAATATTTGAGTTAACATAGCAAGTCAATTTACTTCATTTAAGTTAAATCACATTCTACCGGATAAGGGTAGACCTTTATTTGTATCTTTATTCTACAGTCTTATTCTACAGTCTCAGGACAATTTGAATGGGAGTTGGCTCAGGAACATACAACAATCTATTTGTAAAGTATTAGTTAAATAGATACCTATTGGATTACCTTACAAAATTTACATAACCTTAATACACATTTATAATTCCAATATCCTGCATATGAACATGAATTATGTTTAAGGTTTAAAATGGGAAATATCATCAACAACAAAATATCATCAACAACATGGAGTTTATCATTAAGAAATTTACAATTCCAGAGCTTAAAACTATGTATTCATACTTATTACTAAAATTACATAGGATCTCAGCTATCATTAGGAAGTTTTATTGGATGATACTAACAAATAAACCCAGTATTTCGACATCATGATTTGTATTTCCTATTCAATCAAGTGTTACAATTTAATTATAATTTCAACAATTTCTGCTTCTTATAATATTCTACTTTCAGAATTATCATCTGACAATATACTTACTTGATTCGCATAGTTTTATACGATTATTTCTTACTTCGTTCATATGAAGGTTTTACGATTTATACTTCAAATATCAATATATATCAACTGCATTGAATCTTCTTTCATTACTGGAGATTTTACGTTAAGAATTAATTAGTTAAGTTAAACAATAACCTTTAATCAAAATCAACTATTTCTTACTTTTAATTATTACAGGAATATAGTTTGAATCTAGAACTTTCTCAAGATTTTATAACCAAGGATTAATTATAACCCCATCTCGATATTTCCTTCAATCAAAACTAGTTTTTTCCCTAGTTACCACATATCATCCGATAATACATTAACTATGGTTAAGCAGTATTAATATCTAGGTAACTTTAAATCTCTTCACAATATTCAAATTACAATTTTAATATTAACTAGACATTAAATTCCAAGATATTTATCTATATCTCTATATCTATTTCTATATTGTCAATCATTCAAATTGTTCGATTATCTTTAATCACTGGAGTGATTAACAGATTCTTATTCAACACTGAATTATTTCTACTGAACAAGTGTATGACACTTCCTTTGAAATAATAAGAATATTTTTTATGATCTCATATCATACATATGATACGTCCATATCATAGGTAATTCCGGGCTACCTGGACCTCGTCTATATTAATATAGACATATTCTGTTTTATGGACTTAAGGTTCTTTTTGACCTTAGTCAGCTATTCACATCCGTGACTGTTCTTCGGTATATTCTTATATGATATACCCGTTTTTATGATATCAACCTCTCTCGAGATCACTTTCTCTTGATATTACGATATTACCTACTATATATCAGCATATTATAATTTCCAAGATTTTTATTGACGTTATTGCTTCTAAGCCACAAACAATAAGTATCATTTCATCAAATATGAAAGTTTTAATGAAATACAAGAATGGGTTAATTACGTCCATTCCAGTACTAAAAATACTATGGAAAATATATTAAGAAATAGAGGTATATCGTTACTTACCAAATTTACCTTTGGTTATTACATGACAATTCATAGCTTAATAGCCCATTTTATTTATCATCCACTTTAGGGTATTTTATTCTCTTTTTCTGTGAATATTCAATTACATACTCCATCTGTATCTTCTTATGAGTATACAGGTTATTAGTAATTACTTTCGCTTTCTTCCGAGCCACTTTGAATATTCTATTCATTACTGTCCGTCAAGACGTATGCACAAGGGCACATATTAATGGGTTCTAACCATTATCCTTACCGTTTTCTACGGTGACTAATATATTTGCAACTATATTAGCTAAATTAGACATTGTTCTAATGTTCTGTTCACACCTTTGACATAGTTCGTTCGAGTTCGTTCTCGTCATCCGAACCTTTTTTTCTCTTTGTTTCTTCGAAACTCTTATATACGATTTTCGGAATTTTCTTTTATAATTCCTTTATTATAATTATACTTCGCCTTTTATAGGTCAACAACAGTTAATTTGTAATATTTTATACTATTACTTTATTACTTCCAAGAGCCCTTTTTTAAGATACTTATAGAATAATTATGCAATAAATTAGATTTAAATGCCGTTCTCAGTCATAAGGTACTGAAATACATAGTATTTTTAGCCTTTCAAAATGTAGATAGTTTCGCTATCCCGACATCTCTAAGATATTTTATGCAATTAGTATTCTCAGATTTTATGATATCTGTTAAAAGTTAAATTGCCTTTAAATGATACACATTGACTAAATTTGTCATATCATCTTACCTTTTACTCCACTATTTGAGGCTATGAGGCTAAGGTATAATCTATCATTCAAGGAACGTAGCGACATGGTTACACCTTAATTATACATTCGAGAATTCAAGTTAATGTGACAATAAAATTAATTAATAAAGTTACAATTCACTTGATTGAAGTTACAATTCACTTGATTAAAGTTACAATTCACTTGATTCGCTAACTCTACAATTGTTATGGCGTTCCGCTATTAGTTCCTGCTTACATCTTGGATCGATCGTATTACAATATAATTAAAAGAACAGTTCACATGGCATTCTTACAATGATTGATTATTAACTTTATTTATACAATGTTCTGACAGGTTCGTATGACCACACATATAGGTAATAACTTATATTACCTCCAGCTCCAGTTTTACTGGTAACTTATTCTTAATTTCATCGTAATATTAAATTATGATGTATAATTTTATTCATGCCATTATTCTATGAGTTTAATTGCTAACCCATTTATTAATCAAATATTACAGTTTGTTTCTTAAAATCACCAAGAATTCTCTTTCAAACTTAATCATTTATTTAATAATTAATTAAATAATTACTTATTAGTTTTGAGTAACCTATTGGAATAATCACATTAATTCCTTTTTATTCGATCCATTTAATACTCATTATTTTATTCATATTATGTCCTTGCTATCGTCACTATAGTGTTACTGACTGTACCACCTTAACGAGTTATATACGTAACAAGAAACTGGTTTGTCTAGCAATGCTATAATTGTCTGCTAGTTCATTAACATACAACACAGTACACAACAAGTTATTTTCCTTGACTCAACTTCTGGAGATTTTATACAAGAACACATTTAAATATAATATGTAAGTACATAATAATTTTATATTATCCTCTTAAGATTATGTCATCTCATGCATATACCTACAATAGTTTATTAAGTTAACCTGAACCCTTTCTTACTCATACATACATTAAAGGTATCAAACAGTGATAACTATCTGGTATCTAATGAACATAGTGATTACGTCATATTATGTCATGATATTATCCTTTTAATTTCATTGGTTTTCGAACAGATTACCAGAAACTGTATTGGATTTTATTATCCCCTTTCATTTTTTCTCAAGTTCTAAGCTTCTTCGAGAATTCATATTATTCATCTTGGTTATTCAAAATATTTAACTCTCGGCTACCTGTATTGCCTTGATTCTTACACAATATGCGTGAGTTTTCATTTATTACGATATTAGATAACTAAATTTTACCACTATGGGTTTACAATTTAATGTTTATTTAATCTTAATTCATCAAGTTTTATCAACTTTGCAGTTATTTGTTTATTTTATCTTTATCAACAATAAATAACTAACTCTTCCGTATTGATAAATTAATTAGCATTTCAGTCTTATTGTTCCTACAGAACTTTTATCTACATCCTTATAAATCATCTCAACTCAATTTATCATCAGTCATACAATTACCATACCCGTGTCCTAACAAATTTATACAGATATATATCATTCATTGCGTAAGGTTTATCACTCAGGATGAGTCATAACTGAACCTGCTAAGTATGAACACAATCCTATGTCACGTATACGTAGGTTAGGATATGAGAAATAACCTGTTCTTAATTCAGTAGCTTGCTGGTCCTTTGGATACAGCTGTTGTGCTGTGCCCGGAGGCCTTGTGTAGCACAACCTGGTTGGATAACCAGTGAAGGTTTGTTGGCCCTGTGGTGATGTTCTGACTGACGTACGTCAGCCCATGATCTGCCTCGCTTGAATGTGGCATCTCTGTAGGTCACTCTCCAGGCCACGCTGTAGTAGAACTAGTTCGTCACTGCTTCTGCTCCTGGCGATTTAGATTTTTTTATAACTTGATATTCCATTCTGACTGAATTTGTTAGACTGTAGTATGGGTGACTGGCTTCTGCTTAAGGGGTGGGATGAGTAGGTGTGGCCTTCTTCTAACTGTGTGCTCGGTCTTCTATGTTGGCTAGGAGTCGTTCCGTCCTTAGTAATACTTCCCTTAATTTTATGAGAGCGTCCATGCGCTCCCTTAAGGAATCATTAATCTTTTCGAAAATGATGGTCACTTCAGTATCCTTATTAACTGAGGTGTCCGACCACTCATAGTCGGGCGAATCTCGACCAGACTTTTTATTCACAGGATTCACTTCCGAGTTTGCGGCGAAGTCCTGCCCTTTCTTGTCATCAATAGAAGAGTATATTACTTCTATGTCAGGGTTACTTCTCAGTCTGGTTTTCTTCCGGGGCTGGTTTTCCTCCTCGTCACTTCCGTTGCTCTTACGACGCTTGTTTGGAGAAACAGTAGATTTTGGATGTACTTCTACCAATCTGCAAGGGTTTATAGGTGACCTGTTTTGCTCCTTCTCCTTGTCTGTCATGACTTCTTATGCTTGGTGCCTTATTCGTAACTCGACTCTGAAGTTCACTCAACTGCCTTCCACATGTGGATTTTGTTGGTGGTTGTAACCAGTGAGTGCAGAGTGTTAATATTTACACCCTATGGTTTAGCACGTACTCCTTAACACCCGTAAATTAGCGTGTGTGCTTCACACCCGTAGATTAGCGTGTGATGCTTTGCAGCGTAGGGTTCGTTGATCCTAGACGCCGGTATGGAATACCAGTTCTTCAGCAGCACTGGGAGGTAGGTCTCAACTGCCACTACCACTGCACATGCAACTGATCAGGTTTGGAGATATGTGCTATAAGCGCTGGCTGTGAGTGATACAACAGGGAAGGGGGGTCGACTGAGCAGTTACGTATTGCCGTACCGTCACGTGTTGCCGTACAGTTACGTGTTGCCGTACAGTTACGTGTTGCCGTATAGTTACGTGTTGCCGTACAGTTACGTGTTGCCGTACAGTTACGTGTTGCCATACAGTTTAGAGGTACGAGGTACGTGCAATGTTTGCCACGTAGGTCTCACTACACTATCTTGATAGTGTCACTGTCCTTCACACGTATCAGGATACAATGTGGATTACGCGGTGTGACTGTGTGGTCCTTAACACACGTAGGCGTCACGCACGCTGCCAAGTAGAGTACGCTTACTGTACTCTTACTCTCGATACTACTCTTGGTGGTATCGTCTATACTCAGGAACTGTTACTGTTGAACCTGAGGGTTTGTTGTCCGTTGTCTCTTCCGCCTTCCGATACTGTAGGTCCACTTATTTTGGTGTATTGACAGGTGTATTGTTCTTGGTAATATATGCGTTATACTATCACCAGTAATTAGAGTTATTAGTCACCACCACTGTATCACCTGTACTAAAATATTTTGCATTTGATTAATAATTCAGAGATGTCCCTGTTTTCGGGCGCCAATTTTAAAACTAGCTTGCTAGTCAGTTTTTTGTATTCTGACTCTAGTCTTAATTAGTTCGATTGATCGATTGGATTGAACTACTCTTACTGATTTAAATTGAATCTTAGTAAGGAGTAAATAAAACACATCGATAACATCTCTAAATTCGATTATTGCAAAAAATATTAAGTACAGGATTACAAGATACAGATTTTGATTCGCGCACAGTTTAAAAATATACTATGTTCTATGTTCTATGTTCTATGCACAATATACACCGATTCGGATAAGAGGATTTTCAGGACGGAAGGTGATTGTGCTAGATGCACAGCGAAGGGACTCAGGTACGAACAGAACGTGGTTCCTTGGAATCCACAGTCTTTTATACTGGGTTCTCAGAGGATAGAAGGGAGCGAAAATCCACTATGCAACAAGTTTTTGCTAGATTTTAAAGTCCTTGGCTACAGTTTCTAATGTAATACAAAGTAATACTCTAATGAGCTTTTATAAGTCTTCGTGATCTTTAATCCAATGAATTTGGTGAATTTATATCCTCTCCTCCGACAGAACAGATAGATAATTGTGCATAGCCAACTTTTATGATAGGTAATGATAGTTCAAATGCTAAATTATTCTCCTACTTATAACATTTGCAATCAAGATACTATTCAGATATTGCAAGTTAATCCGTATTTAGAATTTAGGTAAAAAGATAATTGACTCTTACACATAGTCTCAGAATGCACATATGTTAATATAATATAAGTACAATATTCAAATACAATAATATAATATAATAATATAATATTCAAATACAATAATATAATATAATAATATAATATTCAAATACAATAATAATATTTATATTCATATAAGGTTATTATTGGAAAGTAGTTAGAGTTGAATATATATAGTCTAATATTATATAATATATAATATTTGTTTCATATGATTCAATTTCTAACAGATGCATTAATTCATTTTTAGTAAATAAAACTCCATATGAAGCTTTAAATCTTAGAAAACCTAATGTCAGTCACGTAAAAGTTTTTGGATGCACTGGGTATGCGCATATCTCTCGAGATGAACGATCAAAATAAGAAAATAAAGCTACCAAATGTCTGTTTCTTGGCTATGGCGCAGTTACTAAAGGGTATAAGATGTATGATGTTGAATCTAAAAGAATCTTCTTTTCCAGGAATGTAACCTTTGATGAATCAATTTCATCTAAGATTGAGAACCCTCAACTGAGTGAGACTCCTACCTCTCCACTGGTGTTCCCTTCAGAAGATTCAGAACCTGCTGGGCCTGAGAACCAAACTCCTGAAAATAATCCTCCCTGATGCGCAACCTGTACCAGCATCAGTCCTGATGAGGATCTTAGACGATCGTCTAGAATTCGTCGAGCTCCTATTAGATATGGTAGTTGGGAGTATGATCAGTTTGAGGAGGAGGAGGGTTTATTAGTAAATGGGAATATCAATATCGAGCCTAGGTCGGTATCTGAGGCTCTTAATAGCGGTTCTGAATCCTCTAAATGGAAACATGCCATGGAGAGGGAATTAAATGCTTTTGAGAAACATAAAGTTTTTGAACTCGTGAAACCTACCTCAGATTTAAACATAATTAAATCTAAATGGGTGTTTAAAAGAAAAAAGGGATCTGATGGTAGAGTGGTTTCATATAAAGCTAGATTAGTCGCTCAGGGTTTTTTACAGAGACCTGGAATCGACTATGATGAAATTTTTGCTCCTGTAATGAGATTTGAATCGGTGCGAACCATGTTATCATTAGCAGCTAACCAAAAATTATTTGTACATCACTTGGATGTCAATTCTGCTTGTTTGAATGGGGATCTTAAAGAAAATGTTTATATTAGACAGCCTCCTGGCTATGCTATTCCAGGAAAAGAAGATTTAGTATGTAAACTAAATAAATCTATGTATGGGTTAAAACAATCACCCAAATGTTGGAATGATGCTTTGGATGCTTATCTTAAATCCTTAGGATTTATTCAGTCATCTTGTGACTCATGTATATATGTTAAAGTAATCAATAACTCTCCATGCTTCATTTCTGTGTATGTAGATGATATTATTGTGGCATGTAAGAACTATGATGACCTGACTAAAATCAAAATTGATTTAAGTGCTAAATTTGAGATGAAAGACTTAGGAAAATTATTCTATTTCTTAGGCATAAAAGTCGTACAAGACGAAAATAAAATAGCCCTAAATCAATCTTCATTTGTCAACGAGTTATTAGATAGATTTGAATTCAATAATTGCAAACCGGTTTCAACCCCTGCTGATGTTAATTCTCATTTGGAACCAACTACTGATGATTGTGAACTAGTAGATAAAACTAAATATCAGTCAGCTGTAGGTGCTTTACTGTATCTATCTACTAAAACTAGACCGGACATAACTTATGCAGTTTGAAATGTCTCTAAATTTTGTTCCAATCCAAACACTAAGCACTGGTCTGCAATTAAGAGAATATTTAGATACCTAAAGGGCACACCTGATCTTGGCATTACATATGGTAATGAAGATTCTGAGTTGATAGGTTATTCTGATGCCGACTGGGCAGGAAACAGAGTTGATAGGAAAAGTACTTCTGGCCAATGCTTTATGTTAAATAATTCCATTATTTCTTTGCGCTCTGTGAAACAGTCATGTGTTGCTTTACCAACGGCTGAAGCTGAATATGTTTCTCTCTCTGGAGCCTCCCAAGAAGCTGTATTTCTAAATAAATTACTATTAGATCTTAAAGTACCAAATAAGAATCCTATAGTTTTGTTTGAGGATAATCAGTCAGCTATTTGTATTGCTAAAAATGTTAAAAATCATCCTAGATCGAAACACATTGATATTAAATTTCATTACATTAGAGATCTTGTTGCTTCAAACACAATTAAACTTGTGTATTGCCCCAGTGAAACTATGCTTGCTGACATATTCACTAAACCGTTGCCTACTGATAGATTCACCAAATTAGTTGAATTAATAGGCATGAAAAATATATAATATCGTGTGAGGAGGAGTGTTGAAATTTTAGTTTAAATGTATCACACACTCGTTATATGTTTAATGTTAACTTCCTGTTAGACTAGCTCAGCTATATTAAATTACCTATTGTTTAAATAACAATGTATTACTATTATGAGAAACGGACTTAAGGTCTAAAGTCCATTACATTTCCGGCGCGTGTTAAATAACACCGCATGTAGATCCTTAAGGCAGTCTGTCTTTTACATTACTCAGAGAGAGATGTGATTCCCTCATCTCTCTAAATAGACTTCTAATTGTATAACATATTACTCTTCAAATAAACTCTATGTCTTAACGTTGTTAACCCACTGTAATTTAACCTAATTCTAACAAAAACTTCAAGTGCGGAAAACTCCTAGTTAGAAAAGTCCCATAGAAAAAACTCACTTTGTGAAAAACTCCAAGTGATTTTTATACTAATTTGTTAATATGCATTAAAATTGATAGTTTTACTGAAAACTTACTAAATGATACATTAAATCAATAAAAAAGGTAATTCAAATTTAGTTTATCAAATTACTTTGAAGATCATTTATCTTTCAATTTAGGTTGTATGAAATACTTTTGATTAGGAAACTGCTTCGAAATAGGAATATTTCTTTTGTTTCGTTGAAAGATACTTCAAACATACATGCAGTTTCTTATTTAAAAGTAATTCGAGGAGATATTTATGAAGTACACTGAAAGAAAATTGCGAGTCAGCCTGACTCATTTTTTGAGTCAAGGATAGGAGAACTTCAATAGTGGAGTATTTTTTTCTTGATTGACTCTACCTTTGAGTCATATGATCCAACTGAGAGTCATATTGACTCATTGTGAGTCAAATTACTAGATTGACTCAGCTATGAGTAATGATCCATAATTATTGTGTAATATGTTTACCTATATATACATAATATATAGTATTTAGTTCAAAGGTTTTGTTATTGTTATACCAAATAAATGTATGTTTCTATAGAGATAACCAATTCAACCGACTTTTTAAAAGGTCTTGAAATAGAAATAAGTATTTAAATAGCACATGGTACCTGCAGATTAAGTTACCACACACTCTTTTTATATATCTATTGCTACATCTATTATTTTTGTAATAATGAATGCCAAGTATATTTGCAAATTATGAACTATTTTGATTGAGGTATATTTAATTAGGTTTTTGTATTATTTTCACCTAAGTGTTTAGTTCAATGGACATTCCAATTTGAGTGAAAGATATTTGACCGAATTGAAATGAAAAATGGATGAAATAATTTAAATTTGTTCAGTTTTAAAAATTAATTGATATCAATATTGGAATTTTACAGCGATACTATATCTTAAATTAAAATTATTTGTTTTCAACCTTTATTCATTCACAAAGATAGGTAAATACACCACAAAGGCAATTTATACTGCAGGGTGAACGAAGTGTTACGAATTCTTCAACGATCATGAACAGGCAGTAAAACTAAGGCGGTAACTCAGATTGACAACAGTATATGTGACATCATCAAGGCAACACATTTAACAAGAAAATTAGAAGTTAATAAGTTTGATTGTTTGAATGAATTTATTAATATTTAAATAATTCCAATCAATAAACAATCTAAATGTTTTAATTAACTTGAACTTTATTTTAATTGTTGCTGTGACACTTCATTCATATGACTTTAGGTACTTAAATGATTCATTATAACTGTTAATCTCATTTCTTCAGGCCCCTAATTCACCAACCTACTCTGAAGTTTGACGATAACTATTTTTTATATTCCTTAGTGCTTTGCTTGCAAGGATTCACATATTAGAAAACGATATAATTTGAATTTCTGTTATTTACTGAAATTTTACAAATTATTGAATACGGATAGCTATAACTTGTATATTTAATAGTGTTTTGTTTGAAATGATTTAAATAGTACTATTAGATATATTCCATGTTATTTTACCATCCACGTGTAAACATTTGACTTTAAGTGACTCTCTTATGTTCATGTCAACACATTTGTTCTGTACTCTACATATTTTGACTAAATAAAATTTTCTATTCCCAAGTTTATTTCTTTGTGATTTGATAATTAAAGAATTCTCTATTCGAGTCAACCTGACTCTGAATTTGGAGTCAATGTGACTCATTTAATTGAGTTAATACTTTTTACAGAGTCAATTTGACACTGGATTAGGATTCAATATGACTCTTGTTTTCGAGTAAAATAATTAGTATGAGTCAATCTGACTCTGAATTAGGAGTCAATATGACTCTTGTTTTTGAGTAAAATAATAGGATGAGTCAAATTGACTCTGAATTAGGAGTCAATGTGACTCTTGTTTTTGAGTAAAATATTAATATTTGTCAAATTGACTCTCCTTTTTGAACCGCAGTTTTTGAACAAACTGAAAACTCATATTTTGAGTCAATTTGACTCGTGTATTTTTTCAGTGAATTAAAAAATTTACTAGTAGTCATTCCAATAGATTATCATTTCATATAATTATAAACCAAAGACATTGTTGAACGCTTTATTCATTTGGTACCTATTTTGAATAAACTTTGTATGTTGTATATACTGCTTGTATATTATACAAGCAGTTTCGTAATATAAACTTATGGAAGTTGAACGCTTTATTCATTTAGTAAGTATTTCAGAATGAAAAAAAAATAGTAGTTTCGCAATTTAGAAAATCTTACATGAACTCTTCAATAATTTGATAATGAAATATAAATTCAAAGTTAAATTGTACTAATGTTTTATTTGGTAACTTTCGGTTAAGCTACATATTTTTTAGCTACATAATTTAATGCTCTGACAGTTTTTGTGAATGCGATATTGAGAGTAGAAGTTCCAGATTTGCTTTCTCAACTTTTTATGGAGCCACATTATGCACTTTAACCGAAAAGGATGGTGGCATCAGACCCATAGCAGTTGGTAATATCCTGCGTAGGTTGGCTGACAAGGTTGGCTGCCAAGGCACACTCACTGGGTAGCGAATTAAGACCGGTTCAACTTTGGTTCTCAACGAAAGGTGGCTGTGAAGCTGCCGCATATTCTGCAAACGGTACTTGAATGACTGTAACCATAGGAGGGTGTTTCTCAAGGTGGATATGAAAAACGCTTTCAATTGTCTAGGAGAGATCATTCCTTACTGTTATTCGTAACTGTGTGCCGGAGCTATACAGGGTGGTGAAAAAAATGGAAACTCATTTTTAGTTTGTCCTTGAGGTAAATTTTAATTATCTTCAGAAATTAATTGGCCAAACAATTTAAAGTAAAGGGCCATTCATTTTCATTATCTTGAAGAACAATGTATAAAGAGACAAATTTTGTCTCGTCGTTCATGTATATCTGGATTCTTGCCAAGAGGTGTATTATGAGTCTTATCATTGAATTATCGAACCATTTCAGGCACTGAAATATGAAAAAAATCATACCACCATAAAACAAACAAATTAAAAATATCCAAAATTGTAAAGCTGATTGATTTGATCTAAATTCAATGTTTGATGAGATCATCAATTTCCAACATTAAATTTATTATATAGTATCTCAAACACTTAACGATTATGGATTGAAATAATTGCATCATACATTTTCATTTTTTAGTTCATTTGTTCGTGTTTTGTAAGAAATAACAATTTACGTTCCTTTGTTACTCATAGCATTAAGTTCATTGATCAAAAAGGAATCCTTTGCAAGACTCATTCCTTCAAACAAATACATGTCTTTTTCAATAAATTTATTTCTAGAACAGACTGCTTATTGTTTGGAAGACAAGTAAGAGGATTTATAGATTTCAAGTAAGCATTGACTGACTACAAGTTACCACTCTAAAACTATTGCTCTCGGATGAAAACTCTCTCTACACTATAGTATTTTGGTAAGAAAATAGCTAATTAATAAGTAAATTATATATACGTTTCGAAATTTATCATAAATAAGTTATATGTTAAACCCATATATCGTGGATGATAAAATATAATTATTAAAATATCCCCTCCCCCCCTCCCTCCGAAAGTTCCACCAAGGGAATAATCTTTACAAAAAGTGTGGAAAAAATTAGGTTATATGGACCCTGATTTTCCAACTAATCGGACTTTTTCTTAATTCAGAGTAAATTGTCTGATTAGATTACCTAACCTACAGGACCCGTACCTAATCAAATCACCTAACCTGCAGGACTAACAATATCTGGACCTCCGGTTTATATCTACATCTCACTAAAATGTTTAGTATATTTTGGTAACACATTAGAATAACTCTCAAGATTTTAGTTAGAGATGTAAAAAAATACTACCGGACTTGTTCAAAACCATGATTTTCTCAAACCGGACTCGTTTATTAAAATCTATTATTTCCACATGTTCTTTTAATTAATTAAATATGTTAACCATTTTTACTCTTGTTAATCAAATTTGCATTCATGACATTGTACCATTTATAATATGGTCGATGATGTTGAACTGGTCGATAACTCGAGAATCACCTTATATTGTCTGAATTAAAAACGGAATTAGGAATAAATATAGCTTCATATAATATCTGGATACGTAAATTTCGAATGTGTCCTAAGGCTCGAAATTAAAGCTATTTTGGTGAATGGAAGAGCATACCTTGGGTCCCGAACTGTTGTATAATAAGGATTATGATTTTTTTTTCTACCAAGTTTTTCTAGTTTCTAACGATACTTGCAGTTTCAGACATTAACGCTAGGGTTATACTCTTCAACTAGGTAAGTGGTATTAGACTTTTGTGCCAGATAGACTCGTAGGCTTCAATTACTATCACCTCTTCTTAGTTTTCCTCTTCTGTCCGTGAGTGCAGTTACCAGTGCTTGTGTATCGTTTCGTCACTTTTTTGGGGTGACTGCATTCACGGAGTACAATTCCATGAACATTCTCACTGACGGTGATAAGTCACTGTTCATGGAGCCACTTTATTTTCTGACTGCAAAATTCCAGTTTCTTGTATTCAATTTTTTGACATCACTTTGATATTGCCTGTGGTTCCGAAGCAGACGTTAAATTGATATTTACAATGAAATAAAATTTATATTTATAGTTACATTAAATTGATATTCATAAGTAGGCTTTTGACATTATGCACTTTGAAAAATACAGCATATGCAACATATTATATGCTTTTTGATAAAAGTACATGCATTTAGGATGAACATTCAGGAATAAGGCATATGCATTTCGGAAAAATCATATGTATTATAAGAAGAAACGTATGCATTCTAGGAAAAAAAAATTAGCGTTTAGGAAAAAGAATTTGCATTTGAAAAAGCATATGCATTTATAAAAAAAACATATTGTGCTGGTACAGCAATTAGTGTAGTTCATTTATTTTAATATCTTCCGTCCAAAACCATTGGCACCGTTTTTGGCACTTAATTCTTGAGAACTCTTGGGTGTGGAAAACGGCAACATCTTTGTTGTCTGAACGCACAGAGTTCATTCCTTTGATCGAAACTGGTAGAGTAGGACACTGAGATTCCGTTAGTGCGAGAAGTGATTTTAGATATTTGTATCTTTGGTTATGTGCTATCTTTGGCTATGTGCTATCTTTGGCTATGTGCTATCTTTGGCTATGTGCTATCTTTGGCTATGTGCTATCTTTGGCTATGTGCTATCTTTGGCTATGTGCTACCTTTTGCTATGTGCTACATTTTGCTATGTGCTATCCCTTGTTATGTGCTATCCCTTGTTATGTGCTATCCCTTGTTATGTGCTATCCCTTGTTATGTACTATCCCTTGTTATGTACTATCCCTTGTTATGTACTATCCCTTGTTATGTGATATCCCTTGTTATGTGCTATCCCTTGTTATAAATCTCCTTATATTCCAGAACTAAGATCAATTTACTACATAGTTCTATAATCAAACCATTGTACGTAGGGTCGGGAGGGGCGAATCTCGCGCAGCAGCACACGGGGCGAATCTTGCGCACCACATGTTTAAAGGGCTATGAATGTGCTAGCCCAATAACAAAAATATTTATAGACCGGCTCAAATATGTAGTAACTCTGTATAAAATTAAAACAGCTTACAGGTATTTATTCATAGTTGAAATAAATCACATTTAAGACCATATGAAAAATACCTAGTCGAAAATTCATTTTACCGAATTACTCTAAAAAATAAATTTGTCATAAAAAAATTTCTATCCCAGATAATGACCTGCAGTTTTAAGTGCATGATGATCATTGACTTTAGTTGCCTCAGTTAAAATTACAAGGTTCTTGACTTTCTAATTTTTTATTTAGCGGAGTTTTTCCGTGCGCAACTATTCGCCCCACCATATTTTGCATGGCGGGGCGAATATTGCGCACTATAGATATTTATTTTTAGGTCATGAAACAGTTTTTAATGCCTAATATTACTCTCTATATATCTGTATTACTTCACTTTCAACTAAAAACATACACATTACACACATATTTCAGATAATAGGTCGAAATATGAAATTGTAAATCAGGGTGAATTTAAAGTCATTAACAAGTCTTTTCTGTGAAATTTATAGTTAAACATCACTATACATGTTTATCATTTGCTTTTTTATTAAGTATAGTTATATAATCTTATTATTCGGTTCTTTTTAATAAAATCGAAAATATCAGGTCTAAAATGACAAGGTTAAACCATCGTACAGGGAAACCTAATTCTGATATCATTTTAAAAAGTTGCAAATCGACATTGCACCATGTTGTGAATAGTAGCTTCGTTGACCTTGTCACTTCTGAGGACTGTCCTAGCAGTGTAGAAGTGTGAGTATTTGTTCGAATAAAGAAAATGGCTAAGAATGTTTGTGCAATGTTGAAGACTCGAAGAAATACTTGAAAAAATCAAAATATAGCTAAATACATGAATGTGATACAGACTTCAATTAGAACAATCATCACGAAAGATCTTCAGTTGTCTTCCTACAAAATGAGAGAACACTAAGTCCTCACACTTCTTAAAAGCAAAAGAGACTTGAGAGAACAAAGGTCCTTTTCAGAGAGCTTGAAGCGGACACGACAAGGTATGAAATAGATTTTTTTAACGAGAAACTCTTCATTATTGAAGCCAACCCAATTCAATATTCATGATCAGAAGATATCCAAGATTTCCCAAATCTTGAAAACTTGGGAGTCTCCTCTGATTTTCGTGGAGAACGGCCTAAGATCAATCCTTTTTTAACAGTATTGTGGTTCCAGCTATTAGATTGATGAAAAAAAAACACTTCAAAAATTAATCATTTATCTTCCAACAAGATGGTGAACATTTTTACTACTTAAACAAGACACATGAGTGGTGATCACGTCAATTGCCAAGATTCTGTCGCAAAGAAATTTGGCGTCTTCAACGCCATATTTCAACCCAATAGATTTCTGAATGAAATCTATTGAAACAGCATAGTGGCCTAAAAGGCCGTTCCTTGTTTGAGGACGAGGAGCCACACGGGTAAATCATAGTGTGGATGTTCTGTGGTCACTGGGGCACCTGTGAATAACCACAATAATCCACTTCTGTGAATAACTATTAAGGCTCACGTTGGTACTATTGACAACGAAACTGATGATTTCATAGAAAAGGACGTAGCAGAGATCTTCTGGCGCAGAACCTGAACCGTTGGTCTTTGAAAAACACCAAAGGAATTAGGTGGGTCAACCTACCTTCTTGTAGACAGTCCAAAGAACTCTTCCTCTTTGAAAGAGAATGTGAAAAGCTATTGTTAATAACCCGATTGAAACTTCGTCTTCTATCCTGGGAACATTTGGTCCTAAAACAGTAATACCTTTGGTCCTAAAACAGTAAAACAATAATACTTGCCGACGATCTGGTCTTCGCCCAGAAACATGACCTCATAATATTGTTGTGGAATGTTCTACCTATTACAAGACTAGGGACAGAACTCTGGATGAAATTTTACTACCTTCATTGTAGTATCATTATACTCTCAAATTCTGATACGTTTTTACCTTTCTTGAAAGAATTGAAAGACTGGAAGCTAGAGTTCAACGACTAACCTTTAGGTCTAGGGGATTCAGTACATATGGACCCTCTCTTGGCCTGGATATCTCCCCGACCTTACAATGGCAAGTGAATATTCCACGTAACCTAATAGATGAAAGAAAAACCCATTTGCTTCTATATTCTTATTATCGAAATTTCAGAGACATAAAGTGAAAATATCTAAGTGTAACAGTATTTTGAATAACGTTTTAGATATGTATGCTAAATTGCTTATATATGCTATATTTGACATCTAAAAAGAATTATTACTTTAAGGTTATCTTTTGGGCGACATAGTTTTGTTTGTCATCTTGTTGCTCACATAACTCAAAAAGTCTTCGATCAAATTACTTTGAATTTTATTAGACAATCGATTGACTACTCTCCAGGAACCATCTGGTAAAATTTTGGGAGCTATCCGGTCAAAGCTCAAGGTCATTTATAACCCAATAATTCAAAAAGTTTTCAATCAATTAGTCTGAAATTTGATGGGACGATTGGTCAATATCTAGGAACGGTTTTGTAAGTTTTTGGAAGCGGTCAGGTTAAAGGTCAAGTTGATTTATAGCGCAAAATGTATTCAATCAAAGTAACTGAAATTTGGTCGACGGTTGGTAATTATCCAGGCAGGAACCAATTTAATAGATTTTGGGAGCAATCAGGTAAAAATAAAGGTCAAGGTCATTTATAACACAAAAGAATTCAACCAAATTGTCTGAAATTGGGCGGGACGATGCTTCAATATTCAGGAATCATTTGTTTATATTTTGAGAGTGAACAGGTTAAAGGTCGAGGTCATTTATAAGCGGTGGCAAAAGTATACGCTCTATGAGTGCCCGTCATCTAATTATTTATTACATTTATAGTTACATAATAAGTAAATATAATAGTGTCATACTTCAGATAAACTAATATTACAAGCATAAATTAATCGTGAATAGAAGGCAACATTCATGACGTCACACATACATTCTACAAACTTTACGTAAACAGGTCGAAAAAAGTTTGTCTCAAGTTTTGAATTTGAATCATATGATTGTTTAGGCTTTTAAACACATTGGAATTATTTTTATAGTAAGTATCTAGACACTCAATAGTGCTATTTTTCACAATGGAAAGAAATTAATGGGTGCGCAGGTATTCGCCCCTCTCGCGCGCAAGAATCGCCCCATCAAGGACAATTTCAATTGCGCACTACTTTCGTCAATAACTCAGATTATACAAATGCTAATTTTTTGTCCTTTGGATGGTGTATAAAAGGCCTTATTGCGGTTCTTCATGTCAAATATTATTAGTCTATCTGCAAAAACTAAGTTGCTAAACCCAAAAGTTTTTAGTGCGCAAGATTCGCCCCTCCCGACCCTACCTTAAATCTGATTCTATTCTATCTAGACTAAAGCCAAACCCACTGTAAGTCTAATGTTATATACGCCACTAGTTCTCGTTGTATATGCATTTTATATTGTTCTATAAATTTTATTTCAATGTTACAACTTCTCGTGTATCTTTCCACTAATACAAAATTCACAAACCCAGTCTATCGACGCTGTGTTTAAACCCTAACGTACCAGGACAGTATTAGTGGGTTTGGCTTTAGTCTAGATAGAATAGAATCAGATTTAAGGTACGTACAATGGTTTGATTATAAAACTATGTAGTAAATTGATCTTAGTTCAATTCACAAAAGGTACGGGAATACTTGTTCCGAAGCTCTGCTCCCCACTCCTGTACTCTGCTCCCCACTCCTGTACTCTGCTCACCACTCCTGTGCTCTGCTCACCACTCCTGTGCTCTGCTCACCACTCCTGTGCTCTGCTCACCACTCCTGTGCTCTGCTCTCCACTCCTGTGCTCTGCTCACCACTCCTGTGCTCTGCTCACCACTCCTGTGCTCTGCTCACCACTCCTGTGCTCTGCTCACCACTCCTGTGCTCTGCTCACCACTCCTGTGCTCTGCTCACCACTCCTGTGCTCTGCTCACCACTCCTGTGCTCTGCTCACCACTCCTGTGCTCTGCTCACCTCTCCTGTGCTCTGCTCACCACTCCTGTGCTCTGCTCACCACTCCTGTGCTCTGCTCACCACTCCTGTGCTCTGCTCACCACTCCTGTGCTCTGCTCACCACTCCTGTGCTCTGCTCACCACTCCTGTGCTCTGCTCACCACTCCTGTGCTCTGCTCACCACTCCTGTGCTCTGCTCACCACTCCTGTGCTCTGCTCACCACTCCTGTGCTCTGCTCACAACTCCTGTGCTCTGCTCACCACTTCGGTGCTCTGCTCACCACTTCGGTGCTCTGCTCACCACTCCTGTGATCTGCTCACCACTCCGGTGCTCTGTTCACTACTTCGGTGCTCTGTTCACTACTTCGGTGCACTGCTCACTACTTCGGTGCACTGCTCACTACTTCGGTGCACTGCTCACTACTTCGGTGCGAGGGTCACTACCTGGAGCGAGGGTCTTCTTTCTTGCACCCAACCCTCTCTTACCCCCGTTGTCTTAAATTACCAAGGTCCGAAACTATAAGATGTTACAACATGCTCCACTCTACAACTCTGCGCCCCCTCACAGCGTGAGTAGCTATGCATCATTCTATAACCCTGTGCCCTATCACAGTGTGAATGGTAATGCTCCCTTCTACAGCTCTGTGCCCCCTCTCAGTGTGAGTGGTAATGCTACTCTCTACAACCTTGTGCCCCCTAGTGGTGTGAGTGGTAATGCTCCCTTCTACAGCACTGTGCCCCCTCACAGTGTGAGTGGCAATGCTCCTCTCTACAACCTTGTGCCCGCTAGTGGTGTGAGCGGTAATGCTCCTTTCTACAGCTCTGTGCCTTCTCACGTGAGTGGTAATGCTCCCCTCTACAACCCTGTGCCTTCTCATGCGAGTGGTAATGCTCCCCTCTACAATCCTGTGCCTTCTCACGTGAGTGCTAATGCTCCCCTCTACAACCCTGTGCCTTCTCACGTGAGTGGTAATGCTCCACTCTACAACCCTGTGCCTTCTCACGTGAGTGGTAATGCTCCACTCTACAACCCTGTGCCTTCTCACGTGAGTGGTAATGCTCCCCTCTACAACCCTGTGCCTTCTCACGTGAGTGGTAATGCTCCCCTCTACAACCCTGTGCCTTCTCACGTGAGTGGTAATGCTCCCCTCTACAACCCTGTGCCTTCTCACGTGAGTGGTAATGCTCCCCTCTACAACCCTGTGCCTTCTCACGTGAGTGGTAATGCTCCCGTCAACAACCCTGTGCCTTCTCACGTGAGTGGTAATGCTCCCCTCTACAACCCTGTGCCTTCTCACGTGAGTGGTAATGCTCCCCTCTACAACCCTGTGCCCCCTTATGGTGTGAGTAGTGGTAATCCACTCGCTTCCGGTTCTCCTCCTCGAGATGGTTTAAGCTGCACTACGCCAGCCTTTGGCATGCCTCTTGTCAGTGTCCCTTATAACTTGTGCAATTCTGCCGGATCTTCTATCCACATGGATGATGTTGTCAGTGCATCTCCTCACGATGATGTTGTCGGTGCATCTCCTCACGATGATGTTGTCGGTGCATCTCCTCACGATGATGTTGTCGGTGCATCTCCTCACGATGATGTTGTCGGTGCATCTCCTCACGATGATGTTGTCGGTGCATCTCCTCACGATGATGTTGTCGGTGCATCTCCTCACGATGATGTTGTCGGTGCATCTCCTCACGATGATGTTGTCGGTGCATCTCCTCACGATGATGTTGTCGGTGCATCTCCTCACGATGATGTTGTCGGTGCATCTCCTCACGATGATGTTGTCGGTGCATCTCCTCACGATGATGTTGTCGGTGCATCTCCTCACGATGATGTTGTCGGTGCATCTCCTCACGATGATGTTGTCGGTGCATCTCCTCACGATGATGTTGTCGGTGCATCTCCTCACGATGATGTTGTCGGTGCATCTCCTCACGATGATGTTGTCGGTGCATCTCCTCACGATGATGTTGTCGGTGCATCTCCTCACGATGATGTTGTCGGTGCATCTCCTCACGATGATGTTGTCGGTGCATCTCCTCACGATGATGTTGTCGGTGCATCTCCTCACGATGATGTTGTCGGTGAATCTCCTCACGATGATGTTGTCGGTGAATCTCCTCACGATGATGTTGTCGGTGCATCTCCTCACGATGATGTTGTCGGTGCATCTCCTCACGATGATGTTGTCGGTGCATCTCCTCACGATGATGTTGTCGGTGCATCTCCTCACGATGATGTTGTCGGTGCATCTCCTCACGATGATGTTGTCGGTGCATCTCCTCACGATGATGTTGTCGGTGCATCTCCTCACGATGATGTTGTCGGTGCATCTCCTCACGATGATGTTGTCGGTGCATCTCCTCACGATGATGTTGTCGGTGCATCTCCTCACGATGATGTTGTCGGTGCATCTCCTCACGATGATGTTGTCGGTGCATCTCCTCACGATGATGTTGTCGGTGCATCTCCTCACGATGATGTTGTCGGTGCATCTCCTCACGATGATGTTGTCGGTGCATCTCCTCACGATGATGTTGTCGGTGCATCTCCTCACGATGATGTTGTCGGTGCATCTCCTCGCGATGATGTTGTCGGTGCATCTCCTCGCGATGATGTTGTCGGTGCATCTCCTCGCGATGATGTTGTCGGTGCATCTCCTCGCGATGATGTTGTCGGTGCATCTCCTCGCGATGATGTTGTCGGTGCATCTCCTCGCGATGATGTTGTCGGTGTATCTCCTCGCGATGTTGTCAGAGGTGTTCCTCACGCATTCAGCGCATCCTCGCATGATGTTGTCAGTGGTGTTCCTCACGCATTCAGCGCATCCCCGCATGATGTTGTCAGTGGTGTTCCTCACGCATTCAGCGCATCCCCGCATGATGTTGTCAGTGGTGTTCCTCACGCATTCAGCGCATCCCCGCATGATGTTGTCAGTGGTGTTCCTCACGCATTCAGCGCATCCCCGCATGATGTTGTCAGTGGTGTTCCTCACGCATTCAGCGCATCCCCGCATGATGTTGTCAGTGGTGTTCCTCACGCATTCAGCGCATCCCCGCATGATGTTGTCAGTGGTGTTCCTCACGCATTCAGCGCATCCCCGCATGATGTTGTCAGTGGTGTTCCTCACGCATTCAGCGCATCCCCTCACCGCAACAGTAAATCTTGTTCTCCGAACAGAGAGGGAGCTCCAATATATTTATATTTATTGACTATTAGATTGATACATATGAATTTCTTTGTTTAGTGTTTTGCTTTCTTGCTTGCGTCGCAATCGCTCTGCAACAATTTTCAAATTTTCTTGTATTCTCTTTTTCGCTCCACTAGTTTCGACTTTCGTCGCTAGGGGGAGTGTGCTGGTACAGCAATTAGTGTAGTTCATTTATTTTAATATCTTCCGTCCAAAACCATTGGCACCGTTTTTGGCACTTAATTCTTGAGAACTCTTGGGTGTGGAAAACGGCAACATCTTTGTTGTCTGAACGCACAGAGTTCATTCCTTTGATCGAAACTGGTAGAGTAGGACACTGAGATTCCGTTAGTGCGAGAAGTGATTTTAGATATTTGTATCTTTGGTTATGTGCTATCTTTGGCTATGTGCTATCTTTGGCTATGTGCTATCTTTGGCTATGTGCTATCTTTGGCTATGTGCTATCTTTGGCTATGTGCTACCTTTTGCTATGTGCTACATTTTGCTATGTGCTATCCCTTGTTATGTGCTATCCCTTGTTATGTGCTATCCCTTGTTATGTGCTATCCCTTGTTATGTACTATCCCTTGTTATGTACTATCCCTTGTTATGTACTATCCCTTTTTATGTGATATCCCTTGTTATGTGCTATCCCTTGTTATAAATCTCCTTATATTCCAGAACTAAGATCAATTTACTACATAGTTTTATAATCAAACCATTGTACGTACCTTAAATCTGATTCTATTCTATCTAGACTAAAGCCAAACCCATTGTAAGTCTAATGTTATATACGCCACTAGTTCTCGTTGTATATGCATTTTATATTGTTCTATAAATTTTATTTCAATGTTACAACTTCTCGTGTATCTTTCTACAGAATACAAAATTCACAAACCCAGTCTATCGACGCTGTGTTTAAACCCTAACGTACCAGGACACATATTCATTCAGGAAAAACCATATGCATTCAGAAAATTGCATATGCATTTAGGAATAAACAAATGCATTCAGGAAAAAGCATATGCATTCTGAAAAAGTATATATAGTCAAGAAAAACCACATGCTTATAAGTAAAAGAATATGAATTCAGGATGAAGCATGTATGCATTCTAGGAAAAAGCATATACTTATTGCGAATATATATATGCTTGTTTATAAATGCTTCTTCTAATATACTAAGCATATGCGTTTTTAAAATGCATATGCAAAATTAGCTATGTTACAACCCTATAATTATAAGTACATATGCATTTTGAAAAACAGCATTTGCATATTTAGAGCTCCAGGGTTTCTAACCTGAAGCTGTCTTTGGTGAATGTCATAAGAGCTTTTAAAATTAACTTTCAAAAAATGTTGTCACAACTTATTACCCTTTACTGTTAGAATTTTTTTTGGGAAAAACATAAAAATCACTTCTTATTTGTACAAAATTTAATAGTAACTGATGCGCGAATGTAAATAAAATACCAACACTTTTACGGGAGGGTGCCTAGAATTGTACTCAAAGATAAGTTGGTCTTACGAAACTGTGAACTTGGGAATATTTGCTATTGAAAGAAATTATCTAAAAGGCGACTTTGAAGTACATCAAGGAGGTAAAGGGATAACCATCTACATAAAGATAAATCATTTTCTGATAGGATTGAGGAATTGAGGTAAATAAAAAATATAAAGAAAAGGATAACAATGTATTCATTTATAATTATATACAAGTAATGCATAGCGAAATAAAAGTACAATATAAAGTTATTAAGAAATTAAGTAGTAAGAAATTATTTGGGAAAAAAGTGCAAATAGAGACATAAAAGAAATATGTAGAAAATTAATTAATTCAATAAACAAACTAAATTATATAACATTTTTCATCTGTTTAGCAGTAACTGAGCGAATTTTCCAAATACTATATTTACCAGAAATTTCTTTTGGTATCTCTTTCATTATCTTACAAATTGAAAGATTACCTTTTTTTGTCCATAAACTTCCAATACC
This sequence comes from Caprella mutica, assembly GCA_947561585.1. Taxonomy (NCBI): domain Eukaryota; kingdom Metazoa; phylum Arthropoda; class Malacostraca; order Amphipoda; family Caprellidae; genus Caprella; species Caprella mutica. The sequence continues at coordinate 202,285 of CANNZV010000948.1, read as the reverse complement.
ATTTTGTCTTTTAATAGAAATAAGTATTTGATTAATAGTCTGCTCTAATAGGTAGTCATTAGATTGACCTCTTAGTCTTTTGACTTTTGGAGACTTTTGAACACTTCTGTCGGCACTAGCATCATTTGGAATCTCCGCATCCGCATTTCCTTCATCTTCAATGGGTTGAATCGATTCACCCTTATTCCCCTCATCTTGACTAGCTTCATCCTTATTCCCCTCATCTTGACTAGCTTCATCCTTATTCCCCTCATCTTGACTAACTTCATCATTATTCCCCTCATCTTGACTAGCTTCATCCTTTTTCCCCTCATCTTGACTAGCTTCATCCTCACTCCCCTCATCTTGACTAGCTTCATCCTCACTCCCCTCATCTCGACTAGCTTCATCCTCACTTCCCTCATCTCGAATAGCTTCATCCTCACTCCCCTCATCTCGACTAGCTTCATCCTCACTCCCCTCATCTTGACTCTCCTCATCCTCACTCCCCTCATCTTGACTCTCCTCATCCTCACTCCCCTCATCTTGGCTCTCCTCATTGTCGTACCTGAGCCTGAAAATAATAAACAAACAGGAATTACATTATGAAATTAAATAAATGAATGTATAGAAATCAAAGACCAATCTGTTGTATAATTTACCTTTTTCTACATGCTGTGATATTGCCATTTAGAGATTTCAAAAGTGGACGCTTCTTGGAGAAGGTGCAAGTGTCAGCAATATTGAATATGCTGATGCCCTTTGTACCATCCTTGTTGTTGCTCAGAGCTCGCTCAACCGACACTGACGTAGAAGAAAAATCATAATATTCGTCGGCAGTTTTTCTATGATGGCCCATGGAGCGAGCTATATGATTCAATTCTGTATCTGACAAATTCCTTTCTCTTGAGATGGTAATTGTGGAGCCTCGTACAACTCTTGTGGACAACTTTTTTCCTGCCCCTGTAGGAATCCTATTGAGAATACTGAACACCCCAGAAAGTGACAATTCCTCATCTGGTTTTGAATTCACTTTCGGTGTTGCTGGAAATACTACTCTCGAAAACTTGTTTGGATTTAGTTTAGTCCTCAAGCTTAAAATATACTCTTGGAGTACTTTGAATTCTAGTAAAGAATATACGACTGGTGCTGTTAGACCATTATTTGCATTCTTATTCTCCATTACGTTAACTTGTTTATACTCTTCTCCGTTAATAGAAATAGTTTCAGCATCTTCTACCTCTTGTAAGGTCATTTGCGAGAGCTCCAGTTTCCCTAAAAATAAAAACTGCAGTAACTAATGAACCTCAGGTAGACAGTAAATTTATAGTTTCAAAATATCAGAAGTCTGTAAATTCATATTAAACAAATGTGACTAAATTATCACGTTACTGAATTGAATATCAGAAACCAGTTACATTCAAAAATAATAAAATTTGCAGTTTTCAAACATTTTACATGTAAATTGTTAAACTAAATATAAGTAAAATGTAAAATTATATTTCATTATCTTCTTTAGTCGACAATGTAAAACTGGTTGATAATTCAGAATTTGCACAATTATACAAATAAAATATTTTCTAATAAACTTACCTTAAATTGTTGAATCTCTTATCTGGACCATCTGATAAGCATCCACCAACTAGTCTAAACTGTTCAAAATAATGGACTAATCTAAACTGGACAGTCCTAAGAAATGGAAGCTGAAGATGGTATTGCTGCCAGATGTACAAATTTGTCATAGAATATAACCGGACTTTTTATTTTGGGTTTAGCCCAAAAATTTTCGTTCTATTTATTACCTTTTTAATTTTTTACACACTTAATGTTGAGAGTTAAGAGTAGGCTCATTCACTTTAGAATGCAAATTGCATTCATGATCAAATGGGTAATCAGATTAGAAGTCTCTATTTTTTAAGAAAAAAGATTTTATCTGTATTTAAAATTTCGGTCCAGTATTACGTCTCTTTCAGCCCACCCAAATCACCTTCCGAGTTTACAAGTAAATTTTCTTTAACTTTTCAAATTAATTTGCTTCAAAGCTTGAAGAAATTTAGAAATTAAATAAGTCTAATTAATATATTGAAAAGGATGATACATTATATATCCATCCTTATAGGTAAATATTGCGAATAATTTATGTAGATTATTTAATTATAGAGTAATTTCCGTTTTGGTGTCGGTTTAGTTCCATTTTATGTCTAGAATTTTACAAATATATATACAGGCCAACCTGTCAATTCATGACAAAGAACTTTCTAATTGGTGCAAAATAAATTGCTCGGATGGTCGTCTTTCCTTCTTAACCCTACTTCTGCACTAGGCAGTTTTTCACTGCTCGCTGCTTGAGCGAGAATTTTTAATAGAAATAGAGACTTCGGAGCACTGTTTGAAGTGTTCTGTTCTTTTCAGTGCGGTAAGAATAATATAAATACATACAAGACATAACTTCAAACAGTGTTCCGAAGCTTCTATTTCTGTAAAAAAAATTTTCGCTCAAGCAGCGAGAAGCGAAACACTGCTTAGTGTGGAAGGAGGGTAAGTGCCCATATTCACTATCAAAAAAAGTGTCAAATTTGAATCAAAATTTTGACACTTTTTTTTTTGAACGTGTATGGCACCTTAAATTGACGCTGTAATTGTTCCAATAATGTAGATCACATTTTGATGTCCCGTTCATGATGATGGAAATTATTCATTAAATTTCATTGGTTAATCGTAATTAACAATTTCGCAGCAAAATACAGATTGTGCCTAAAATTGTGAATTGCACATTTTCTAAGGACCAGTTATTTATAATTTGAAAATTATTTGAACAAAGAAACTGATAAAATAACAGGTGGATTACTATTTATTTGAACATAGTGTGAGTTCCGAATTATCAACTAGTTCTAGATTTTCGACCATATTAAATGTATGAATCATATTTTGCCTAATTATTTTATATATATAATTTTGAACATAAATAGTTGTAATGCAATTTTTTATATCCGCTAGTTTGCTTTATCCACTATAGTTTGCTGTATTGCACACTTCATAAATGTTTATTGACCTGGCAGGGGGGTTCTGGGGGCGGTACCCCCCACCCACTCATATTTTACTTCACCATTTCAATATAAGTTTTTTATATAATGTGTAATTTAATTATTCAAATAAATATTATATAACAAAATTTGTAACATAAATGGTTGTAATGCTTCTGATTGTATCCGCTAGTTTGTTGTACTGCACACATCATGATTGTTTATTGCCCTGGCAGGGGGGTTCGGGGGGCGGCACGCCCCCGATATATTTAATTCATTATTCAAATTTAAGTTTTTCATTTAAAGTTTGATTCAATTATTCAAATAGAGAATACTGCCTGAAATACAATATTTGAAATGGTAATAATAAAGTTATATAAATTATCCTGCATACGGGAAAGATTTCCGTAAATTATTTTAACTCATACTATAAAACAATTTACTCATATTTTGCTCATAGTAACCATACCTATCATTTAAAAAAAAAGGAAATGTGTACCTTATCCAGATATTACTTTCCAAAAAAAAAATTAGAATTTAAAAGTGCTCGATCTGAATCATTGGATTGATTTTATTTCTTTTAACTCCATAGTTCAAATAGTTGATCTAATTGACTACTTGGCACCAAGAAAGTGAATCCCGATTCTCTTTTGTTTATAAAATCAACATCAGGATGTCGAAGTTCAGTGTTTCAGTATGATCTGCCAATTCAATTAAACATGGCAGGTAACTATAATAACGGAAATCCTCAAGTTTGTCGATGGACATTCAGTTATAACAACTATGATACAGACTTTGATTACGCAGAACGTCTTAAAAAAACATGATTTTAAGATTAAGAGAGCAGTGTTTGGAAAAGAGAGAGGGAAAGTAAATGGCGTGCCACATTTTCAAGGTTATGTTGAGCTGTGGCGCAGTATGAGGCTTTCATTTGTAAAGAAAATTTTACCAATGGCCAATTGGAGTTCAGCTCGTGAATCGTCACTGGTCAACTACCGTTATTGCACCAAGGATAGGTTTTCAATATAATAAATTACACTTTTCTCGTTTTGTTCACCAGTTTTTATTCCTAGTTTTAAATGGTAGGTAGCTAATATTTTTTCTTAACTTTTATTAATTACTAGACTACCCGTGACCCTTTTGGTCATTAGATGACATTCATATTTATTTAATTTTAAATTCAAACATTGAAAGAAAGAAATTTGCTGTTGTATCGTTAATTGTAACTATTAAGTTAGGCTTATAAAACTAGGTCATTAAAAAATAGATTGATGGTAATTCTAGAGTACTAGACCTAATCACCTTGTTCATCACGCTCAATAAGAAAATATATAATTTCATTTTTTCCAGATAACAATTTCTCACTAATTGGAGATTTCACATGGGAAGAGACTGGGCAGACCGCAAATAAGAAAACAGTTTGCTGTTCCACCGGATTGATTATACGCGGGTTGATGAATCCTGACACTGCCAACCAGGTGAGGGTTTCTAAAGAATTTTAAAGGAATCCAATTTTCTATGAGAAAAGTGTTAGATTGTGCAAAGAAGCGACTTTGTGAATACAAAGCATGGAAAAGCAAACTTCTATTCGACTGGCAATACAGGGTTCTCGATGAATTGTTTGTGCAGAATGACCGTAAGATAACGTGGATTGTTGATAGAGATGGAAATAATGGCAAGACTTTTTTGGGAATGTATCTAGCCAATTTATATAATTTTCAATATTTAAATATTGCGGTTAATTCTAGAGATATAGTTCAATTGATTGACCCTAGTATTTCAGGAGTATGTATAGATATCAGTCGAGCTTGTCAACCAACATTTGACTACAGTTGCTTGGAGAGCATGAAAAACGGGGTAGTTATTACGGGGAAATATAGAGGACAGATTAATAACTAAATTCTCTTAAGGTCATATGTTTCTCAAATAACTACCCCGATCTTGGTCAATTAAGTCTTGACAGATGGAGCATTTTGGTACTTGGCGAAGAAAAGTATTCCAATTTGGATAAAATTGCTATTGTTTCACCTAGCGTCAAGTATCCGTTCAAGAGGCCTCCTTCTCTGCCAGATCTGGCTGACGATTTCTCTTTAAGAGACTATTTACTCCCAAGAGTTGAATCTTTAAATACAACATAGCTTTTGGAAGAAGAAGAAGAAGTAGAAGAAACAGCACCAACTATGAATAGTAAGTATTTTTGCTTCAACTTCTGTTATTTAATGATTTATTTATATGAATATATATATGGATTTTTAAAATTTTCTTTTTTTCACAGATCATCAAGATTCTTCAAATCAATTAGATTCATCTAGGATGGGTCCATCTACTGAGGAGTCTCAATTTAATGTGGTTATGCCTAGTTCACTACTTCACTTTGATGCATCTCCTGTGGCTCAGTCCGTCAATAGGTCCTCTCTTGCAATTGAAACTGGTGCAGAAGGCTTTGAATTACCTAACTTCTCACCACCCTATGAAGTATATCATATCCAGCCTCAAACAAATCAAGACGATCGTGACTCCCAGTCCGACGGCTCACAATCACATCGCTCAGATTCTGATAGCTCACAGTCTGAAAGCTCACAGTCTGATAGCTCACAGTCTGATGGCTCCCAGTCTGATGGCTCCCAGTCTGATTGCTCACAATCTGATGAAGATCGGCCTGTGCAATCAAATGGCGATGTCATTGAACCTCCAGAGAAGATTCCTCGTAGTGATGTCGCCGAGCCTCCAGAGACGATTCCTCGAAGTGATGTCGCCGAGCTTCCAGAGACGATTCCTCGAAGTGATGTCGCCGAGCCTCCAGAGATGATGCCTCGTAGTAATGTCGCCGAGCCTCCAGAGACGATTCCTCGAAGTGACGTCGTCGAGCCTCCAGAGACTATTCCTCGAAGTGATGTCGCCGAGCCTCCAGAGATGATGCCTCGTAGTGATGTCGCAGAGCCTCCAGAAATGCTTCGTAGTGATGTCACCGAGTCTCCAGAAATGCTTCGTATTGATGTCGCCGAGTCTCCAGAAATGCTTCGTAGTGATGTTGCCGAGAATCCTGTGATACCCGTGTTAGAAGTTTCTTCTTCTCTCTCTGGCGTCTCTCAAATCCTTAAACTTCTAACACCAAAAAGAAACAAAAGAGATTCATCTCCAGTTGCTTCAACTTCTTACTCTGATTTTTTGAAAAAATATGACAATGAAAAAAGAACATCACGTTCAAAAAAGAAAGCTCCAGTGAAAGATCAGAGTGAGTAAATATCTTTGTCTTATTATATAATAATACTATGCAATTTATTCATTTATATTAAATTATTTTTTACTATCCACAGAGCAGAAATCACTCTTCGACTATTTTTCACCAAGCAACTCTTCGACTTCGTCAATCCCTGTTACATAATCTGGAAATTTTGTCTCGGCTCAAAGTAAGTTATTATTTATATGTAATAACTAACGATTGTAGTCAAATTTAATATCATAAAATTTTGAATAATTGAATGTATATCGTTTCCAGAAGACAGCCCATCCAAAATTAAAAGGAAGAAAAGAAAAGGAAAAGGAGACTCCTCAACACGGAAGATTAGAAAAAGTAAGTTCTACCAAATCACATATTGTGGCTACAAATTCACAATGAATATTATTTAAAGCAAGTACGATTGCTAATAATTGTATTATTTCTTTGTGAACAGATTAATTCCCTCTGGATGTCCACTGTCCATCTCTCCTGGATGTCCACTGTCCATCTCTCCTGGATGTCACTGAACATCTCTCCTGGATGTCCACTGTCCATCTCTCCTAGATGTCCACTGTCCATCTCTCATGGATGTCACTGTCCATCTCTCATGGATGTCACTGTCCATCTCTCATGGATGTCACTGTCCATCTCTCATGGATGTCACTGTCCATATCTCATGGATGTCACTGTCCATCTCTCATGGATGTCACTGTCCATCTCTCATGGATGTCACTGTCCATCTCTCATGGATGTCACTGTCCACCTCTCATGGATGTCACTGTTCATCTCTCATGGATGTCACTGTCCATCTCTCATGGATGTCACTGTCCATCTCTCCATTTTAAATTGTTCCTTTTTATTATTTAATTCATGTTGTTGTTTTTTTCATCATGTAGTTTATTTTATTTATGTTTCATTTAAAATATTCTCTTAAATAGAAATATCCTAGGAATATTAGTTTCCTAATAGCTAAAATAATGTAATTTATTCTAATTAAAATATAGTTACCACCCAATTTATATCTCTTTACCCTTCAAAATATAGTCTAATTTTCTGCTATCGTTTATAAACCTGTCCTCGCCACTCATGCAATTTATTATACCTCATTGCCTAATCTAAATTTTTACCCATACTTCATCACATATTTTACTTTTCTTATTCTATGTTTTTATCCATACTTCGTCAGGCAATTTACTTTTCTTATTCTATTTTTTTATCCATACCTCATCGGACAATTTCGTTTTCCTAATCTACATTTTTATCCATACTTCGTCAGGCAATTTACTTTTCTTATTCTATTTTTTTATCCTTACTTCGTCAGACAATTTAGTTTTCCTAATCTACATTTTTATCCATACTTCGTCAGACGATTTAGTTTTCCCAATCTACATTTTTATCCATACTTCGTCAGACAATTTACTTTCCTAATCTACATTTTTATCCATACTTCGTCAGACAATTTAGTTTTCCTAATCTACATTTTTATCCATACTTCGTCATACGATTTAGTTTTCCTAATCTACATTTTTATCCATACTTCGTCAGACGATTTAGTTTTCCTATTCTACCTTTTTTATCTACCTTTAAAATTAGTCTAATGACATTTTACATCAAATCTGTTAAATCAAGTGAATTTATGCAATTCTAATTCACTTAAGATTTTGTTAGTGATTCAATTGGTGGTCAACCAAATTCACCAGTGGAAAATACAAACGCATTAAAGTAAAAGTAATTTCGAGTAGAAATGAACCTCACAACACGCACGTCTCAAACCACGCATCCATCAAAACACGGTAACTCATTCCACGTACGGATGCCTAACACCACGTGCTATAATTTTGTTTAATATAAACTGACAATTTTATGGAAGACTATGGAAAAAGTATAACGACTGGTTAAAACTAATAAATATGATTATTTTGACATTTTATGAATGTCTAATAATATATTATGAATTAATGTTATTTCATATATGTAACTATATGGGTTTTAACAGTTGCTCTTCAAATTCAGATCTCCTTATTTTCAAATTTTCCTCAAAACTCGTACTACCTCATAACTTGTCGTTCCGCTTGATGAGCGTTTTGTAATCATTATATTCAATTTTTCCATTTTATTGGAAAAACGGCAAATTAAAAATTATAAAAGCATATGATTATTGTACCGGACTTAAAAGTAAATAGTCTAACCTATAATTCATCCGGACCTGACTCACTAAGATTATTTATTGTATTAAATTTTGCCTTATAATAATGGTTTCCATTTACATTAAGTATAATATTAAATACAATTGTTTTTTAAAAAATATGTCATGGTGGTACTGGTAACCGGACATTTTACCCTGTAGAACAGATTTAATAGTTCAGAAATAATATGTAAACTGTTTTGGTTATGACTCTGTTTCTTGTCAAAATAATGCATTGCATTCATTATTATTCACTATCGAACCTCATCAGCGTGGAGGGGTGAGGCCATGCAATAAAAGATAAAAATATGTGACCAATTTAAGTAAAGTTAACGAACCAGAAATGAAGCTGGTAAAAATACGAACCAGAAATGAAGCTGAAGATAACGGACCAGAAATTAAGCTAATGATGATAACGGGACCAGAATATTTTTTCCGTTTTAAAAATATTTGCTTTAGTATTTTATATATAATATACTACATTATATATGATAATATCAATGATTATTCATTAATGTTGCATATTTTATTAATTGGGAGAATTGATAAGAAACGTGACCCATTTTAAAGTTGTGAAGAACGAGTAGTAAAAAAAAATGGAAAAACAACTTCTTTAATCCTTTAATGTGGTATGTATATATGATTATAAAATCATATTCTTATTCCAATTATTAGTCGAATATTTAATAAATCAACCAAGTAAAGATAACGGACCAGAAATGAAGCTAGTAAACATAACAGACCAGAATTTAACCTAGTAAAGATAACGGACTGTGGTACGTTATCTTTAGTTGCTCTGTGGAATTTTCTGTCTGGGATGCTAGATTTGATGTATTATTTTCTTCCTACAAATGAAATTGTAGAAAGTATCTTCTTTTTGTTTTAAGTTACGCGTATTTTTAAGAGAAATCAGTGAACACAACTAGCAGATTTTTTTTCCTGTGAATGGATTCTGGAAGAAACAATGAAGTGATTCTTCCCCGGACATTAAGTGGCTCGTAAGTAGAGGAATTGGGCGAGAAAAAACTCATTATGGAACTATTAAGAAAATTTGATTGTTTTGTTGTCGAAATAAGTTTCTGTTTCGAACTAGTTGGATGATAAGGAAGGAGGTAATGAAAATGATTTTTAATTATATTTATATTTGAATATATAACATGAAGAGTAACTTTGATTAGTGATCTACGCAAAATTCTCCATCGCTAACTAGTAACAGTGTAAAGTGATCTACAGCTGCAGATCACTTTACAAAAGTTCCAAATGATTCGACTGTAAAGTGCTGTACACCCGTAGATCACTTTTCATTACTCTCACTTCGCATTCAAACATAGTAATCTACGGCAGTATAAGCGTAGATCATTATTCAGGTATCAATGTTACTCTCTCACAGACAGCAATTGATCTACGCTACGAATAGTTTTGCAATTTGTAACGAGCCTTCTGATTGGCTAGAGCTGCTAGACATTAAGTACAGTGAGTTCTAACATTACTGGTATATTATTACAGTGCAGGTTATTGAGAGTTTTATTATTACTGTACTGCAATAATTAATATTTATAATGTAAAGCTAATGTAATATATTTGTTGTAACAATGAGTAATTATTATTAAAACAATTCATTGTGCTATTTTTTATATATATTAAAAAACAATTATTTATATTAAATTGAAGTTTAGATAATATGAACGGTGCAAATAATGTTGCAGATAATTTGAATAGTAAAGGTGGGTAAGAAAATAACTATCAATATTTTAAATATCGATGTAGGTAAATGAAACTAAATACAAACTGTGACAGTCAAAGTTTATATATAATAATGTTATTAGTTATTACATTGAAAATAAGTCGTGTGCAATGACACTATAAGTAATTAAAACTATATTTTATTGCACATCTAACGATAAAAAATTGTATACTTTTTCCGAACACTAGGTTTTAATATTTTATTGAAACTTTTGAAAAGTCGTCAAAAAAGTGAGACAATTGTAACACAAGCATATAATAAATATAATTTAGTCCAATAATGTAATATTATTTTAAGTATCATATAGTAATTATTGGTCGTTATCAATTTTTCGATTAATAATGGTAGGTATATCAGTTGTCAATGTAAGTGTTTCTTTTTAATTAATTCCAGCGTTAATAATTTTGGTTTATCTTCCTTGTTGGTAGCTAACGGTTACTGTGGGTGAGGGGGGGGATGACTAACAGGGGGAGGGGAGGGGGTAGATACAGTGGAGAGGTATCCTTTATGTAATTACTACTGTTTCACAAATAGAATAAGAAGTGAATGATTACACTGAGAAATATGATGCCTCTATTTAACTGTTTGCTTATATTTCTTTGTTGACTGATATTTTATAATGTACGACAGTATATAGAATATTAATGAAAGATCATTTTAATTTTGGCGCTAAAGTCAAGGGGGTTGAGCATGCATTGCTGTGTGTGTGCGTATGTACCTAGATGTGTTTGTAGATGTATTGCTATAAGGTTCATAGTCAGTTAGGCATATAGTAACTTCTATTTCTTCGATTTTCTATTGACGATCTATCTTACGGGAAACCAGAGTCTCTGGGTTCCGTGGGGAGTCTGGTTGCAAAGCTGAAACTTAAAGGAATTGACGGAAAGGCACCACTAGGCGTGGAGCCTGCGGCTTAATTTGACTCAACACGGGCAATCGATCTATCTATTGATATTAGATTCACCAAAAATTAACTGCTTTGGAAATGGTATTTATTTCTGTAATAAATATTAACAATTTTTTAGGAGCCAAGCAATTCAATTTTATAATATAAATGGAGTATAATGTATACATTATACAGTATAACATATAAACTCCGCGCACTTTACTCAATAATTACTCGTGCTTACGAAATGTATGTAAGTGTATGAAGCGGGGCTGACACTGACGGGAAACTCATGAATGGGGAAAACGAACAATGCTTGAAAGAGTATTAGAGTATCTAGGAAAACCTACCTAACTAGAGTATCTATGAACCTAGATAGATACTGTAGTTAGGTAGCTACTGACTAGGGAACTAGATACACTAGTCTTTCCCAGTACACACTTCATCTTGCTGCTAGCAAGATGAAGTCGTGGAAGACAACTAGATAGGTACTAATATGATGGTACAAGAATCGAGCCATCTTGAAATAAGCTCATGTGTATATATATTGAACTTAATAAACACATTTAAAAAAAACTAGTTTGGTACATAGTTACACTAGTTAGGTAACTAGTTACAGTAGTCAGGTAACCAGATATACCAGTTAGATACCTAATTCCATTAGTTACCTAACTAGTTACACTTGTTACTCAACTATTTATACTTGTTTTCATTATTAATTACTGTAAGTTACACTAGTTACCTAACTAGCTACACTAGATAAATAACAAGGTAATCGCACTAGTTACCTAAAAAGGTTACCGACTAGTTACCTAACAAGGTTGCCAACTTGCCGCACTAGTTACTTAACCAGGTTACCGCACTGGTTAGGTACCTAGTTAACTGGTTAGGTACCTAGGTAACTGGTTAGGTACCTAGGTAACTGGTTAGGTATCTAAGTACACTGGTTAGTGGTTAGGTACCTAGGTACACTGGTTAGTGGTTAAGTACCTAGGTAACTGGTTAGGTACCCAGGTAACTGGTTAGGTACCCAGGTAAATGGTTAGGTACCCAGGTAACTGGTTAGGTATCTAGGTACACTGGTTAGTGGTTAGGTATCGAAGTACAGTGGTTAGTGGTTAGGTACCTAGATACTCTGGTTAGTGGTTAGGTACACTGGTTAGGAACCTAGGTACACTGATTAATGGTTATGTACCTAGGTACACTGGTTAATGATTAGGTACCAAGGTACACTGGTTAGTGGTTAGATACCAAGGTACACTGGTTAGTGGTTAGGTACCAAGGTACACTGGTTAGTGGTTATGTACCTAAGTACACTGGTTAATGATAAGATACCAAGGTACTCTGGTTAGTGGTTAGGTCCCAAGGTACACTGGTTAGTGGTTATGTACCTAGGTACACTGGTTAGTGTCTAGGTACCTAGGTACACTGGTTAGTGGTTAGGTACCTAGGTATACTGGTTAGTGGTTAGGTACCTAGGTACACAGGTTAGTGGTTAGGTACCAAGGTACACAGGTTAGTGGTTAGGTACCTAGGTACACTGGTTAGTGGTTAGGTACCTAGGTACACTGGTTAGTGGTTAGGTACCTAAGTACACTGGTTAATGATAAGGTACCAAGGTACACTGGTTAGTGGTTAGGTACCTAAGTACACTGGTTAATGATAAGGTACCAAGGTACTCTGGTTAGTGGTTAGGTCCCAAGGTACACTGGTTAGTGGTTAGGTATCTAGGTACACTGGTTAGTGGTTAGGTACCTAGGTACACTGGTTAGTGGTTAGGTACCTAGGTACACTGGTTAGTGGTTAGGTACCTAGGTACACAGGTTAGTGGTTAGGTACCTAGGTACACTGGTTAGTGGTTAGGTACCTAGGTACACAGGTTAGTGGATAGGTACCTAGGTATACTGGTTAGTGGTTAGGTACCAAGGTACACTGGTTAGTGGTTAGGTACCTAGGTACACTGGTTAGTGGTTAGGTACCTTGGTACACTGGTTAGTGGTTAGGTACCTAGGTACACTGGTTAGTGGTTAGGAACCAAGGTACACTGGTTAGTGTCTAGGTACCAAGGTACACAGGTTAGTGGTTATGTTCCAAAGTACACAGGTTAGTGGTTATGTACCTAGGAACACTGGTTAGTGGTTAGGTATCAAGGTACACTGGTTAGTGTTTAGGTACCTAGGTACACTAGTTAGTGTCTAGGTACTTAGGTACACTGGTTAGTGTCTAGGTACCAAGGTACACTGGTTAGTGGTTATGTACCTAGGTACACTGGCTAGTGGTTAGGTACCTAGGTACACTGGTTAGTGGTTATGTACCTAGGTACACTGGTTATGTACCAAGGTACAATGGTTAGTGGTTAGGTACCTAGGTACACAGGTTAGTGGTTAGGTACCTAGGTACACTGGCTAGTGGTTAGGTACCTAGGTACACTGGTTAGTGGTTAGGTACCTAGGTACACTGGTTAGTGGTTAGGAACCGAGGTACACTGGTTAGTGGTTATGTTTTTAAATCCTTATTTACCTATACCATTTAATCGTTATTGACACTTTTGTAGTTCAATACTGAATAGACATAAAATATATGTATATTGGGGGGCGTGCCGCCCCCCGAACCCCCCTGCCAGGTCATTAAACAATCATGAAGTGTGCAGTACAACAAACTAGCGGATACAACAAACTACATTAGTACCTCTCAGTTATTTCTATCTAAGTAATTCTTTATTTGTTTAACTAGGTAAATAAGGATTGAAAAAACAGGGAGGGGGGGCTCTTGACCGGGGGGGCTTATGACCTAGGGAGGCTCATGACCGGGGGGGCTCGTGACCGGGGGGGCTCATGACCGGGGGGGCTCTTGACCGGGGGGCTCTTGACCGTACCCCTATGAGCCTCCCCCCCCCCCACGGTCATGAGCCTCCCAGTCATGAGCCCCCCGGTCATGAGCCCCCACTCCCTATTTTTCTAATCCTTACTTAGTTAAACAAATGAAGATCTACTTTGATAGAAATAACTGAGAGTTGCTAATGTAGTTTGTTGTATCCGCTAGTTTGTTGTAAACACGCTCTATACTAATCTTCTGAAAAATAAAAACTAGAAACTTACATGACCGAAAATAATATAGAACCTCATCAATGTCTCATATACTGTTTTTATTTGATGAATATAATTATTATTAAGGAATATAATAAGTCATAATTAGCTCTAAATTCAATTATGAATAGTTTATATTTTTGTTACTATAAATAAACAAATAAATAATAATTAATCATTTTCCCTTCAGTCTATTGGTGATACCTAAGTAAGTAGTGTCTCAGATGATTGACAGATGATTGACAGTGGTACAACCAGTGACATAAGTCAGGCAGCAAGTGGAAGTGACTGTATCTTCGCGGGCTTCATACACATACAGTCATGCACTTCACCCATGAATGACCAATGATTAGATCACTAAATTAAATCATATATGAATACAAATATATTTGTATTATGTTGTAAATAAAATATTAGTTTATAAAAAATATTAGCTTATACATAGTTAACTAGAAGATAATTTCTATCTGTGTAAATATTAATCACTTCTCTCCACCACCTCCCCCCTCCCCTGAGTTACTAGGTACACCTCTCCTCACCCTATACCCTCCTCACCCTACACCCTCCTCACCCTATACCCTCACCCCCAAATCACAAAGTACCTTCCTGAATGGTGCGATGAAACTGTAGAGAATACTTTCTTATGTGAAAGAAATATAACGTTGCTGAATTATTGAAACCCTTTTTACTCACATCTTGCAATGTATCATAAAATGAATTACTTTATTACTAGGTTCTGATTTTAACTTGCAGATTGCAGAAGGTTATACTTTAGGCGGCATTTATTTATTAATAATCTTGCTAGGTACTCGCATAACTCAAAAGGGTTTCAATCAAATTAATCAAATTGCCTTAAAATTTTTGAGCGGTTGGTCATTATCCAGGAACCAGTTGGTAAGATTATACAGATTGTTACAATAATTATTTGCACATATTATGTTATTTGTTATTTTGTGTTTTGTTATTCGTTATTTGAACATATTATGATTAGGTAATTGGTAAAAATAACTTGCATAGTAAACTAATCACTAAATTATTGGTTCTATCTATCAAAATGGTTCCTGCATATTGACCAATCGATCCACCAAGTTTCATAAAATATGGTACAATACTTTTTGAGTTATAAATGACCTTGACCTTTGACCGGTCGCTTCCAAAATTCTACCAGATCTTTCCTGGTCATTGACCAATTAAACCATCAAATTTCAGACAATTTGGTAGAATAATTTTTAAGTTACAAATGGCCTTGACCTTGATCATTGACCTTTGACCTGATCACTCCTAAAATCTATCAAAATGGTTCCTGCATATTGACCAATCGATCCATCAAGTTTCATGCAATATGGTTCGATACTTTTTGTGTTATAAATGACCGTGACCTTGACCTTTGACCGGGTCACAGGCAGGTCACTGGACATGGACCAATCGTTTCACCAAATTACAGGTAATTTGGTTGAACACTTTTTCAGTTAAACGGATAACAAGATGATAAATAAATAAATAAATTCCGATGAAAATATAACCTTACGCAAGATTGCAAAGGTAATTGAATAACACTGGGTATATAGTACAATAAAGGGGGACAGGGGAGGGTAGCGCTAGGGTTAGTTGCGGGATGTGTGCTATCCTCCAATAATTTCATTGATAAAATACTTTTTTCTTTCCTAATAATAATTAACTTGTTGGCAATATACCATGTACATTTAAGTTTATTTTACAACACTGAATCAGTCACAGTTAACATGTACTGCAAATCATATCATATTTCTACTTGTGTAAATAAATAAAAATAAATATTTTAATGTTCTCTAATGTAAATACAGCGCGCACTCGCATGTAATATGTAAAATAACGTACATAATAATAAAGTGGGTTATGGGTTTCTTGTATTTATATGAATAATAAATATAAAAGATAGGAGTATCAGTGGAATAATGATGCCATGATTGATTGATACTGGTTATTTTATTGCACTCTGAAAACTGAATAGGGAGTCAAACACAAAAGCGCGCCAAATCTCCCTAACTCCCCCCTCCCCCCTAACCTCTTACACACACCATCTCAACTTAGAGTAATGAGTGAGTTAAGTTTTAGGCGGTGACTGTGTTTGTTTATTATGTGACTTATGATAAATCAGAATATATAAATAGGCAATTTCATTTATGTAACAAATAAATAAACGATTTACAAATTATGACATATTTGTACTAGTAACCGGGACAATTACATACAATACAATTACATACATAGTATAATGTAGTCTTTAAAATTCCATGGCCTAAAATATTTTATATACTTCAATATGTTTACATATAGTAATTTTACAATCAGTACCTATCTCATTGTTAATAAAATCTAACTATTTTATTTTTAAATTAAAATGTGACCATAGATTCGTCATCTTAATTTCAAGAATGACATCCTAATCTGGTGATGAAAGTTAAAAGCAGAGTCACACACACATACAAGCTCATTTGGTCAACCTCAGACTCGAAGGAACTTGAGGACCAAAATTAATATATTTTTTTTAACCAATATTTTATATACTGTCACAGTCGTTTATAAATATCAGTCTACAAAGAAATATGAGCGCAGGGTTAAATGGATAATTCATTTTTCTCAGTGTAATCATTTACTCCACTCTTTTTCAATATGTGAAATAGTATGAGTATATTATATGCAACATCACCTCTCTCTCGCCCACCCCCCACGACACACACCCCAGTAAGCCACCTACCTACTAGAAAAATACACAAAATTAACAACTCTTGGACTGTAAAGAAAAACTTACACATCCAGTCTATACCAATGTAAATCAATCGAAAAATTGATATTATGTATCGTTAAATGTATTATAGAATAAATTTTTATTTACCTAGCTTTAGCGTCATTGAATATGACTTATTTCCAACGTACTGATATCATTAATCTTTTACTAGGGACGTCCCATATTTTATTTTTCGCGTTTTCATTTGAGATTGAAATAAAAATTATTATTAAATAGATATACTCAATTATTAACTAATCTAAATAATAAAATTGATTTTTCCTAATTCTATTACATCGTTTAATGCAGTTTTTTGTTTGGTTTAGGGGGGGGTATACATACGTATACCCAATAAACATGGTACAGTCTCGACAATGATCTACGCGTTTCTAGGATCATTGAAAATGCGCGACTATCTCGAGATTGTGCAAGGCACGTAAAGGGTATGGTATGAAGCAGGACCAACAGTGATGGAGTAGATAGATAATGAATTATTTATGCATTTAATTGGTTCATTTAATCAAAATATGATAGTTAAAGCTATCTATACATGATAACTTAGTAATCTATTGGTATTTAAAAACAGGGAGGGGGGCTCGTGACCGGGGGGGGGGGGCTTATGACCTAGGGGGCTATTGACCGTACCCCGACCGAGGATGGGGGGGGGGGTTGGGCTTATGACCGTACCCCGAGGAGAGTACACTTGAAGGTCGTTTGCATGCAGCGATTGTTGCGATCATCGTTCAGCGATGATTGCGCAGCAATATAAACACATTGAATACTGTCCAGCGATAATCAATCGTTGCAATACAGCCCCGAAAAAATTGCATTTAACTAGTGCTCACTGCTCAGTGATATTCGCCGGGCGACGATTGCTGATTGAAGATCGCAACAGTCGCTGAATGCAAAACGTACCTTTCAAGCCAGTGGCTAGAGCCGCTGTGTCTAAAAGTAATTTTTACATCTCCCTTTTTTTGTGGACGGTAAATAAATGAATCGTAATAAGAAACAAAGTTTGCTGTTAATTCAGGTATCTTTGGTATTGAATTAATTTTCAATATTTATATATTAATTAATATTAATATATTAATTAATGAATAATTTAATTAATTAAGTAAAACTGACGGTCGTAGAGCGGCTGCAGTCGATCGTAACATTGGAAAGCATATCAGCGGCTGCAACTGTACGGCTCTAGTCGCCGCATTGAAAGTTCACTAGTACATGGAGTACCTTGTGAAATAGTGTACACAAGTCCCTGACGCACACGTTTAAAATTCTGGGAAACATCTTCAATCTTCATGGAAATATTGTTAACTATTTTATATAAGCATAAATATATTAGTTTTTTATTGATTGCATTATGGTAATTCTATGAATCCCTAATATATAAGACACCAATAACAGATTATAAAGATGTCATGAGTCACGACGTCACTGTGTATGTACACTTCTAAAAGGGGCGCGAAACCCCCACCCTCTCCCCCACTCTTACCTGTGTACGTTCCTATTAAAAGTAATGATTGCATAGTAGGAATGGAATATATAATAATATTGATTATTATACTGATAAGAATGGGATGTGATGTGAAACTATCCGTTAACTCACAGCTTACCCTATATTCTAAAAATATGTTCCTATGTTTTAATTTCATACTAAATATTTTATCTTCACAAATATCGCAGCGGTGATCCATATTGAAGGGTGCAATAGTATTAAAATTTCTGAATAGTTTAAATCTGAATTTGTGTTCTTTTTTGCATTCACCGATCGGGTAGCTTTACTACAGTTTCGTCACATACGGTGGATGGTGATTTTGCTCACAGAGCCACTTTCCTTTCTGACTGCTTCTTCCAGTCCCTTGTATGTAATTTCCTTAAGACATCTGCGATATGGACCTTGATTCTAAAGTAGACGTTAAAACCCTTACTAAAATTTGATATTTAATTATTTATTATGCATCACTGAAACAAATACAGTTAGCATTAATTTGTATGCATATTTTTGAATTCATTTAACAAAAATGTACGTATTATGTATTCGAATATCAATCACAATTTTCATTCAAAATCTTTTTATTACAGTGATGATATATGGTGAGTACCTATTAGTTTCTTACAATTCGATCGATCTATCTGATTCTATCAGATGATGAGTAAACTGTCTGGAACAAAAGTGCTTATAAAACATACTCAGTATTTCTTCTTTGAAATTGAATATTGTGATTTAAATGAAAACTTCAATTTTATGTTGAGTTACTATAAGACATCACCCAGTAATTGCCATATATTTGATATTTTTTAGCGATTTATTTTGAAATAATAGAATAGCTCATGATAACATATTATTTCGGCATAAAAATATCTTGGACGTATTCAGTGTATAACGCTTCTTTGCGCGGTTTTGTTCTGTAAGAATGTACAAACCAATGTTTATATTGACATTTATAAAAAGCTTTAAGATGGAATAAGGCTGTTATCCATAATTCATGAATGATATCGATGCATAATTTTGATAGTGTTTCCTCATAAGTCATATGCACTAAAATTTAAATCAGTATGAAAGCTTTGGTAAGATAGGGAGGGGGGAGGGGAAGGGGAAGGGGGGTATATCAAAGGGTCACAAGCACCGATGGCTGCACTCACAGATGGAAAAAGAAAATGAAGAGGTGTTACATTTTTATGTGTTATTTCTCGTTTTACTTTTTCATTAAAATAAAAATAATAAATAGAAGAGCTTAGCCCAAGCACTGTCTTCTTAAACTGCAAGTAGTTTGAAAAAATGGTAAACAAGTAAAAATTAAAAAAATACATGATCCAAATTACAAGAGTTCGGGGCCTAAGGGACGCCACCCCCTTCTCTCCCATTCACAAAAGACAGCTAACGGATAGAGCCCTTGGGGCTAACTTTTAAAATCATGGTATGTTGCTAGGTACCGAGTTTATTTAGGGAAAATAATCAAATAATTCATACCTATCTATAGGGTAAGTTCTGAGTTATCGGACGGTTACAGATTTACGAATAAGTAAAAAAGGTTAAAATGAGAGTTAAATAAATAATTATAATATATTCGCTTACTTGCTCAAAAATATGGAACCGTTCGATAATCGGAACTTATCCTAATTAGTCAGGTACCTAAAGTGTAAATAACTAATCAATATTCTTAAATCCAATTATTTATTTAAATTTACATCTCAATTGAATAACTGAACTATAATAAACAATGAATTCAATCAATCATACTTAAAAATGCTATCATTATCACTCAATATATCACAAATCTTCATTCAAATAACGGTCACAATAATACATCTTATTATCCACACTAGGTGATAAGCCTACCTAATTGGATTTTAATATTTTATTAATGTTTCTTTTAGAAACACAAGAAGTGATGAAACTGTATGATTATTATAGATAATCAAAATTCATATCCTATAATAATTGTATATGTCAGTTCAATATTATAATATAATTTAAGTATAACAAAATACATTTCTATCATTTGACAATGCTAAGTTTTCTGCAGTTCAAGGCTCATAAATAATTTGTTACACATTACGATTAGTAGCTACTGATAGAGGGGGAAGGGGGGGGGTGAGATGAATGAGGGGTGGGGGATCAGTACGTTAACACTGATATACAGTTTGGGGAAAAATAATTTGGCGGTAAATGATTACAGAGTGAACAAATAACCTATTTGACCGTGAACTTCTATTTCTTTATCAATTTATATTGATTTAAAACTAAATACAAAACATTTGTGTTAACATATAGTTAAATTTCAGCATATTAGTCACTGGTCATTCTTCATAACCATGAATGGTGTACGTAGGTTTGTTCCCAGAAAATCGCTGAGGTACACTAGTGGACTTACATGTTGATTTCTCAAACACTGTTTATCGTATTCGCTGTCAAAGAAAATGTTGACTTTAAGACTTATTATACTAGTTCGTGATTATAAGGGATAAATATTTCTTTAAATTTTATATTATACCGATAGCGCTATAAACTGTGTAAATATATTGAAGTTCAAATTATTTTCGGGCATAGAAGTTTAATTTATTGAAAGATACAAATGTAGTTGAGTAGTTAGTTACTCGTTAGGTACATAGAGTCACTATTTTGTATAGTAGAAATTACCTTCCAACATTGGTTCGTTAATTAATAAATATGTACATAGCTACTATAATCAGGTATAACCTAAATAAGTTAGGGACCTACATACACTAATAACAAAGATAATATGAGATAGACGCTCAACTTCATGTTATAAAATACAGAGCATGTTTGCACTGACGTCAGCACTGTGACCCAACTTCTAGCCAATCATCGTTAAGGTATACCTACAACTTAGTGTCGTCTAAGACAATATGCTACCTATTTACGTTTATAGTCGTTTGGTATACCTAGTTATGAATATTCTCCGAATAGATGGTAGATTATATTCAAAATACTGAATTGAACCACATATGCGATCTTGTAAACTTAATTAATAATAAAGTAATTAGTTTTCTGATTCCTAATCAGTAGAGAATATTTATATATAATATTTCTAATGACTTCACAGTCACACGTTAAAGGTCCTGTCCAGGCTCCGGGAAAAGAATGAGCTTATTACATAATATTATATGACTAAGGTCTATGATCAATATTCTGCAATCCGCGTACAATTCGGTTCAGTATATATTTTATTATTTGCTTTTAAAGTTGTTTAATACTCTGTGAGCAACAATCGAGCGAATCTCCAACCTGACGCTGAGAAAGAAGATTGTACACTCTTTGTTTTGATTTCAAATATAGATTTTTAAACAAACAATGCGATTTTGGCCTTCTTTTAAGATATAAATTTTTCTAAAAGTATATAAACGTTTCTATAATAAGTTTATCAAAGTTTAAACTTTTAAACGAATAATAGATAGATTTATTAAACCAAATACCTAGTTGACAATCAAAACAAATGGTGTACATTCTTCTTCTTCAGACTGAAAATTAGAAAGTCGGAAGTAAAATAGGTTTTGCAGAGTTTGGATTATAAAAATCTTTAAATGCATATAAAATTAAAAATATGCTATCAAATTTTATGGGGTTTGCAGTAAAATGATAAGAAACATTAGGCTCGTTGATCTAAGGAATAAAAATATTTGCTTGGAGGGGACCTTTAAGACTAAAGATTATCCTTCTGTGAATATCAAGGGGGGGGGGGTCGTACGTTTATTATTGTTTGGTGTGACGTATGCTACTGATCGCTTCTGATTGGTTGTTATTATTTTTGCATGTGCCCTATCAAGTTGAGCGTCTATCTTATATTGTCTTTGCTAATAATTGGGATATTATTAGGTACCTAGAAACATCAGTTGGTTAATTACTAGTTAGGTACCTAGATACTACAGTTTGACAGTTATGAACTGAGTACCTACTTAAGGTTGGGGTACGGTCAAACGGCAAAGAGCCCCCTCCCCCCCCCCCCCGGTCATGAGCCCACCCCTCACCCTGGTCACGAGCCCCCCTCCCTTTTTTTGTAAATCCTTATTTACCTAGTTGAACAAATGAAGAACTACTTAGATAGAGATAACTGTGAGTTGCTAATGTAGTTTGTTGTACTGCACACTTCATGACTGTTTAATGATCTGGCAGGGGGGTAGGGGGTTGGGCGGCACGCCCCCCGATATTCATATATTTCATGTTTAATCATTAATGAACTACAAAAGTGTCAATAAGGATTAAATAATATAGGTAAATAAGAATTATAAAACAGGGGGTGGGGGGACCTAGGGGTACGGTCAAGAGCCCCCCCGGTCATGAGCCCCCCTGGTCAAGAGCCCCCCCTGATCAAGAGCCCCCCGGTCATGAGCCCCTCTAGGTCATAAGGCCCCCCCCTCGGTCACGAGCCCCCCCTCCATGTTTTTTAATCCTTATTTACCTAGTTGAACAAATGAAGAACTACTTAGATAGAAATAACTGAGAGTTGCTAATGTAGTTTGTTGTATCCGCTAGATTGTTGTACTGCACACTTCATGATTGTTTAATGACCTGGCAGGGGGGTACATTTATTTTATGTCTAATCAGTAATGAACTACAAAAGTGTCAATAAGGATTAAATAATATAGGTAAATAAGGATTTAAAAACAGAGGGGCTCGTGACCGGGGGGGGGGGGGGCTTATGACCTACACCCTTTACGTTAGGTATCGATATACACTTGTTGAGTTAACACAAATCAAATTAGATAGTTAGATACACTAGTTGGTTAATCATGAGTTAGGTACAAGATACACTAGTTAAATAGGTAAAAGTTAGTGCACTAAGAAGTTGTAACAGTTACAACTTTCTGTGTTATTTCTCGTTTCATTTTCTAATTAAAATTAAAATGATTATTAAATAGATATACTCAATTAAAAAATAATCCAAATAATAAAATAATACTTTTTCTTTTGTTTTTTTAAATTTTATATTCCTTTCTTAGTTGACTCTATTTCTAATATGAATTTGTAAGATGCAATCATTCATTCTATTTCATCATTTAAATGAAGTACGTTGTATCCGCTAGTTTGATGTACTGCACACTAAATTATTATTTAATGACCTGGCAAGCTGATTCGTGGGGCGGTACGCCCCCCTATGTACATATATTTGTTGTTAAATCAGATGTTATATGCAAAAATGTTGGACTAATGTGGCGTCGGACTAAGTAAGAGTCGGACTAATGAGACGTCGAAAAAATGATGCGTCGGACCAATGAATAGTAACCTTAACTCGACTAGTACTTACATTATCAACTTCCAATTTCCTGACCGTATTATTTCGTAAATATTAATTGCAAATATTCTTTAATCTGTTGGTTTCTAAGTCAATCTATACAATAATATAAATAATTCCTATCAGTACAAAAAATCTTCAATTCAAACATTTAAACCAATAGGAAGGTATTTTTCGTCTATTAGTTATTAAAAAATAACTAAGTAACTAACTAATAATTAAAAAATAGCTAAATAATTATAATATTCAAACATTGGTAGACAGCTAACTGAATTAAATATTTTGTATTGAGTTGACTAATAATTATTTAAGAATGATCGGACGTATTTTGTGACGTGAGTCTGACTCTAATGATACTATTGATATAAGTACCATCATACTATTGGTTTGTTGATTTAAAACTATATAGGTAGATAATGCTATTAGATTCCTTAATTTCTAAAATAAATGAAGCTATCAGTGCTCAGCTGTAAATTTTTTAATAAATTGATATAGGCAGTAGGTTATCATCGGGCAGTTTCACATTCTCGGTCATATAAGAGATAATTCATTTAATATTTTTAATTGGTATTCGTATAATTATCACTAATACCTATCAAAATAAAGAGTATATAATATATTTTATGGTAATGTTTATTTTTTCTCCTTTGACCGAAAATGTAGAATTGTCCAATAATTCGTAACTTACCCTAGATAACCATGCATTAGTACACATATTTGATAATGACGTATGGTAAATACATTTATCTGAATAAGTTTTACAAACTACCTATTTTTTATGAAAGATTCATACATGTAGGTAGTTTTTATTGAAATTTGAATGCATTTTGAAGCTTATGAAATTGACGTGAAAAAGTGTCACTGATGTGTCACTTACATACATACAAGTTAAATGTATCGTTAAAATGAGAGAAGTGGAGTAATGGAATGATGAATGTATTAAGGTACGTAATACATGTAATAATGGGGATACAAGTATTACTGAAGAAATATAATTTAATTTTTCAGTGTAAAGCTTAGTTTGAAATATGTTTAAAGATTAATAATTATTATTGCATTGTCAAAAAAATGTTAGTTTTTCTTGCGCAAAAATTGAATACCATTTGACAAACTGTTACCTAGGTAATACTAATACTAACCTCAATAATTATATCGTACACGCATACCTATACAATTTCTTACATACCTAACTAACTAGGGTACAGTCACTATTTTAACTTTCACCCCCCAAGAAAAAAACTCTTAAAATATAAACTGTATTAAAATCCCCTAATTATTCGACTTAGAGATATGGGATTCGTTTCATTTTGCTTAGAATTTTTCACTCTACTATTATCTAGGCCGTTTCATCAAATTCTAATTCTCAAAATTAAGGATAATAAAATTAAAAAAAAAACATTTTTTTTAATTGTGGTTACATTTTCCCATAGACTTTTTGCACGTTGTGGAACCAAATCTATATTCTTTAATTTGCTGAATTTCAAATTCAAATTTCCTTTTTGGTATTATTTGTATTTGTAGTTAAGATACTAATTTTTCTGTTAATTAATAATTATTTGTGCAATATATTTAATCAAATGAAATTTGAGATAAATTAATTTAAAAATACCCCCTTCCTAGTGCACGTCCCTATAACATTTAGGGACGTGAACCAAGAAAGGGGTATTTAGATGTATTCATGTAAATGATTTTTATGTAAATAAACTTTACGTAAAATGTGGGCCATGAAATATATTGATAGGCCAATTAAAATGGTGGATTTTGGAGATTATTATGGTAGACAATGATATATTATTATGGTGGGCGATGATAGATTATTTTGGTTGGCCATGATGGATTATTATGGTTGGCAATGAAACATTTCAGGATGGGCAATGAATGGAAGATTATGGTTCACAATGGAAGATTATGGTGGGCAATGGAAGATTATGGTTGGCAATGAAATATTATGGTTGGCAATGAAAGATTATGGTGGGCAATTAAAGATTACGGTAGGCAATGAAATATTATGGTGGGCAATGAAATATTACGGTGGACAATGAAAAATTATGGTAGGCATTGAAAGATTGTGGTGGGCAATGGAAGATTATGGTGGGCAATGAAAGATTATGGTGGGTAATGAAGGAATATGGTTGACAATGAAGGATTATGTTTGTTATTTACGGATTATGTTGGATTATGGTGGGCAATGAAATATTATGGTAGGCACTGAAAAAATATGGTGTGTAATGAAAGATTATGGGTGGGCAATGAAAGATTATGGTGGGTAATGAAGGATTATAGTGAGCAATGAAGGATTATGGTGGGCAATGAAAGCAAATGGTGGGCAATGAAAGATTGTGGTGGGCAATGAAATATTATGGTAGGCAGTGAAAAAATATGGTGGGAGATGAAAGATTATGGTGGGCAATGAAAGAATATGGTTGGTAAAAAAAGATTATGGTGGGCAATGAAAGATCATGGTGGGCAATGAAAGATTATGGTTGGCAATGAAATATTATGGTAGGCACTGAAAGATTATGGTGGGCAATGAAAGATTATGTTGGGTAATGAAGGATTGTGATTCAAGATTGCTTATATTACCTGGCAAGGTGGTTCTGGGGTGGCAGGCCCCACAATATACATATATTTATTTTAAAATCGTAAATAAACTACAAAAGGCGTCGTTAAACGACACCTGGTCTGTCCTTGACTACAATTAGCATTACCCCAGTGGGTGTAGGTCATAAGCCCCCCGGTCAAGAGCCCCCCCGGTCATAAGCCCCCCCCGGTCAAGAGCCCCCCCGGTCAAGAGTCCCCCCGGTCACGAGCCCCCCTGTTTTTAAATCCTTATTTACCTATATTATTTAATCTTTATTGACACTTCTGTAGTTCATTACTGATTAGACATAAAATATATGTATATCGGGGGGCGTGCCGCCCCCCGAACCCCCCTGCCAGGTCATTAAACAATCATGAAGTGTGCAGTACAACAATCTAGCGGATACAGCAAACTAAATTAGCAACTCTCAGTTATTTCTATCTAAGTAGTTCTTCATTTGTTTAACTAGGTAAATAAGGATTAAAAAACCATGGAGGGGGGCTCGTGACCGGGGGGCCTTATGACCTAAGGGGGCTCATGACCGGGGGGGCTCGTGACCGGGGGGGGCTCTTGACCGGGGGGCTCTTGACCGTACCCCTACCCCAGTGTACCTATCATTCACTACCTTCTTTCCGTATATATTGTTAACCCGTTCTCCTCCCTTATGTTGTTTTTTGAGAGTATTTTTATTATTAATGAATAATAAATACCCAATATTATTCGATACTTATATAACATTATTATATTGCAGTATTTTTATTTATTATTGGGTAAATAATATGCTAACATTACCATACACTTTAAAACACTTTTTCTTTGCAATACAATACTAAATTTTAAAACCTAGTTTTTTCAGATACCTAGGTTTACAATAATCAGCATTTCAATGCATCATAAGACGACTAGTGTCATTGTCCCTATGCACTAACCATATTTTAATTACTTAAACTGATTAATTTTATTTATATTATTTTTATTATTTTATTTCTAAATTATCAGTACATGCAACACGTTCTTATTATCTGAACAGATCAATGATTAGGTAGATTAAAAATATATATACTTACTGAAAAATAATCAGAAAATTTTTGGTTGCTAAATCAGTAGCTATCTATAAATAGTTGAATACATCCAGAACCTAGTTTTAGTAAATATATAAAATTAGTATTATTGCTGCACTAACAGTAGGTAGGTAAACGAGTGTATATTACGATGATATTTTATTAAAATAATGATAGTTTGATAAATATAAATGAAAAATAAAAAAGTGTGTATTTTGTTATTCATGAATGAGTAACAAAAGGTAGTAATTGTTTTATGTTCGTGCTTTTAAATTACTTTATGATAAGCAATCAGGTGTTAGGTACCAGCTTATAATGTTAATTAAATTATTGCTAAAGCGCATTAATTACGTAACTAATGACAAGAAGATTTTTTTTAATATATGTACGATTCCAGAATAGTTGGGTATCTATTTACATACCTAACTTCACCTCCTAATCGATGAATAGATTTTTTTGTAAAGGCCCCCACACTAGGGTGGATCGAAAATCACTTTTTTCGTAGTTTATTTATGCACTGTGTTATTAACTTGCATCTTAATGTTGAATTAGCTCTCAAGAAATTATTTCGTGTAATAACGATTTTTATAGGTTCCTCAAGACCATTGAAAATTTTAAAAAAGTCATTTTTCACTGTTTTTAGGATAAATAATTTTTTTATTACAAAAATAAATGTTTATTCAATAAAGCACTATTAATTATATAATTGTTCTAGTTTCAGGAGATGTATGTCAAAATTTCTAAGTATTTGGTTAGGTTTTATAGGTTCCTCAATGCAATTTTAGCCGTCGAGTGCTAGCGTGTTTCCATGGTTGGAGCAGTAACACACCTTATCTCACTAGGGTCGGATATGCGGTGTCTTGGCACGTGATATCATTATTTTAGTTTTATTTGGTATGAAATTTATTTAAATACCTGCCTATAGTTTTTGTGAACCTACTATGTGCTAATGTAACAATATTTTCTTATATTTCAGAGTTCTTATTATTTTTCAATTCATATTAAATAATATTTCGTTTGCAAGTTGTCTTTGAAACTGAGAACACGTGAAGATAGTAATTGCCTACTATTTGGTGCATTATGTCCTATTAGGGAAAGAGTTCTACCAACCTACAAGGACATGATTAAGCATATATTGTTTGAACGTGAAAATGAAAAACATCAGAGTAAATGGGATCCACCAATTCACCAAATTGTGACGAATGTAGCAGAGAAAATAATTACTATTTGGAACAAAGCATCTATCCCTACTGTGTTACTGAAGTCTGTTAAAAAGCGAATGCTAAACTATTATAATAAATATCAAGCTATAATGTAAAATTTCAAGAATAGGAAAAACGTGGCAACATTCACAACTAAATGCAACTTGTTCAAGAAAGATTCAGAACAATTGTTTGACATTGCCTGTTGCAAATGTATCATCTTTAAAAAATGCCACTGCTGTAAAGAAAAAAAGGTCCCATTATTGGAACAATTATTTCTAAGTGACCAAAGAACTGATAGGAAAATGGCTATCGGGAAAGTTGACCAATAATTAGAGTCTAACTAAGATTACACGAAGAGCAGCTCGACGTCACTTGCGAAGTCAACCTTCAACTTCAACGGCTGAAGCAGAAGTCATTTCTTCGTTGTCTAACACAGAAACGGAATCTTCTTGTGTAGAAGACATGTCTGATGAATATGAGTTTTCCCTATCAACAAAGCGAAGACATGTAAGCAAGAAAGCTGGAACTAAAACTTCTTGCAAACGACTAAGGTTTTCTGAATTTGCATTGGCCTGTGACCGTACTGGAATATCAGATCGAGCTGCTGCTCCAATTACCAGTTCAGTGTTTAGGGATCTATCCTCAGAATCAAGGAAAGATGCTTCATTGGTAGTCGACAGATTGAAGGTTAGACGAGAGCGAGCTAAACAACGCTTACTGCTGCAAGAAGAAGATTTGCATCATGAGCCATTGTCTTCTATCTATTTTGATGGTAGAAAAGACAGTACTTATGTTATGAAGCCAATAGGGAAATCTTACCATAGAAAAGTGATTGTTGAGGAGCATATTTCATTAGTAGAAGAACCCAGCTCAAAATATGTAGGGTATCTGGCAATAGAATCTGGTACAGCAAAGACGATCGCTAATGAAATATTAACATATTTCGGAACAAAAAATATCCCAACAAATCAACTACTAGCTATAGGATGCGATGGAACAGCAGTGAACACAGGAGTTAAGGGAGGTGTTATACGAATTATGGAAGAAAAATTAAATAGACCGTTACATTGGTTTGTTTGTCAGCTCCATGCTAATGAACTTCCACTGCGTCATCTCATCACTTCTTTGGATGGACAAACAACAGGACCTCGAGGGTTCATTGGCCCAATTGGAAAGAAACTTGATAAATGCGAGTCTCTACCTATCGTTCCATTTGAATCAATTCAGAGTAATTTGATTTCCATTGAAAAAAAGGATCTCAGCACCGATCAGAAATATCTGTTTGATATAGTTAAATCAATATCTGAAGGCACATGCACTGTTGAAATGGCTCACAGGAGTCCAGGAAAGATGTCGCATGCACGATGGTTGACGACTGCAAATAGGGTGCTTCGTCTGTACATTTCAACAATTGATCCAACTGCAATGCTTAAGGCTATCGTCCTGTTCATTATGAAAGTGTATGCTCCATGCTGGTTCAGAATAAAATGTCACTCTTCTTCACAGGATAGAGCTCGCAACATCTTCAGCACAATTCAGAATTTACAATTGTTGGACACAAAGACCCAAGCTATTGTTTTCCCAGTATTTCAACGTAATGCTTACTTTGCACACGTAGAAAACATTCTCATCTGTATGCTAAATGATGAAAGAAATTGTATCAGGGAGCTTGCCTGGAGAAGAATAAAGCAGGCTCGTAGTGAATACAAAGGGAAAAGTATTCGCAACTTCAAGATACCAAATTTAAATTTTCAAGCTTCTGATTATATAAATTTGATTAATTGGCAGCAGACACAAGTGACAGAACCTCCTATGACCATGAAATATTCTGATGATGAAATAGAAGAGTTCATAAGTCAAAAACACGCATTACACCTGCCAAACTACCCTTGTCACACACAAGCAGTAGAAAGGTGTATCAAACTGGTCACCGATGCTTCACTGGCAGTTTGTGGTCCAGACAAGAGAGATGGATTCATAAGAAGCAGAATCAAATCAAGACAAATCATTCCTTCATTTAATAGCAAGAAGGACTTCACTGTGAGAGGTAAATTAAAACGAAAAATAATTATAATGAAAAATAAACTATGATTATTAACACAATATTTAGAGATTTTTTTTCTTTCAGAATAAAAAAGTCAGAGAAGTGGAAAGAAGAACTAAACGAATAAATGGATATTTACTACGTTTTTTTCCATATTATAATGGAAGCAATATATTATTTTGTGTGTATCACTCATTGGAATTATTTTTTTATTTTGTGGAAAAAATTATAAATTTAATAATATTAGATAAATAAACTGAAAATTGACTTTCATTGTGGAACCTTTAAAAATATTACAATCATCATGAAAATAATCATAGGGTTTTATATGCATCTATAGTATATAATGGTAAGAGTGATTGATTTGTAAAACGATTTTTTTGTTGAAAAAAAAAATATTCAATTTTCTTCAAATATTGCAATTTTTTTCAAACTTTGAATTCCTTGAGGAACCTTGATATTTTGATTAAAAATTTTCAGATTTTAACACATCGTATATTACAAACAGTAACAAAAAAATATCTTAGTGCCAAATTAATTATCAAAAAAATTGACAAAACCCCCCTTTTTGTATGGTGAATAGTGAGTTGTATGGTGAGTAATGAGTTGAATGGTGAGTAGTGAGTTGTATGGTGAGTAATGAGTTGTATGGTGAGTAGTGAGTTGTATGGTGATTGTTGAGTTGCATTCATTTTTATTCTCAGTATATTTAGTAATAATTATATATATTAACATATTTAGTAGTACATTATCTCTGATAAAATTTTTAGTAAAAGCTAAATATAATAAACTAGTAGGAGTTCATATTTAAGGTTAATAATGAGATAAATCCTTTTTAAACATAACATTTTGCGACAAAAATTGTAATAATTCAGCTTGAACCAGTAGTAATTGAAATAAATTGACTCCTATTCGTTGAAACTTATATTCAAAATTTAAAAAATATTTAAAAAATGTTCAAATATTCTCCTGTGAGATCAATATTGGAGAAGCTGACAAGCTGTCTAGTTATTAATATAAACAATAAATATTTATGAAATATGTTATCACTAAATATTTAAAAAAGTATAATAATAATTGAAAGAAAAATGATAATTCTCCGTACATAAATTTTTCATTATAAACTATATTTTTTTTTGACAATAATTTACATTTATAATCTCAATCAAAAGCTAATTTTTTTATAGTTACATCTATCACAGTCCACCATTGAAATAGTTTTCAATGAATGAGCAATATTTTTAGAAAATGATTTTCAACCAATCAGAGGCCGCGTAACATAACTTGCGTAGAGCACTCTTCACACGCTGTAGCACATACAGTGAATAATGATCTACGCATAACACTGGCGCGTGTAGATCACTCTTCACTTCACTCACTTGCAACGCCTGTGATCTACGCGCGTAGATCACTTTACGTGTCACGATTTGCCGTTTTTATAGTAATCTACACGCGTAGAGCACTTTACATTTGGTGGTATTCTACATAATTATTGAGGGTTCTACGCGCGTAGAGCACTATACAACTCTCGCGTAGATCACTAATCAAAGTTACTCTTCACATCATCGAAATAACTAGAAAATTATACGGAATATAACGGTCAATATATGAACTTGTAATGTTATGTTTAATTTGTATTGTGCGAGTTATATTTTTTGTTGTTATTTGTACTTGTATTTATAATTTGAATACTATCATTTTATATATTGTAGATCACTTCAAATAAAATATTACAATTGAACACTTTTAATACATCATAGATAAATCATTGAATTGAATTATCGTTTTGCTTCTACCTGAACTTTACCTTTAATATTAACCTCTCAGTCTCTTCTGATTAAAAACCTCCTAATAAGCTGTATTGAAAATATAACAGTAAAAAAAAAAGAGAACGAGTCTTTGCTTGAAAGTTCCATAAATTCATTGCTCAGTAGGTAAGCATCTGTAAGCAGTACCCGTTGGACTGTAAATAAGAGCTAACAAGACCAGTGTTCTTTTGTGAGTATGTATAGTTAAAAGAGACTGCGGTAATAAGAATATACGTACAGGTGTCTAAAAAACATTGCAGTTCTAGACTGTGATTAAAAATGTTCTGATAAGAGTCCGTTGAGTTACTGAAAATGAATGTGTAGGAGCTTTTAGGTAGTCTTTATTTTGTATTTTTACAGACTTTATGTTGATAAATATACCTATGTATATAATAAGTTGGAGTTACTAAAACATAGATTTTTACCTTTACTATTATTGTTGGTTATATAAATTTCAGGCATTGTTCATAATTATCAAAATATGCATATGTCAATAATGTTCATTTTTCGCTGAAATGCTTTTTGATTTTTATCATCCGATTAAATTATTATTATTAGTCATTCACAGAGTTAAAGATAATTTTTCTAAAGCAAAAAAGGTAATAACTTAGATTAACTGAATATTCTCGATTAATCAAAAACGACGCTATAGAAAATAAGATTAGTCAATATTAAAATAATGTTTCAAATCAAGGTACATGCACAGTACCTTAATCACAATATTTTTGCACCTATTTTTCAATAACAATTTTCATTTTATTGATTTTTTTCCTATTATAACTGTTTGTCATTTTGATTTTTCAAAACTATAGATTAAAAGCTTCCATATGAGAACAGGGATAAAATCAACAGCTCTAAAATCATCTATGTTTTCTGTTTATTATATAGTTATATCATAGAGAAAATAGGAGTCATTGTACGATATATTTATGAATAATTTATGTAATGATAATATGAAGAGGAACAAATTTGGCAATATATATTGCTTAATAGAATACTTTATCATATAAATATTTTCTCAAATTACATTTTTGAGAATAATGATGATATTGTTCAGTGTTTACCTATTTAAACAGTCATTCATATTGTTAATCATTCATAAAAAAATATTCTAATTTTTTTGTTAACCAATAAAGGATAATATAATGGAACATAATTGATGACAGTTTTCGAAGCTTTATTTATGATTATAATTGATTATTTAACATAATGATATTACATTAATAGAGTAGAATATTTCACTTTAATACAAAAGGTACCTAATATATATTATATGAAAAACAGTAGTACCTCCTTTTGCCATGTGGTTAATAGCTTGTAACTCATTGGTATTCTAATTATCTCCAGAAGTTGGGAGCCATTTGATACAGCTTCCAAAACTTCCCAGATTGATGATCACATAAGATGGAGAATTTTCCTGTAGAGTTTTATATCGATATCTCGCCACATGCTTGGGGAGAGAGAACGATCCGGTGCAAACTCTGAGCATTGAGGTGCCTGATTGATGGTCTGATTGCGGGAAAAATGCTTCTGTATTCTCTTCGATTATTGTTATTGCCGTTAATTTGTTACTTATTGATGTAATTCTAAAGGAAGAAATTATGTAATCTAACAGATTTATTATAAAATAAAAGATTATTGTACAATTATTGATTATATTTCATAAGTTACACACCGTAAAAGTAGAACTGCACGTTGGTCACTGTGAATCATGGCCGATAATCTCAAAAATTCCAAACAATATTCAAAATTCAACCCAATTTTGAATGTTTTTCTCCTCAAAGATTCGTCATGACTGCATTCAAAATGAGATTGAAAGAAAAGATGCAGATTGTAAATGAGATTTATTTACATTCTGCACATGAAAACCTGTAAATATTCGAAGATGACAGACATTTATCACAAGTCCCCATAGAATTGTAAATCGCTCTATCTGAAGAAGATCGTCGAATTTTAAGTAATATTTTTCCGTTTAAATTATTTAGTAGCAGCAAAAAAATATATATTCAAAACATTTCAAACAATACAACTACTGAAATAAAATTCAATGTTTAAGATATTATATCATTGAAGGAAATAATGATTTTCACTAAACTAAGTAGAACATATTCAATCAACACTATTATAGGATAGATGTACAAACTATTATTTTTATCAAAAATCCAAAGATATAGGGTATTTTATAATTTGTTTGATAAACTACTCAGTAAACTTAACTGCATTTGTTCTGACGATTCTATTGTTGTTCTTCATATGAAGAAGAAGTGAAATATTTTCGGTATATAATATAGAACAGACTGTAGCGTAGCAGCAATATTGGTAATTTTCTGTATAATGAATGTCCACAAATTGTAACGGTTCAGATGTTAACATAAGGTGGTATTCTGCCTATCATTATGTATCTTATCAACTTCAATAGAGTTCAGCTAGTATAGTTATCATAATTTAATTTATAGTGTCAAGTTCCACTCTATCCAACCCCTACCTTCCTACTGTGGCTGAAAGATTTGATCATTATAATTTGTAGTCTTTCTTTAATTTAAATATTTGCATCTCAGTTCTTGAATGGATGTGTGGACGGATTTATCTGTCTTTCTCACAATTCCCAATCAAGTTGCAGAAGCTTCGCTAAGTTTTTTTATTCCGTCTTTTTACCGCTTTGAAATAGCAAGATAATTGGGGAT
Source organism: Caprella mutica (assembly GCA_947561585.1). NCBI lineage: Eukaryota > Metazoa > Arthropoda > Malacostraca > Amphipoda > Caprellidae > Caprella > Caprella mutica. Next base: position 167,257 of record CANNZV010000948.1, on the reverse strand, counting down.
TAATCCACCAGGTTTATCTCCACTTTTAATTAATTATGCCAACCTTATGTCAGATAGCATTTTCGAGACTATAGTGATTCAGAAATTGGTTCACCTTATACACTATACAAAAGATTATTTCGTAGTAGCTGACAGATCAACAATTCAGGTAGCAGATCAAGAACTCAACACAAAATGGAAGAGTTCGAAGGATATCTACCAGTTACTACGGTAGAAAGGGAGATTAAATTAGTTACTGAAGCTTTTGCAGCGTGATTGACAATTGAAAGAGAGAGTGCTATATCTGTTCACACTTTCATTGAAGAACTGAGATGCCAAGATTTGAATCAAAGACAGACTACAAATTTTAGTGATCAAATCAGTAGGTACTGGATAGAATGGAACTTGACATAGAGCTACCTCCCTCTTTGTGAGTTCTGGGTTGCCAGTATTACTACATAGGTAAGCTGAGAGCTGTACATATAGTATTCGAACATCATTACGTAGTTTATATATTGCTATTCAATACAGTCATGGATTAACTACCAATATATAAATAAAAATATCTAAAAACCTGATACAATTATTAGTGATCATTCTATCCACTCGAGATGAATTAACTTTTTGATGTGATTCACAGAAAATTTTGGTCCTACCCAAAGTTCCCAGAATTATCTCTGCACAACTCATCTCTAAATTCCTCAGAAGCAAAAGTCAGACCACCACGTGTGACGTGACAGCAAAAGCAAAACTGTTAAAGCTGCCGGTTGCAGCTTAGTCATTTCTTGAAATATTATCCTTTCAAATCAAAGGTCCTGGAGCTCAGTACGAGTAAATGCAGAATCTGCCTCTACTCCACAGTCCCATCTGAGTCTGGATGGACACCGAAAGTGAGGATTGGAGAGGAGCTTCTCAGAATGAATGACAACCAGGGGTTGCTTGGGGTCACACATAACAGAAGACTCACTTTTGGAAGACACGTGGAAGAGGTGACGGAGAATATGAAGAGTAGGAACGGGTTATTGAGCAGGGTAGCGGAAACAAGCTGTGGCTGAATAAAAGAGGATGCCATGAAAATTTTCAGTGACACAGCGAAGCGTGGTAGAAAACGTCAGTACATCATGTGCTTCATGGCTCTCCAAAACTAATCTGGAAAAGGGGCAAAGGGCTCAAAGTATGCGGAGTAGGAGAGCGCATGGGTGAGTAGGAAAGCGCTTGAGACATTAATGGAGGGAATTGAGAGATGGAATAGCAGGAGAGAAGATGATGAAGGGGGCTTGCCTTGGAAGTGTGACTCAGAAACGAGGAGGTATGACTCACCAGAGGAGAGGCTAAGGAGGTGTTGGACCTGTGTGGACGGCTGGACTTGATTGTATACACAGACGAATCAGTGAAGGGGGAGTGAAGTTGGGTGGGGGTGGAATGATGGTGAGAGGGAGAGAGGTAACGGTTGAGTAGTGGGCCTTACCAGCGGGTGCCTGGTGCATGAGTTTTAGTACCGATAGGAAGGCGATGAGTGAAACAATATGCGGACTGCTGGATGAGGATTTAAGTAGAGCGGTGGTGGTAATCGGCAGCAGATCCTTAGTGGATGCGTTGCAGGAGGACAATGAGGAACTGGAGCAGAGACAGATCAGGAGGAAGCTTCGAGAGTTGGAGAAGGATGGTACAACTAGTGTGTGTACTGGGACATAGTTGACAGCAGGGCAATGAGCTGGTGGAAAAGAATGTAATAGGTTGGAGAGATGTATCAGGGACAAGTAAAGTTGGACGGAAGAACAGGAGGATCAGTGATAGACAGACGGCTGAGAGAGAAGCGGTGCAGGGCGTTGATACTAGGAGGAGATACTAGGGGGACTGAGAGAGAATAGGGAGCAGAATCTGACTAAAGAAGAGAAGGGTGGACCTGGTCAGATTCCGGTCAGGACACCACCCTGCCATAAGAAGATGGAGGAGTATGATGCAATTGGAGGTAACGGCGCAGTGTAGGGCTTGCGGAGAGGAGGAGTGGAGCAGTGAGCATATGTGGATGCAGTACCTCCCACTTGAGGGGAGATGGATTTTGGAAAAGTTTTGGTGAGCTACTTGAGCACCTACCACAGCAACATCATCCATTGACGTATTTCTTACATTATCATAACGATGTTCTCAGCAACATAGTCTGATACTTCTTCTTCTCAAGTTTAATAGATCCTCTGACATTTAGCACCGTTTCCTTGAATTATGTCAACAATTTCTCAACCTCTAAATCAATATGTTGATTAATCATCACATTGTCATCAATACCAAAGCCTTTATGGACAAAACTTTTGATTTTTAAAATTTTGTCTGATGTATTTAGATCTTTTAATGACACCAGAAATCTTCCTCCGCTCATCTGACGACACTGTCCATATCTGCGCTCTAGGGGATCACTTTGAAATCTGGCTGTCAGAACGAAGTTAAAAACATTCGATAGAAGAACTTGAATGAGTGCTGATGACATAGTAATGTCGTTGCAGTGCGAAACTAATTTTACACGAAAATGTAAACTTTTCACTATTATTAAATTTTGTGTCGTCCTATTCCTTCATTCATTGTGAAAACAACCGCTGTTGATAATTAATCCATATGTTCCGTAAGCTTTCATCTTTTGGCAGCCCAAAAACTGGTTGACTATCATGATCTGGGAAATTGGTGAAGCACTCCCGACAAGTGATTTATTGACAATCTTGAATATTTTATTTGCTTGTATTTTAATTATTCATCCGATGTTGTTTCCAATTTTCATCATGAAAATATAATAATTTTTCACATCTTAAGACAATTGAAGCGGAATTTATGATTCGCAAGTCAATATGTGATCCTTAATTAATACTGTATAATAAAAAGCCTGACCTTCTATTTTAAGAAAAGAAATATCAGGCCGTGTGCATTAAGTAAGCCATGCGCGGAACTACCGTATGACACAAAAAAAGTGGGCGAAAAATAAATCACTATATCTCCAAAAATAGTTAACATATCAACTTAAAACAAAAACTGTTAAAAAGAGCATAAAATCAAGTTTTATTTCATGTATCAAAACGTTTTCTTAGATAATGGATTCTTTGAAAAAATCTGAAACTGACTCCTTACAAAATGCAGTCGTCACAAACGCATACATATGATGACAATGCCCGAAGACTGCACTTTTGTCAAAAAATTAATCAGGCAACAGATCAAGGAACACTAAATTTCGATACTATAGTGTTTAGTGACGAGTCCCATATTTATCTTGATAGTTTTGTGAACAAGAAACCATGTTGTTAGCTACTGGAGTTTTGAAAGTAATTAAGAAACCGCTGTACTCCCGAAAGGTTCCCTTTTGATGTTGCGTGAGTGAATCTATGGCCCATCCTTTTTTTAAGATGCAAACTAAGGGAATGCCCGCACTGTAACAAGTGAAGCCTACATTGAAATGTTAAGTAATGTTATGAATGTTGACAATAGCCTCGATGTTTTGTTTCAGCTAGATTGCGCAACCCCCCAGACTTCTTTGCCTGCATTGGAATGGTTGAAAACTCGCTTCAGAGACAACATTATCTCACACCGTACAAAGTTTCCATGGCCAGTCAGATCACCTGACCTTTTGCCTTTGGACTATTTTCTTTGGGGATTTGTTAAACAAAAGGTCTTCAAATCCAATCCAAGATCCATTCCTGAATTAAAACAACTCATTCAAGAAGTAATCGCATCAATCAATCAAGACACTTTAGCGAAAGTAATCAATCATTTTAAAAAGGGGATAGTTCTTTGTATTGAACAACAAGGTGGGCTTTTTGAACAATTGCTAAAAACTAAACAAAACTTCAGGATTTGCCTTATTATATGGTCTTAGTTTTAATTTCCTACGTTGTTTAGTTTTAGAGTTGAAGGGATTTTATTTTCGCCCTCTTTTTTTGAGTCACACGGTATTTTAATGAACTAAGATAATGAAACAAATGTATTTAGTTTTCAATCTTTCTTAAAACTCAATCTATTTGCATTTATTATTCTAAAATGGCAGAGAAATAGACCTGAACTTTATTTATATTATTCACTATAACATTATAATTGCTTTTATTTTAAAGAATTAAAAATTGTGTTGAAAATTTAGTTGCTAATTCACCAATAAAAAAATATAAACTGACGGATATATGAATATACAGAAAAATATAATATTTACGTTTAGAAACGTTTAAAACTGATCCTGAAAATAAAGAAGCTCTCAGAACAAACATATCTCCTTCTGTGTGTTAATAGATGTCGAATAATTTTCTCTTTACAATGAATAATACATATTTGAGAGTTTAAATTCAACAATTGAATTCAACAGGTTTCCTTATTTCGTATTTTCTAGACGGGACAACAATAATTCCAGTCCTCAAGACACGTAGTGTAAACACAGCGAGTGATGATGAGGACTACCTACCCTCTCTAACTAATTTGAAATAGAGAGGAATGAATGGGCAGTTACGTACGTGACTAAACAGGGAGAAAGTAACAGAGTGAAATAGAGAATTAAAGTTAGGGTCAACTATAATCTCCTTAAACCTGCAATAATTTTCTTTCTCTTGGTATTTTGATGACACTAACTTTTCTTTTGATTTATAGTTTGTTATTTTAAAATATTGAACTTTTCACTGTTTCAGCTAAGTATTCAGATAATCTATAAATTTCCTTATTATTATCAAATTTTCAAATCAATAATATTCAATATTTTTTTATACGAATAAATGTTTTTCCAAATACTCATACGATAAGTATAGCTAAATATCTACCATATTTAGACAAAATAGATGAAAATATGACCAGCTTGAGATTTTAAATACAATATCAATCTCAACAATGAAAGAATATAATTATATAGCGTTTAAGATTTTGAATAGAAAGATATATTATTGAAGAAAGGTATATATTACTAATGTATTAGCTGTTTAACTTTTTTTTACAAATGATTGATTAACAAAATAATCATGATTTCAGAAAAAATAGCTTTAATTTTTTAGTTATTCAACATCATTTGCAGGATATCCCAATAATTCAATGATATTTTTCAAAAATCCTGAATTTGAATATATATATCAACTTTTTCAGTGTCGCATATATTTTTAATCGGATTGTTTATTTTCTGTTATCATACTCTTCGATTATCCAGATCTTCTGTTTTTTTTCCTTTTTCAGTTACTTATAATTTTGTTTATCAGTGATTCTGTTATCGTGATTTCTTTTATCCTAGCCGTATGCTTCTATCCAAATAATTGTTTTAATAATGATATTAAAGCGTTACACTTCTATTATACTATGAAACTAAAATTTAAATCATCCGTCGTGATTTATAAAATCTTTTTTATTCGCTTTCTACAATTCTTTTTATCCTTCATACATTTTTCTTTCCCTATTTGTTTTATATTCTCTTCAATTCTGTAATATTCTGAATCTCGGTCATTCATATTTTGTTTTGAATTTTGTCAGTTAAATACATAAGGAAGTCACTCAATTTGTTTTTTTCTCATTTTATCACAGAGAGCTCACGAAATCACACAAATTACATGTACTCTGACTGAACCTATCTAAAATGAATGAATAAAATCAGTAATATAACAACTCTGAATTTAAAGGATGAATTATACGGATTCATACATGAAATATAATAAAATTAATTGTTTATAGGTAGAGTAATAATACAATTTTCTTATTTAAAGAAATACTTCCCATTTCGCTTTATTAAAGTCATTTGATTAATATGACAAAATTCACTCTAAGCTTATCGACAAATACAATTATCAAACAGATAAGATCATAGCCGGAAAGTTCCTCACACTCAATTAACCGCATAAAAAGTTCACCGCAACTCAATTCAACGCAACTCAATTCACTGCATATATGTAAATTTCAATTCAAGTTATGTTTATTGATATTCCTCTTTCATTAAGGGTAATAAAAGGTTTGACAACTGGATGCATTTATTATAATGGATATATAAAATATTCAAAATTAAATGCTAATAGGAAACAATGTATTATAATGCCTATAATCGTACATATTTTAGGACATAAAAAAATTTCATCGTAGGCCAACACTAGTCTTTGTAAACGAGCAGCAATTTAAGGGTAGACCTTCCATCATTCGGTATTCATTTCGAAAGCAACTAATTGTTCAATTTTGATTTCGGTTAGTTTTTGCTCTTGCTTGAAGCAGTCAAAAAATTTCTATATATTTGGATGTACCTAAGTCATTTGTTCATTAAAAGCCCCATGACACCCTTCGACATAATTGTTGTTTTTTGGCCTAATTTCTTTAAAAAGAATATATACGTTCTACATTTCTAAAGAAAATTTAGTACACCTACGATGTTCTCATCTGACCGGGTGTCCAAGCCACGCATCTTCGAAATAACCAAGGAATCTTGAGCCTCTGAAGGAAATGTACCGCGCACACACAATACTATAACCAAACACTACCCCAAAAAGAAATTAATTTCGAAACTACAATCGTTACTTAATTTATATTATTTCATATGTTCAGTAATAATATATTATTTCAATGCCTTCAGTAATAATATATTGATTGATATATTCAGTAATTATATACAATTTCATATATTCATAATAAAATATCATTTCAATTTCATATTTTCAGTAGCTAATATTAATTAAATTTTCTCTTTTCTTTTTTCTTTCTTTCTTTTTTTTCATTTTTTTCAGTAGCCTGTATTTTAAACTTAAATCATTTCTATTTAGTTCCTTATTATTGCTATAATTTTTCATATCATTGTTACATTTTGTATTAAATTGTTTTTGCGGTGAATTGAGTGGCGGTGCATTGAGTGCGAGATTTTTCCGGCGGCGAATTGAGGGGGGAGGGAACTTTCCGCAAATTAGAAAAAATATCTGAGTTAAGATTACTTAGAGTGACCCTCTCATTGTGATACAATAAACTTTTAATGCTCAGCAATAGATTGAGACTGTAGTCGGATATCAAAATATGAAAGGTAAAGGATAGTTTCTTTTAAGTATGGTAATACATCTACCAGAAAATTTACAACGAAAGGGAAATAAATCCAAATTTTTAATATCCAAATTGTACTCGTTTCTAGTCATTGAAGGAGAACAAATGAACATCGTGTTTCAATATTATCTCCTCAGACTAAGATGAAGTAGCTCTAAATTTCCCATCATGACGACATCCTGAGGATATTGCAGTCAATTTAAGGCAGACATGTGTGCCATGTTATGATGCATGAACAATATCGAATAACAAGACTTATGGCCTGTGACTCGGACTAACATATTTCTGGTTTGGAGAAGGAAATGTGAGAGAATAGAGTCACTGTGATGATGTACTATCAGAGAAAAGAGTCACTGTAACGATTCCTTATCATAGAAAATAGACACGGTGTTCACTGTTCATGTACTAGAAGAGAAAGAGTCACTGCATGATCCCAATATAAATAAAACAATTGTTTTGCTAATTTCCTTATCACTTTACGAATCTTAAAAATTTGTTATTGTGAAGCCAGATCTATTTTAAAATAAATATGTGCATTTCTATTTTTGAGGATTGGAAAAATGACTGTATTTCCTTGACTGTAACAAAGTGTACAGTGTACAATATACATGCTTGAATCTGTCGCTTCAGAGTTATTTCATAATCGACAAAATCTTATAGGGTAATTATATCATTCAGATAAATGATATAATGTTTCATATTTGACGTATATGGGCTTTAATATACCACAATAAATGATGAAATATCAAGTGAAGCGTAATAATTATTGAGGGTATTAATATTTGTAAATCCTCCAATATAGCTCTTAAATGGTTTCAAATTAAATAAATTACATACCTGACTACGATGGAGGGGGATATAATTGTTTTATCTACATTTCTTGATTGCAAAAACATGAGACAACTGCCAGGATGGTGCACAGTAAATTCCACTGAGGAAAATTCCACTGCAAAAATATCCACTGGGTAAATTCCACTGCGAAAAGTTCCACAGAGGAAAATTCCACTTGTAAAATTCCATTAAACAAAATCCAATATTAAATTGTAGGTATTGCATTTATTAGTTCAAAATTGTAGTTATATTATAAATTTTGGTTCTATTGTAAATTGCAATAAAATAGTAAATTGTAATTATTATAAATTGCAATTACATTAAAATTGTAATTATATTAAATTTAGTATTTATATAATATTTTAATTTGTATTTATTTGTAATTGTATTTATTGTGAATGTAATTATTTATTTGTAATTGTAATGATTTATTAAAAATTGAATATATTATTTTCAAAAAACAATACTGTCCCGTTCAAATGGCCAAATGACAGTTCAAAATATATTTTGATCAATTATTTCACCCGAATAGATGATATATGTGTTTCTGTGACTTGATAGCTACGAAACATTACCCTTATTCAAATAAATATCTATAAGTCTGTCCATTATTAATCTAGCAGAGTGTAGTATAGTGTCTTGAGCTAATGTTTTAGTTAATCTTAACCAATAAGGCTATGGGAATTTGAACTGTATTTGTGTGAAGCAACTTCTATTCATACATTAGTTTATCCCCGTTTTACAAAAAATATAATTGTACTGTTTTTATAATTTTTACAGCAAAACCTCGAAGTAGACACAGAGTTACGTTTCACTTTCGTCTCGTAAAACATATATTTTCATTTGCTCCTACTCAAAACTCAAAATTGAATTCCAAATGAAAATAACCTTTAACAGTAATCAAATTTGCGGAACAACATAGCTAAATAAAATTTTTTATTTGAGTAGAATTATCTTCATCTCAATTAAATAAATTTTCCTTATGATTGCACAAAAAGAATGTACATAACGAAAATTTATATTATGAGATTCATCTACATTTTACAATGTTTACAATAATAATAATTGTAAAGAATATCACAAAAAGCTTAAATAATATGAAGAGGGTAATTTCTAAAGCATTGTTTACAATTTATAAATTTATATATATTTTGTGGAATTTACCTCATTGGAATTTTCCCAGTGGAACTCTCTGCGGTGGAATCTTCCTCAGTGCAATCTTTCTCATTGGAATCTTCCTCAGTGGAATCTTCCTCAGTGGAATTTTCCCAGTGGAATCTTACGCAGTGCAACTTTCCTCAGTGGAATTTTCCTAGAACCGCCAGGATAATTATTGAGGTAGAAAAGGTTTGAGATATTAGACTATTTATTTCCACTGGACATATTGAAAAAAAATGGTAATTTTTACTTTTTTTTCACGAAGAATCAATATTTCGGAAAATATTTCGAAAATAAAAAAAAAAAAAAAAACAAGCACGAGAGCTCTATAGAATTTCCTGGGGAATCGAATGCAAAAAAAAAATGCCGTAGTTTCAAAATTGTAGGAGCCTCAGGCCTTTTTAGAAAGGGGTCGAAATATACGTTCGAAATTCGAATTACGTTTTCTATGGGTCTAATCAAAAAATGCCACTAACAAAGCGATTGGAAATTCCTTCCATTTTATATAAGGGTACTGAGTCGCAGAACAATTGCTTCATTAATGAAAAATATTTCCAAAAAACAAGTACGGTTCCCTTAAATACTCTTGCATACAGTAGTCCGAAAGCCAATTACTATATGGGAAAGGATTACTGGCACTTAGTACTGAAAAAATTATTATTGATTCGTCAACGTCAAAATTTGTATTTACAAAAAGGTTGGTGAACCCGACTATTTCGATTGCAATCGAATTTATTTTAATACACAGATATTGTGATACATCTTGATCATCCATAAACACTCAGTTTGACAACATTTAATATCCGTTAAAGCTTCAACGGTCGTTTCCCCATTACTCTCGTTTTTTCATCATTCACCATCACTTTCACTCCAATTTCCCATCAATTTTTCTCCAATCCTCATCACCTGGGACACCATCAATTTTTTTCTAAAATCGAACATTTTTTTAACAAAAAGGTGAATTGAACGACAGTAAAAAGAGATACAGGTGGGGGGGTTCTTCCTCCCCATTCAAAGTACGACAGTTATCATCCTGTGTGAGAATTGAAATAATTTTCAATTTCGATTGGGAGGAGAAAAGTGATGGGGAATGGGGAAAACTGATGTGGAATGGAGATGAAAGTGATGATGAATTGGAGAGAAAGTGATGGTAATGGGGAAAGAACCATTGAAGCATTTCCGGATGATCAAGTCGTGTCACTATATCAGTGTGTTGAAATAAATCCAATCGCAAACAACAAAATTGTATTTAACCATTACCTTAAATCCGATTCTGAAAAATCCATTTTCCAGAACTGTAGATAGGACTTACATATATTCTTTTAGGATATATTTAGTGAGATCAGATGAGATGGTCTTTATTTATACCGTATGACACAGAAAAAGTTGGTGAAAATAAAATCCTTTTAACTTGAAAACTAATCAACGTAGGAAATTAAAACAAAGACCATATTATAAGACAAATCCTGAAGTTTTATTTAATAATTAACGAATGTTCAAAATATCCATCTTGCTGATCAGTACAAAGATATATCTGCTTCTTAAAACTATAGATTATTTTCGCTAAAGTCTCTTGATTGATTGATGCGATTACTTCTTGAATGAGTTATTTTAATGCAGGAATGGACCTTGAATTTGATTTGAAGACCTTTGTTTAACAAATCCCAATAGAAAATAGTGCAAAGGCGATAGGTCAGGTGATCTGTCTGGCTATGGAAACTATATAACATTCCATTTCCAAAATACGTATTTGTATATTGTATAATTTAAAAATTATAGTCATTTTGTTTGATCAGCATTTATATTTCTTGATCAGTGATTCCATTCGATTGTAAGAGATTACCTCTCATCTACTAAAACTGAATCAAATGATATTAAAAAGTGTATTCTGTTATAAACTGTAGACAAAATTATGATTAACGATAATGTTCGTTGTTCAGTCAATGTGATCTTCTCACGTTATAACATTAACTTCGATCGCTATTATAAGAGTGATAATATGAATAATATCCACTAGTTACTCCCTTATTACCTGTAATAAGATGCTCTCGAAAATATATCCTAATGCCATTTTCCAGTCTATAATCAGATCTAATTCTAATTTGGAATGTATTGATGGGGATAACTTCCTCTGATAATTTGAAAATAATTTACCTAGACTATCATTATAAGAGTTATTATTAGTTATATAATGGGGATATTAGGGAATAAATGTGAATAAAAATTTTAGGAGAATAATATCAATGGTAATATTAGTTGAATAAATCAGTGCGAATATTTGGAGCAGAATATCAGTGGAAATATTAAAAGGATATTGTCTTTGTTATATTCCATTATGTAGTTATTCATAGAAAATAAATATAGTATAATATTTTTCATTGTGACTTATGACTGAAAAAATATTAGATAAGATTGTTATATACAGTATAATGGAAGTTGTATGGAATTTTCAGATTGATTAGTATGAATCAGATGGGAGAGTTTTCATTCCTTATTAGATCTACAATTTTCATAAAATCAAAAGTGTCCACAAAATCAGATCAGCAAAAAGTGAATTGAACGTATTGAAACTGGCATGTTTCATTCCAAATTATTGAAAAAAATTAGCCTTATTAGAAAAATTACAACAATTGAAATTGTATTAATGAGAGGGTTATAGTACAAAAAAGTTAAAACTAAGGAGGCTCAAAAAAAAAACTGGGTTCAATATGTTTCTTCCCAGATATAAATTCAAATTGCATGATAAAATATTTAATTAGGGGGGAGCCTTTCTAATCTTTTGAGAATATAGCTTCCTATTTTCATCTGGTTATTCGCCCATCGAATACATAAATTCTGACCAATCGTTTCGAGCGATGTGACGTTAAATTGATATCAAATGATAAATTTACATGTATTTCTAATTTATTAACTTATTGCATACTTTACGTATTGCGTACAGTAAATTGAAAACACAATTATGATATTCAAATAACATTTTTGGGAGAATTATAGCTTTCAGACCACAAATCGGAACATGCCACTCAACTTCCAGAAAAATGAACCCTCTTAGCAAAATAGTCTTCAAAGTAACGTACAATTTTTGGTAAAAAATATTTTTAGAGACTTTGGAAATAGTTCATATTGAATCAGACCAGCATTTGTCCGTGAATCAAATCGTTAACACATCTTATAATTATATTTATTAATTTTAAATTTTAAATAGCATGGATTACAAGACAGTACGTATTTTTACCATGATGAATTATAAAAATATTTAATCAAGTAACAATCTTATGTAATTTAAAAACAATCCCGTAATTTAAGGATTATCTGTCATAAAAAATTCATAATTATTAAAAATATACTAAAATTAGTGATTGAACACATATTTAAAATGCCTTTACTTAAGTATTATGTAAACACTTGATAAGAATTGTTGTTTGTTCATTCAATTTCTAGAATGGAATTTAAAGTAGAAAAAAATTGGTTCAGCTTTCTAGCACATGACAAATTATTTGGGTGGCTTTCTCCTTGAATAATGAGGAGACTTATTGCAGTCTATTATTATATTACTATAATTATATTACTTTAAACACAGATGAGCTTCACGTATTCAATAAGCATCACTTATTACACTTCCATTGTTCAATAGAACCAAATCTCAGAACATTATTTACTTCACAGGCTCCAATATATGGAATAATTGGAGCAATGACTTGAAATGTATTCAATCTCGAGAGAGATTTAAATATAAATATAAGATTTCTCTTTTCACTAGTCAGGCTCAATATGTATTGTATAAATATCTCTATTTCATTGAATGCATGTTGTTTTTGGGTAGTTTTGTAAAATTTTCTGTTATAACTTTTTGATTTTCGTCTCAAGATTGTTATTGTTATGATTATTATTTCTTCCATTCTTATTTTAATAAATTCCTCTCTTTATGTAGGTTGCCCCAGAAGTTTTGGCTTAATAGGGCCTGATTACTTGAAAATAAATTTAATTCATTTTATTTAAAAGATTGAGGAGATACCCGTATCCTCGATCTTTTTGTAGGGGTATTTTGTTTAAATCAATAAATAAATTTTGAGAGTTGATGCTAGGGATTCTGCCAGGACAAGAATGCTTTTTCTATTGTTTAGTTTTCTTAATTTATTTGCTATTTCATTTTTTGAGTCGTTAAATATCTAACTTCAAATTTTGGCATTATTTTGATTTGCCAATTGGTTCAAATTTCATATTGGAAGGTACAGAATTTATCTTCAGTATCGATTTGAACTTTGATTTGTTTAGTCGATGCTGTTAATGGTGGAGGGTTTTGGGTCCTTTCGGTAAGTTAGAAATTTCCTTTCTCTGTTCAGCTTTTAAATTTTTGTTAGATTTAGCTAGTATTTATTGATTTGATAATTGTAATGATTAATCTTTATAATTGTGATAATTAATCTTGATGGTTATTATACTTTCATATGACTTTAAATTTATTGAATACATACATGTCATTCTGCCCCATTTATTTGAGTCTCGGTGAGGTTTAACGCAGTTCGCTTACATGTGTAATTCTCTTTCAGCACCACTGCTGAGTCACGCACTAACCTGAGACACTAGTTCGTACTACAGCGCTATTCCCATCTTATGGCTAGACGAGCCTAATATCACTTGAAGTCGAAACATTTTCACTCCTGTTTTGATGGCAGTTATTCACACCAAACCTCTGAGTTGAGTATTGTGTAAGGTTTACGCCTGAAACCAGCTACTCTGTGAAGCAACCAGAATGCAATCCTCTGTATGAATCAGTCCTATCTCATCTATTAACTTACAAAAATTAGTTTTCTTTAAAGATAAATTATTAGTGCTAAATTCACTCCAAAAGCCTAACTTCCTCAATTTTACTCAATAATTTAATAGTCTTCAACTTATAAAATTAGTCATCTTTTGTAATTAACTATTTTTCTCATATTAAAAGTTTAGGATATATAATTTGCCTTTATTTCATACATCGATTTGGTCACCCTAGGCGAATCTAAATTTTGATATAAATTGTGATATAGTTGTAATACTTAGGTAAGTTATGATATATCAGACAGTTACACATATTCGATCTTATAAGACATTTTTTATAATTAATATGACATTTTAATCGTTATTTGTTGAAGATCGAAAATGTGGAACTGTTCGATAATTCAGAATATACCCTATCATACCAAATTATTTTTCCTTATCAAGACCAAAGAAAATGATAAGCAGAAAAGATGATAACCAGAGAAAATGATAAGCAGAAAAAATGGTAACCAGAGATAATGATAACCAGATAAAATGATATCCAGAGAAACAGATAACAAAAGAAAATGAAGACCAGAGAAAATGATAACCAGAAAAAATGATAACCTAATAATAATCAGTGAAAAATGTTCAAATGAACATTTTTTTTCTAACGCGGTGTTGCAAAAACGCAAGTGTGAGCACAAAGAAGTTTTCTTGGGGATTTTATCCGGGAAATATTTCTCAAGGGGATTTTTTTCCGGGTACTAGGAAAATTCCACTGAAAAAAGTTCCACTGCGGAAAATTTCACTGGGAAAATTCCACTGAGGAAAATTCCACTAAGGAATATATCACTGAGGAAAATTCCACTGCTGAAAGTTCCACTGAGAAAATTTCAGTGAGGAAAACTACACTGAATATAAATAAATTTATAAATTTTACTGCTTATTTTCTAAAACAATACTTTAGAAATTATAATGTGTGATATTCATTCCACTGTTCTTTTTTAAGTGGTTTAATAATATGTAAGTGATTCTCATTATATAAAATTTCATTGCTAAGCTTCCTCTACTTGGGATTAAGTTAATTCAATTTACAAAAAAACTATTAAAGAAATTGGAGTTAGCCTCTTGTTCCGCGAATCTGATTATAGTTAAGTTAATTTTCATATCGAATGCATGTTCGAGTTTTAAGTAGGAGCATATAAAATATGTGCTATACGAGACGATACTTTGTTACTAAAAAAAATAAGCAACTTGAGTACAATCAGTTTATTTATAATGATATGGACTAAATCTACAATTTGAACATGTTAAATATAGTAACAACAATAATAAATAATGTATTTATATAAGGTATGCGCCATATATTGTAGAAATATTAATCCAGCTCAGTCTTGATATCAATTTCCATCTTCAAATCCACACACTAATCATTTCAAGCATGAGAGAATTGCCTCGCATTTATAAGAAAAATGTATTTTTAATGTAAGCTATATCTTTTAGGAATGTCAATCCGTTTTCGTCTTGATATCCAAACATAATGCAAATAAATAAACTTCAAACCTGTTAATTAAACTATAACCATATTATTTTATTTAAACACATAAATAAAATAATGTAAGAAGAGAATTAGGACAAAAATGCTTTCCACAAATATAGTAAAAATTGGTAAAAGACACTATCCTACACTCTTTTAATATTACATTGAACAGATATATGATATTATTTGAATCGTGTAAACGTTTTTCACCTATCAACTTACTGGAACAGTATCACCTGCTCAGCTAAAATAATTTATCAGAATATATTATAATAAAGCCATTTGGACGGAACAGTATCGTTTTAGAAATCAATGAATACTACATATTATTTTTCCTGAGTTCATGGTTGATTTTTAAATATTGGATTTTGTTTAATGGAATTTTCCTCAGTGGAATTTTCGCAGTGAAAATTTTCGCAGTGGAAACTTCCTCAGTGGAATATTCCTCAGTGGAACTTTCTGCAGTGGAATTTTCCCAGTGGTATTTTTCTCAGTGGAATCTTCCACGCACCATTTTCCGCGCAGATTTTTTCTGCGGGGGATTATTAACGACGAGGATGTTTCGATGCAGGACATTGTCTATGCAGGATATTGTCGATAATGGATATTGATGCCAATGTTATAGTTTCAAATATCCTAATGAGAATTAAATACTGATCTAACATTTAACCCTAAGGCCCCTTAACACTTGCATTTTACTACCCAGTATACTTCGCAAAGCGCTTCTAAAGCTTCACTACCTAGTATACTTTGCAAATAGCTTCTAACGCTTCACCGCCTAGTATAAATTGAATTTCAAAAAGCTGAAACAGGGCAGTGAAAACGCAGCGTTGGAACTGCTAAAATAGTATGGGCCCTACGCATTTCATTTAACTCTCGAATAACCTAGAACCATATATCCAAACCATATATCCGCACAAAATAGAACTCATTCAGTTCTCGGAAAAAAAGCTTATATTATAACAAAAATGAATGTTATGGCACACTAATTCAAACATATCATGCATTTTTAATATTTATATTAATCATATAGTTATCTGTTACATATAAATATCCTATTTAAAGTTTTCTTTGTCGTCTATACAATAAAGTTTACAATTACTAGTTTTATTTCTTCATTTCTAGTCAAAATATCTCAAGTCAAAAAGCTATAAAACATTATCTTCATAGTGAAAATAATGTTTATAGCATAATAAAAACTATAAATCCGGGTCTTAGTCATAACAGTAATAATTTTGCAAGTTTTTTCATCCTCCAAAGCACACTTCACAGTCTTTCAGTGAACAAATTTACATTAATGCTACAGTATCTAAAAATATGAAGAGGCGATGTAGATGACTACATCGAAAATCGTTCGAACACGAAAACCATCAAAAATGTATATATATATATCTGAGCTAAAATATTTGAAGTATTCTTGGAATCTAAAAAAAGTTTATATCATTTCTCGTTTACAATCTGCTAACTGTTTATGGTATGAGGTCAAAAAATAACTGAATGTCTTCTATAAGTTTTCCCAGCAAATGTACTTTCAAACTTGTAAGTACAGTAAAAATTACCGTAAGTATCTCCAAGATTTTGAAAGTCTTGGAGAAGTTTTTCTCAGCTACTTATCTATGCAACATTCAAATCTTTGATCGATGGAGTCAGTCGATCACTGCAAAATAGCTCGCTCTTTGATAGGCAATTATTTTACGAATTATTCCATGTTTTTTTTAAGGAGCTTAAGGTTTAACTTTTAGAGCGGTAATCTTTTCGTCAGTTTCTTACAAACCTTCTCAAATTCTTCAGGATGCAAGAATTAAAAAAAAAAATTGAACTCATCTTGTCAATGGCTTTTGATATCAAAAAAAGTTAGTGGAATTTTCTTCCATAAAGTTAAGGACCTAACTTGCTTTATTTTATTTTTCTTAGTTGAGGTATAAAAAGACTCCATGGCCGATAGGAACATTCTCAGGCAGTTTCATTCTACTTTTTTACTGAGAAAAGAGAGGACGATCATAGAGGTGAAAAGAGGTTTAAGTCTGATGTCGGGAATAGAGGTGAAGGGTCTAATTTCGTCAATAGAGGTAGGGGTTTCGAAAACTTTTTTATTAATGAAGCTACGGTTTTTAAACTTGGTACCAATATATAAAATTGAATTATCTATCGTTTTTTTTTTGATTTTTTCGATTTGACCCGTAGAAAACGAGTTATTCGAATTCGGAACGAATTTCAACCCTTTTTCAAAAAGCCTACGGCGTTTACAATTTTGAATCAATGGCATTGTTTTTTGCATTCAATTTTCCACTGAATTCTCTACAAAATTGCGACTGCGGAATTTTGATTTTCATATTGGTTTTCGAAAAAAAAATCGTGAAAAGGGGATTTTTTAACTTAATATCTTGAACAAAAAATCGTAAAACAAAAATTCCTCTGCCGCAATCTTGTAGAGAATTTCCTGAAAAATCGAATGCATTAAACCTCAATGCCAACACCAAAATTTGTAACTTTTTTGAAATACTAGAAAATCCCATTCAAAGTTTGATGATCTGACACGTTGCATCTTGCTCGTATGAGGTGTAGCGGGTAATTGAGACATAATTCTTTCCCTACTTTAGCGTTTGTGCCATAAGTGGCACGTTAGATACCAGACACAGCGAGATAATTAATTATTACTAATTATAATTGGCTGAGAAATCGTTTTATAGTGCATATTGACTCCCTATCTCCTGCGTCGCTCATTCCCTTTTTCCCTCTCCACATGGGGTTAGAGTTACACTAGAGCTCAGATATTTTTTTTACACACTATTAGAAATTTATAATATAATCATTTACGCAATATTTTTTTTAATTATGCAATTTTTCCGGGAACGGTCCCCTTAATGACATGAATAGAAATATGTGGTCTAATGTCGTGAATAGAGGTAGACACTCTGATTTCGTGAATATACCAACATCTTTTCTGTTAAAAGTTTTCAATATCTGTGTCCTTTGAACGAAAATGATAAAAAAAAACATTTCTTACTAAAAGTTTTGTGGTTTAATTTCAAAATAATTTCTTTATAATATCTTTCTTCCAGTCCACACTAAACAGGTAACTTCTTTCTCGATGTAAAATTTTTGAATATTGACCTTTATTTGCTCTAATTGCAAGTTGTTAGCGCTGAGAAAAGACGTAAAATTAGCTGTTAATTGACATCTGTGTGACTAAACATCGCAGGTTTATTGTATATTTAAAATACATTAACTTATTAAGGTCTTATTATATGGACTTGATGTGGTTGAATTGCTTTGAATATAATATATTTGTAAGCTTGAAGTTTTAGCAAATTATTTATTGTTCGTTTAAGCATGCAAAAACGAACAATTTCAATTTTTCATAAGAAAATGAAACAACTTTTTTTTTTAACACACCTGTACTTCATTCTCATGAAATAATCTACCTATTGGAAACCTTGCAACATTCAAAATAGACGTAAAAATTGTGATTGGAAATCAATAAATGTTTCTCTCGATTGATTATATATTAATACCCATCGTTGTGATGAATGAAAACTCCTATTTTTGAATAACATTTTTAAATATTTCATCTGCATCGTTTCGTTTTTGAAGTTGCATATCAAGTGGTGGAATGAAATACACAATACAAGGATTCATCATATATGAAAGCAGCATGTTCGACATTTGAAATAACTTGAATATTGATTGTATGTGAGCGAAAATTGCTGCAGGCAATTGAGATTTTCAAACGAAAAGATGAGGAATAATAAAATATTCTCCTCTAATGCTCAATATATGATCGAATGTAAGTCCATTATATTGATGTGTATCAATTATAACCATGTCAATTATAAGTACCAATTACTTCAATCAAGTTTTGAGGGGACCGTACATCGAAAAATCTGAAAATTTTATCGATTTTTTTTTTCCATTTCAGTAATAGAATGTCAAAAATCATCATGGAAATTTTTTTTTATAAAAAAGAGTTTATGAAACTTTGTAAGTAAATATAATATGGAATTCTAAGACGTCTTTCTTCAAGACATTTTTTCGATTGGACGCATAGAAAATTGGTTATCCGAAATTCGAACGAATTTCGAACCGTTTCTGAAAGTATAGAACTCCGACAATTTTGAATCTAAGGCTTTGGGTATTTATTTGCATTCGAATCGCAATTCGATTGTCAACAAAATAGTACAAGCTGATTTTCGATTTTTTTCTCGAAATATGAAATTTTGATTTTTTTGGGAATTATTTTTAGTTTTTCTTCGAATGCGAAAAAAAAACCAAAGCCGTAGCTTCAAAATTGTCGGAGCTCTGTACTTTTAAAAAACGGTTTGAAATTCGTTCAAATTTCGAATAACTCAGTTTCTATGCGTCCAATCGAAAAAAGTGTCACAAACAAAAATATCTAAGAATTCAATTTTATTTATACGTACAAACATAAACTCATTCATAATTTTTTTCCGAAATCCATTAACGGTCCCCTTAATTAAAGAGAACTGGAACCAATTGAACAGAGTTCTTTCGTTTAACAAGGTTTCCATGTTATAAACATTAGTTAGATAAAAAAAAATCGCCATAATTCTGTAGTTAATAATTGCCATACGGAATCTGAAACAGATTTTTTATATACCGGAGCGGAATTTAAAAAGCAATTGAAAGTTCATATCAGTGAATCCAATTTGAAAAACTATCCACATTTCACTGCGGATCTAACTAATATTGTTTTCCAATTATGTCTCTCTGTATGTTTTGATATCAATTGAATAATAAAAACTTCGATGAATGAAAACATGGAATTGATAGCCGGTATCACATCTCTAGAACAGAGAATGATAATACCTTTCATAAAATTGTATTTTAGTTGAACTTACTGTTTGTTAGACTCATATTGTATCTAGGCAATATTTTAATTTATAGTTTGTTATTTGAATCTTGAACTGATGTGAAATAGCAAAAAATGTCGATTGCAATTCTGATATAAGATTAGTATTTTACTGAAATACTGCAATGTTACTGTACTGGGTATATAAAAATGGTACGAGGACATAATACCTAGGGACAATATGGTTAAGAACAAGATGACTAAGATTAAATGCTTACGAACAAAATGCCTAACTGAGAAAATAAATAATTATAGAATATAAGGATAGTAGAATGAAGACTTAAAAGAATATTGGAAAGCGAATAAAATATTTACGTCTAATTTAGATAAAAGAGACGATTAGAGATTAGAAAATATTGAAGTGGTATCTGTAATGAAATGATTATTGGTAGATAAAGAACAGTATATATTGTATTGTAACAAATCTCCCCATTGAACATCAAATATTTTTTTTTAGTTATGTAAGAGTAATTATGTAAGTAAATAAAAAATACTTCATCTCTGTTATAATTCATGACCAACGAAAATACATATATAAATATTTAAAATTATGAATAGGAATTGCGAAAATTTATCGTTGCAGATAAGTACTCTTTATAAGATGGATAATAATTAACAGAATGGGGCGTCACAATAAGAATAGCTGCAGCTCCTTCCAATGCCGAGCTTCTAGTGACAATTTCTTGTAACTGGCTGTTCAGTTTCTCTAAAAGTTCATCAGTGAACATCTGTACTGTTATAACTTTAATTAGAACTGTAGGTTTAACTGTAGATGGTTCTTAGATAATCTAGTTATACTTGCACTTTATAGTTTAGTAATTTATAAGAGTTAAGAAGCCGTAAACTTCGGATATTTAAAGAGTGGATAGGAGACACAACTTTACTCAAGAGCTGCTGAATACAGACTGAACTGAACAGTAAGGAACACACATAACATATCATGAACGTTAGGAATACTTAGGTTACAACATTTCCTCTCCTCTAAATAGAAATACTCAAATAATAGAAATCAAAACTATATTAATTACATTCCATAACGAATAATAGGTTTCCTAGAATGAGTAGACAAACGTCTTTCAGGAGGTTTTGGGGAACCTGAACATGGAGCAGGTACAGAAGATTGTATTGTTGGATTAACTTGATTGGGAATATTTCTATTAAATCTGGAATTACTATCAAAGTTATTTTCTTGATTAGATGGTACGTGTAACAATTGGTTTGAATGACGTTTCAAAATTATATTTAAATCAGTAATGTGGACATGATATATATTGATTCCAATCTTCTGCACAACTGATCCTTGATACCATTTAGGGCTTTCTCTAAGATTTAAAGCTAATACATTTTGTTCTACTTCAAATTGCTTAACTTGAGTTCCGAAAGAAGATGAATTGCTGACATGAAATTTAGGATTTATTCTATCTTTTTTAGTTACAAATTTGCGATTATTTAAAGCGACAGATGGAGCAATTTGAGTGATGCTATGGGGAACAGATCTATATTGTAATAAAACTTTGCAGAGTCTAGTTCTGAAGGAACAATTATCTTTCATCTTTTTCATCATGTCTTTTAGAACTCTTACTTCCCTCTCAGCTTGACCATTGGTAGCTGGAGAGTAAGGTGGCGGTGTGATGTGCTGAATTCCGTTGTTGATAAGAAATTCATTAAATTCAGCTGCGATGAAGCAGGAAGCTTTATCAGAAACTAGCACATCACACAGACCATTACGACTGAAAATAGCTCTCAGCGCGTCAATTGTCTCGTTCACATTGGTTGATTTTACTATTTCGCATTCAATATATTTAGTTAAGGCATCTATGGCTATGAGGCAAGTGTTATTTTCCAGAAAGAAGTGATCAATGTGGACTCGAGACCATGGACGTGCAGGGAGCGGCCATTGAATATTGTTATTTTGTGGTGGCTTAGAACGACATGATTGACACTCTGGACAGGATTTAACTAAATTCTCAATTTCGTTATCGATTACGGGGAACCAAATTAGTGATCTGGCAAGTGACTTCATTGTAGAAATGCCAGGGTCTCCTTCATGAAGCTGTTTCAAGACTAAATTTCTCAAATTTAAAGGGATCAATACTCTATTACCATTAAGAATACAACCTTTCATTATTGTTAAATTTTCAGAAATATTCTTAAATTTAGTCAAGTTAGAATTAGCTAGACGGGAGGGAAAACCATACTTGATGTATTGCTTTAGCTCACGTAAGTCTTTATCTTGGTCAGTTTGATTTTTAATATCATCACAAGTAATCAGGGAATCATCAACTGAGCTCAAAGCAAACACAAGTTCATATGGCTCTACCTCTTTGACAGTTTCAGAAAGTGGCAATCTACTTAGACAATCAGAATGGACATTGTCCTTTCCTTTTAAGTAACGCAAATTGTAATCAAATTGTGACAATTTCAGAGACCATCTTTGAATTCTATCAGAACAAGTAGAAGGAACAAGAGCATTATGAGCAAAGAGTTTTCTAAGGGGTTGATGATCATTATGGATTATGAAATTAGTACCTAACAGAAATTTCTTAAATTTTTCACAACCGAAAACTACACTCAAAGCTTCCCTCTCAATGTTTGAATAGGAGCGTTCAGCAACATGAGTGAGCGTGACGCAAATTGCACTGGGTACCAGGGTTGATTTACGTTAGATCTTTGCATTAAGACTGCATCTACTTCGTAACCAGAACTGTCAGTTTCAAGAAGTGTTTCTAATTTAGGGTCGTACAATTTCAAAACAGTACTGTTGATGAAAAGTTCTTTACTAAGTTCAAAAGCTTTTTGTTGTTCAGGTCCCCAGTGAAATTTGACGTCTTTCCTTAATAATTTATACAGGGGTGACAATACATCAGAAAATTTCGGAATGAATCTGCTGTAAAAATTGCAAAGTCCTAAATAAGATTGTACCTGCTTAAGGTCTTTAGGAGATGGTGCTTGTGCGATTGCACGAATTTTTTCAGGATTACTATGCACACCTTCTTCATCAAAGATGTGTCCAAGATACTGAACTTTATCAGTTAGAAAGGCACATTTATCAACGTTTAATTTAATTATAGCATTCTTTAAGATCGAAAGTGTCTGATGCAGTGTCTTACTATGAGAAGAAACATTAGGAGATAGCACAAGAATGTCATCCTGATATACTATAACATTGTCAACATCATTAAGTAATTAGACATATAAGATTGAAAAATGCCTGGACTTGATTTTAAACCAAATGGTAAGAAATTGTACCTAAATAAACCTTCAGAGGTATTAATTGTAGTGAAGACCTTAGATTCTTCATCTAAAGGCAATTGCAAAAAGGCATTTGTTAAGTCAATGGTACTGAAAACAGTTGCTTTACCTACTTGGGAAATTACCTCATCAACTGTTGGTAGAGGGCATTTAATTACATTTAATGATTCATTAATAAAGACAGAATAATCTCCGCAAATTCTAATTTTACCATTTTGTTTCATCACATTTACTGTTGGACTGGCCCATTCACTAGTAAATACTTTAGTTAAAGTACCATCATCAACTAACCTATCTAATTCTTTTCTAACATTTTCTTTCAACCTAATTGGTACTGCTCTAGCTTTAAAGAATTTAGGTAGTGTTCCAGGCAAAACATTTAAATGTACATCTCCCTTAACATTTGATTTAAAATAACGTGAGAGATAGTCTGAGAAATGCGTAAGCACGTTAGTTTTACCTAGAATTTTATTAGCTGTTTTATTTTCAGGCAAAAGAAAATTAATGTTAAGTTTAGAGCATAAATCTCTACCAAATAAATTAATATTAGTTGAAGAAACTATAAAAAAATTATTCTTAACCTGTTCATTATTATAAGTAATATCAAGCGTTGCTTGTCCAATTACATCAATAGGTTTTCCACTGTAACCAAGTAAGCGAGTATTAGTAGGGGTAATGTGTGCGTTCACTTTAATTGCATCGCAATGACGCAACGTGGACACATGACTTCCAGAATCTAATTCAAAGCAAAAAGTATTATCAATAATTTTACATTTAACAAGAAAAGGTTCATTAGTTATTGGTGATACAGTGGAATTTATCCTAAAAAAGAATCATCATTTACGTGGTAATTATTATAATTATGGTGAGAGCAATGACAATAATTAGAATTTTCATGTACACGGCTCAGGTGGTTGGGCTGGGTTTTTCCACTGTGTACGTAGTTAGCAGAGAAGCTGTACATGCCAACCCTTCACAGCTAGTTCCGGGTTGGCATGTACGTGTCTCTGCGCTGTTGCTAGGTGCCTCCTCGTGTACGTAATTTGCAGTCACTGGCTTAGACTTACAAGTCTTTCCAAGATGTCCTTTCTTTTGACACTTGTTACAAGTCAAATTAATTGCAAAGCAGTCTTTTGCAAGATGTTTAGCTTTAGCACCACATCTGATGCATACGTATGTAGAACTGATGTTACAGCTAGGTTGTTTATTACGATGATGTGTAATTTTATTACTGCTGTAAGTCGCTACTTTAGTGTCTAGCTTGATGTCTTGAGCATCACTAGCTATTTGTTCTACTAATTTAGCGTGTTCAACACACTCGTTGAAACTTTTTCTGTCACACTTTTGCAACACTGCACTTAGTACTGTAGAAGATCGTAAACCGCTAACAAATACGTCCTTGATCAGACGTTCACGGCAGCACTCACTGTAATTACATGTAGAGCAAGATCATTTAAAACTCTGGAGTACGTTTCAATGGATTCATCAGGGAGTTGCTTACGATTTAGAAATTTAACTGCAGCTCCGACTGTAGACTTTTTAACTTCGTATTGAGAGACTAGCTTCTCTTCAAGGTCACTGTAATCAGCTTCAGACAAAAGTGTCGGTTTAATTCTTCTCTGTAGGTCTGTTACAACTGACACTGGTAGAGCTTTAATGAGCACTGTGGTTTTCTTCTTTTCATTGTTGCCTGCTTTAACAAGCAATTCTGAGCACTGCACTTTGAAGCGCTCAAGGAATTCTGTGACTGTTTCTAACTCACAGTCAAAAGGTGCACACACAGCTGCAACTGAGGTGGTAGCCATCTTGTGTAGTGTACGTAATCTGGAGGTGCGGCAGGCAAACAAAGCGGCTTGGTTTTCTCGTCGCCAATTATATGTTATAACTTTAATGAGAACTGTAGGTTTAACAGTAGATGGTTCTTAGATAATCTAGTTATACTTGCACTTTATAGTTTAGTAATTTATAAGAGTTAAGAAGCCGTAAACTTCGGATATTTAAAGAGTGGATAGGAGACACAACTTTACTCAAGAGCTGCTGAATACAGACTGAACTGAACAGTAAGGAACACACATAACATATCATGAACGTTAGGAATACTTAGGTTACAACATGTAACTTCCAAATTAACTAATTGAGTCGCCTAATTAAGCAGTTAAAGACATATTGCTGAGAGGTAATTATTGACATTAAGGAAATACAATATCATTGCGAAGATAATTGAATCCTCTGATCAAATGGTTCGACAGATGTGAATGAGAGAGATATAGCGAGTGAAATGTTGCCCTTCATTGAGAGGGTAATGTTACCCCCCGTTGTGTGAGGGTAAAATGACGTATAGCTTCAACCCTTATGTTTCCATTCAATTGAAAGGGTCGGACGGGGTATCACCGCGCACAATCCCGCAAACTCTGTTTATACTAAAAATCTAAATGTACTAGAGAAACTATTTTTCTCGTGATGAAATGTTCAAGGATGAGGATGGTTCTCAACCAGTTTCGAAATAATACCTAAAAATGTAATACCTAAGTAAATGAAAAATTATTGACAATTTTTCGTGCCCAACTTTTAGTGGCAATTTTGCCCACATGAAGTGGCATTAATGTGCATTGCATAAATAAAAGACTCCTCTCCCCCACCCAAATCTCTCCTTTCCCAATTTTAATACTTCTCCCATCCCCTATCTAAACCCCCTTCTTTACCTACCTAAATATCATTCTTCTCCCATCTAAATCGCCCTCTCTTCCCAACTAAACCCCCATCTCATTCAATGGCTATTGTTGCTGTGCCCTAAAACTAATGTTACTGTGCCCTGTAACTAGTGTTAATATTCCCTGTAACTAGTGTTGATGTGCCCTGTAACTAGTGTTGATGTGCCCTGTAACTACAGTAACACTAGTTACAGGGCACATCAACACTAGTTACAGGGAAAATCAACACTAGTTGCAGGGCACAGTAACACTAGTTTTAGGGTACAGCAACGCTAGTTATAGGGCACAACAGCACTAACTAGAGGACACAGCAACACTAGTTACAGGGCACAGCAACAACAGACTCTGACAAAATGGTGGGTCTGCACGAATTTAATAAATGGAGCGATAAGTAAAAACTTATTCTAGTGAGGTGTTGTTTGTGTCACTTGATAGAATGAGTTAAGATACATAATATTATATGAAATTTGCGACGCTTCACCTTCTATTATATCATTTTAAGCAATTCTAAAATGAATTTTCGGCTAAACCTATTTTCCCTCTCAGAACTTCGTTATAAAAAGCCCTCAAAAACACGTATGGTACATAGATAGAGCTCTCTTTTCTTTATATTCATAATTAGGTAACACTTTACATATCATTATATATCAGAAGCTTTTTAATTGATCTCAATTTTTCCAAAAAATGTGATCTAACATTATTAGGCCTTCTCTTGGCTTCTATCTTCACCTGGAAGAGTGATTTGAACTTTTTGATATTTTGTGAATATTTCGAAAGGGAAGCCATGGAATGCCATGAAATATTTATCTATACTAGATTACTCCATGATACAAGTTTTGTTAAAGTTTCAAGTACATGGGCTTTACACTTTCAACGTAGGAATTCTTTTAATTTCTCAATCAGATATCAATTTTTACAACAAAATTAGGTTTGGCCGAATCAGGGATTCTCAACTGAATTAAGCTACAATAAGAGATTGAGCACTTGTTTGAAGTATCGTATATGCAAGATTACACATTGGTGAATACAAAAAAATAAGAATTAAGCCGATCGGAGTTCAAAAACTGCATGAAGTCATCTCATATGAATATAGAGGTTTGGCAGGAAGCGGCAATTGTTTTCGTCTAAACCCGTTTAAGAGAATGCGATGACATGTGACATTTAATGGTCAATTTTATTTCAAAATGTATTCAATACTGGATCTATACGAACTGTTCATATTACAAATAATTTTTTTTTTTCAATCACAGGCTTGAATGATTCCTAATAGCGAAGAATAAGTTTCATTCTGTCAAACCTAATTATGTTGCAACAGAAGATGCGAATGAATATGGATTCAGAATAGAGGGGTCACTCACATTCCTCTCATTTATAGAAGAGAGGGGTCTCTCACACTCCTCTCATTTATAGAAAAGAGGGGTCTCTCACACTCCTCTCATTTATAGAAGAGAGGAGTCTCTCACACTCCTCTCATTTAAAGAAGAGAGGAGTCTCTCACACTCCTCTCATTTATAGAAGAGAGGAGTCTCTCACACTCCTCTTATTCATAGAAGAGAGGAGTCTCTCACACTCCTCTTATTCATAGAAGAGAGGAGTCTCTCACACTCCTCTCCTTTATAGAAGAGAGGAGTATCTCACACTCCTCTCATTTATGGAAGAGAGGAGTCACATACGTTATATCATTATATATCAAAAGCTTTTTAATTGATCTCAATTTTTCCAAAAAATGTGAGTTAACATTATTAGGCCTTCTGTTGGCTTCTATCTTCACCTAGAAGAGTGATTTGAACTTTTTGATATTTTGTGAATATTTCGAAAAGGAAGCCATGGAATGCCATGAAATATTTATCTATACTAGATTACTCCATGATACAAGTTTTGATAAAGTTTCAAGTACATAGGCTTCTTACTTTCCACGTAGGAATTCTTTTAATTTCACAATCAGGTATCAATTTTTGCAACAGAATTGGGTTTGGCCGAATCAAGCCGTCTCAACTGAATTAAGCTCCAATAAGAGATTGAGCACTTGTTTGAATCATCGTATAAGCATAAGTACACATTAATGAACACAAAAAATATTGAATTAAGCCGATCGAAGTTCAAAAACTGCATGAAGTCATCTTATATGAATATAGAGGTTTGGCAGGAAGCAGCAATTGTTTTCGTCTAAACCCGTTTAAGAGAATGCGATGACATGTGACATTTAATGGTAAATTTTATTTCAAAAAGTATTCAATACCGGATCCTTATGAAATGTTCATGATACAAATAAAAAAAAAATTCTACTCACAGGCTTAAATAATTTTTAATAGCAAAGAAGAAGTTTCATTCTGCCAAACCCAATTATGTTGCAACAGAAGATGCGAATGAATATGGATTCAGAGTTCTATAAGAGAGGAGACACACTCCTTTTATTTAAAAAAGAGAGGGGTCTCTCAAACTCCTCTCATTTATGGAAGAGAGGAATCTTTCACACTCCTCTCATTTATAGAAGAGAGGAGTCTCTCACACTCCTCTCATTTATAGAAGAGAGGAGTCTCTCACACTCCTCTCATTTATAGAAGAGAGGAGTTACTCACAATCTTCTCAATTCTAGAAGAGGGGAGTCTCTCACACTCCTCTCATTCATAGAAGAGAGGAGTCTCTCACTCTCCTCTCATTTACAGAAGAGAGGAGTCACTCACACTCCTCTCTTTTATAGAAGAGAGGAGTCTATTACACTCCTCTCATTTATAGAAGAGAGGAGTCTAATACACTCCTCTCATTCATAGAAGAGAGGAGTCTATCACACTCCTCTCAATTATAGAAGAGATGAGTCTCACACTCCTCTCATTTCTAGAAGAGAGGAGTCTATCACACTCCTCTCATTTATAGAAGAGAGAAGTCTCACATTCCTCTCATTTCTAAAAGAGAGGAGTCTATCACACTCCTCTCAATTATAGGAGAGAGGAGTCTCACACTCCTCTCATTTCTAGAAGAGAGGAGTCTATCACACTCCTCTTATTCATAGAAGAGAGGAGTCTATCACACTCCTCTCATTTATAGAAGAGAGGAATCTCTCATACTTCTAAATCTATTAAAATTTGTCTAATGCACGATATAGTAACGGTTAACCACATTTCCAATGAATAAAACACTTCCTATATGGCAACATATACCAATACAACCATCTGGATTAATAATTCAGTACTTGGCATCTCAATAATACGAATTGGCAACTCACTTTTCTCTCGTTCAAACCTTAAGTATCAGAACACAACAATGATCCAATGACGTCATTCGACTGAACCCACTTCCTTCGTCTAAAACTAACAAGAGTTGGATCAAACCTGAAATTGTTCTGCCAAACCCACAACCGTTCTTTGAAACCTGAAAAAATTCGTCTAAGCCTTAAATTTTTCTACGAAACCTGCTACTGTCAGAATAACACTAGTTACAGGGCACAGCAACACTAGTTACAGGGCACAGCAACACTAGTTACAGGGCACAGCAACACTATTTATTAGGGCACAGCCAATTAATACCAATTCATAGCCTCTATTTCATAATGTTGCCCCTGAGCAACACTTTGTATTTCTTTGAATATATATATAAAAAAATAATATATTTTAGTTAAACATGTTTTATTGACCACAATGAATTTATATCACCGCTCAAGAAATATTTTTCTAGAGTTTTTAAAATTCGTGAGAGGAAGTGTAATTAATGTATAAATATTTAATATTCATAACAGAAAAGAGGTCATTATTAAGTGTAATTAAATTCGATAGTAGGTTTATCAATGTTGTAGTATATTAATTGTCAAATTATTTTTTATAATAGCTGGCAAAAAAATATTAAATTTACAATGAGGTATAACTAATAACTGGAATAAATTAATTTATTGCATCAGCTTAAACTATCTTGCAACATTTGGTGTTTCCTCAGTAAAGACCTAATGTTTTTTTTACGGTGCTACATCACTGAATAATATGACAACTTACAAAGCCATAGTGTTAAGGTCAATACAACCAAATTGGACACCCAAAGGAAAATAGGTAAAAATGAGACTGTACAGGGTGGCGCAAAAAAAAAGGAAACCCATTTTCAAATTAGTTTATTCTACAAACTATCAAAGCTAGAAAATTTAATTGTTTACTTTTTTTATCTTCTTGATAATCCGTTAAAAGTTATGACAAAATTAAACATCCTGCAGCAAATTATAAAAATGGAAATAAAAAGGGCATGCGCGAGGACGAAATATACGAAAATATTCATAATAGGTATAATTTATTTTATATGAATGCAAAAACATTGAATTTTACTATTTTGTTACAAATAAGAGAAAATAAAAAAAAAACAATTTGAAAGTTGGTTTTTATAAAAAATTGATATCTTTATAAATTAATTTCGCCGTTAATTTTTATCTCCTATTCGAAATCCTCAAAACAGTTTTTGTTGCGAAATTTTCTTTAAACACTGGAAGCTTTAAACAGGTTAAACCTCATTTTGAACAACACTTTTTGGAAAGATTTCCACCAATTTTAAAACCGTATTTACAAATATTAAAAAGTTCAAAACTAAAGAGACCACTTTAAATTTGAACAAAAAGTGATTATGTCGCATGGGAAAAGAATGAACACATGAAAACATTAATCTTTTACATGAACAACTTATTGAATATTGAGAATACAAAAATATCAATCAGAAGGTATGGATTTTGGACGGTATTATTTTGGGAAGTTGGTATTCCCGAGGATTTCTAAGAAATCCCTCAAGCAAGACAAATTTGCTCAGAAATAAATCAACGTCGAAGTGACAATTTACTGTTGGTTTTAATTAGAGAAAATAATATAGTATGTAAAAGGATGAACATACAGGTCTGATATTCATGTGGAAGATCTGTTAAATACGTATACTTATTCAGAAATCTTTCGCAAGTTTATTTTTAATATACGAATTAACAGATAGATTAGAATATTTTAAAAATTGCAAAAAATTAACTCCGAGTGAACTTAAACAATTCATATGATAATTTGATGTGAGATATTAACCATTCTCATTCCATAAAATGAACACTGGATGAAAATATTATATAAAATGCAGGTCTTCTTCATCAAATAATAGTTCAAAACATGAATATATTTTGAAGTTTAGATTAGCCACTTTAAATTTTAATACTACCAATTTGTAATATATAGAAAATAAATTGATTTGTTTGTTTAGAATCAAAAAAACAAAATTTGCATCAAATTTGCATCTAATTCACGGTATAACGTTTCTGTGGAACCCTGAAATTTACAATGACGTTGATGCATCTATGTCATAGATTTTAACACGTCAAGAACCTAATCTAAATCACGTGTTTTAAATCTTTATTACTGGTTATCATGGAGTTCTGATCATAAAATATTATATTTGTTTTATCGCCATTTTTGCACGTGTGGTTGCAGAGAAATGAAATAATGATGTCATTTTACAAATTGCAGGGAGTCAAATGTTCTCCGACTCCCAATCGGTAAATCATAATAGACGATAATTGATCGATGATAAATTGGACATCTATATCTACAACAATAATTTTATTTATCTTAACTCTCGTCTCACTTCAGATATTCACAACAGTCTGGAATTTGGATTTTTGTTTATCTGAAATGTCTGAATATTTGGATTTTCTTGTACATACGATGAATACTTAACGTTATTGAAAATAATAGACGATATGCTGACTGTACATTTTCCGACTTGGTTTTACGTCTGATATACGGGAAATCTAATTACATTTGAGACCTAATAAACTGTGCTGAAAGTTTGCCCAGGTAGTTAAGATAACAGGAGCATATGGCACTGACTTAGACATTAGACATGTTCTAATTAGTGCAATATATCTGTGTGACGGGGCTGATGGAGTAGCTAATATGGACGTCCAAATCTCAATTTGTTCTATTTTATTAATTTATATGATTATTGCTAGATATTATTTTAATATTTAACGTCAATCTAGTCCAGTTGCAAACAAAGAATTGATTGCAACAAAAAATATTAGATTATTATATAAGTAAATGAAGAAAGAAGAATTTCACTTTATTACTACCTCTTTCATTGCTTCTGGAACCTTATTTCTCTGTCATATGGAGAATGAAAGAAATAAGATTATTAATGTTAGTTTGAATGAAATAATTAAGATTATAATATATGAATACTGTAGATTTCTGCAATTTGTGCAGATTAAGCAATAATAATATAGTGGAAATTATTACTTAGCTTCAGCCTTCAATTAAATCACTTGTTATTTTCCATTCAGTAACTATACACAATTGAAAATAAGATCAGGTTCGAGGCAGTGGTTAAGCCAATCGAAGTAGTCACCACTGCAGTAAGGATGCAGCGAAAGCGCAGCGTAGAAGCTAAACTGACTACTTAGGGAGCTAATTCTACTCCTGCGTAACTGCGCGGAACTACTATGGACACCTGCTCTTTTTTGCCTAGCGCGCTGCCTAACTGTGGATTTACGCCAGAGTAAAATAAGCTCCCAAAGCGGTCAGTTTGGCTCCTACGCTGCGTTGTTGCTGCACCCTGACTGTCGAGGTGACTACTCCGATCGGCTTAACACCTGCCTCGTACCTGCTCCTATTATTTTCAATTGGGTACCCTTTTTGAAAAAGTTTCTACATCGTATTCCTCAAAGTGATTTTGATTGTTCTCTGCCATTAAGAGTGGTTCTAGGTAAATTGCTCGAAAGACAATTGCTCAAAAATAATTGCTCGAAAAACAATTACTCGAATAAACGATTGCTCGAAAGAACAACTCCTCGAAAGACAATTGCTCGAAAAACAATTTCTAGAATGAACAATTGCTCGAATGAACAATTGCTTGAATGATCTAATTGCTCGAATGAACAAAATTGCTCGAATTATAAAATTGCACAGTTTTCGATTTAATAAAAGTCAGTAATTTATAAAGTGGAGCTGCACCTAACAATCCTTGTTTCTTTTTAGTAATTGATCATTAATCATTCATTCTATGTATAAATAATTTCAATTATTACTCATTCTGCATAATCTTTTTTTAGACCGTTTGTGTCATCTTGTATGTAACATGTGAATTGGAATCATGTGGTGAACCAGTACTGTTCTTGTTTTTTTTTCATTAAAAAAGTTAATTATTTTAATTGAAATAGCATTTGTTTATATAATTAGTTGCAACTTTGATATAAGTGTCTTTATTTGACAGTCTGACGATCGTATTCATGCCTTTTCATTATAAAAGGAAAACTGATAGAGGACGTAATAAAGAAAGAATTCAATTTTTTTTCATGAATTACCAAAAGGTCTTTCTGTCAGAAAAGATGCTGAAATTGGAGGTGCAGCAAGATCTACACTTATGGATTATACTCTAAACATTCGGTGAAATATTTAAGATGTAATTTACTAATTTTGGTGAATTCCAAGAAAAAGGAAATAGTTAATTAGTTATACCCAAAGTAAAAGGCAATAGTTATAAAATTTGATTTTGATATATAGCTATTAAATATGAGGATAATTTCACATTTATTACTCATTTGCTATCTATATTTTATCAGAGGCAATTTAAACACAGCGTTGAAGGTATTTTCAGGTTTCAAGCTTTCGAATAGGAAGATTTCTTTTCATCACCAGGAGAAGGGTGGAAAAACCTGGACCTGACAATGAATTTTATGACCAATGGATGTATGTTGGATAACGTCTTTTTATTTCAGCTATCTATCACAAAGTTTATTACTGTTAATGAATCTATTGGATATTGATATATGAGACACAAATTCAATTATTTTTTCGTTATTACCTATAGCTATTGATGATTATATTAATTCTATAGGGTAATTCTACATTAGATATGTCTGTAACATACTATAATGTGTTTTATTGTTCTCAAGTGTTTTCTTGTTTCTATGTATGTCCCCTATTCCTATGCGGTACTTGTTTCTATGTGTGCCCTATTGATCCTAAGTGTGTCCTGTTTATCCTAAGTGTGTCCTGATCAACCTAAGTGTGTTCTGCTGATCCTAAGTGTCTCCTGTTAATCCTAAGTCTGTCCTGTTAATCCTAAGTGTGTCCTGATGATCCTAAGTGTGTCCTACTGATCCTAATTGTGTCCTGCTGATCCTAAGTGTGTTCTGCTGATCCTAAGTGTGACTTGTTAATCCTAAGTCTGTCCTGTTAATTTTAAGTGTGTCCTGTTGATCCTAAGTGTGTCCTGTTGATCCAAAGTGTGTCCTGCTGATCCTAAGTGTATCCTGTTGATCCTAAGTGTATCCTGTTGATCCAAAGTATGTTCTGTCGATCCTATGTATGTCCTGTTGATACTAACTACTGATCCTAATTGTGTCCTGCTGATCCTAAGTATGTCCTGCTAATCCTAAGTGTGTCCTGCTCTTCCTAAGTGTGTCCTGTTAATCCTGTGTGGACCTCTTTAACCTGTGTAAGTGTATCTTCTTGATCCTAGGTGTATATTCTTGATCTTATGTGCATCATCTTGATCCTATATGTGTCCTCTTGATCCTGTGTGCATCTTCTTGATCCTACGTGTGTATTTTTTTATCCTATGTGTAGTAGGTTAACCTCTATAGTAATGTACCTATTTCTATCAGACTATAGAGGCGCGATTGAAGACGGTCAACCTCTATAGTTATGTACCTAATTTCCTGTTGAGTATAAATCTTTTCAATCATATCTATATTTTGTTGGAGAAAATGTTCAATCATTACAATAATATTATTATGATAAAATTTCCAATACGATTAATTATTACTGTGAATAACAAATCATTATGGTTTATTTCAATTACATTAATAGATCCGAATTCAATCCTATCATATAATTACCCAAATTTTCAATGTTTTAACTATTTTTATGGTGTCTGAATCATCCTCACAGCTTGTCAGAAGTCTCCTCTAGGAAGGAGCATTCGGACACTTGAATCCCTCTTACATTTTGTCTTATAACTTTCGAATGGAGGTTCTAACTGTAAAACACTCTTAATAAAATTTGAAGTAAAATGAATTATTTACATACAGAAATTTTTATATAGTTAAATTCTAATTAGTTTACGAATAATTCATTTTTCCCCAAAAGTGTCCGAATGCTCCCGGTTCTTCCCTTCACCAGATTCATTGGATTAATACTCTTTGTGAGATACTACAATACATTCTGTCATAATTGTTTTAACAACGTTAAAGTTTTTATAAAAGTATCTTTTAACTTTCATAGTAAGTTGATTCAATCCATAAAATGTATTAAATTAACTAAAGTTTAGTGACACACAACGTGATAGTTGTTTTAGCCCCAATGAAAACATGAATATAGTCCAAACCACTCACGTAATAAATTGATTCAAAGAATAAATTGATGACCAATCAGATATGACTCACATGAGTAAACTTTTTTGTTGCTGTGTACCCATGGTTTTGATAACATAGGGCCGTACAGGGTATCACTGCGCATACCCTTTTTATGGGGTATCAATTCGCACCTCTCATAATTTTGAAACCACTTGTTTTAGCTTAAATCTGATTGCACTATCATTTCAAGCATCTTCTTTTCTCCCATAAACATTATGATGCACCATTATCTTATTAGTATTTCTAAAGTTAAGTCGCGATATATGTGGTGCTATCAAAAGGATCTGAAAAAAGTTTTTTGCTGATGATGTTTAAATGCCGCAAACTCTACAATAACTCTAGAACCAAGATTTATAGATTCATACTGTTTTAACCCTAATGAATTTGACTGTCTAAATCAACGGGAGAGTTTGACTATGTGTTAAAAAAAACACATGTCTTATTTAAAAACTTACGCTTCTGTAATTTTTACAAGTTGTTAGTATATATACTAAACTAATGTGTACCAAATTTCAAGTAAGAATATTGAACATATAAGTAGAAATAAATACTTAGAGAATAGAGCTGTGATTGGGTGGGGTGTGATCAAATCACAGCTCACGCATGTACAGTATCTGTAAGTGATGAAAACGTGGAAAAAAATCGTGGTCATTGGCTAACCAAACTGTAATTCTATGTTGCCACACGTTACCAAAGTACAATTAATTCCATAATTTACGTGATTTACGCTAATATACGACGTTAAGTAAATAATTTTTAATTTTTAAATATAATAATAAATTTGGTATTTATTTATGAACAAAGTCAAGAAAGGCCAGTAAATTTGAATGAATGACATGAAAGATATAAATAATATAAGAAAGATGTGCCTAGAAAACACACGTCAAACTCATAAGGTTAACATGTTAGCACAAACAATAACAGTTACTTTATGTCAAATTTTTAACTTCTCAGTTTTAACGGGTTTCCCGCCACAACCGAGCGCAGTGATACCCCAGGTAATTTACAGGTAGAGTGGTATCACTGCGCATCATTAATAACCCTATTTAAATGGAAATAAATATAACAATTATGAGTTTTTAGCACTTAATTTAGGCATAAATACTGAATTAGGTGTTATTTAATCATAAATTTGATTAACAATAAACTTACGATCTTAGTAGCTATGCAACTTGATGTGGGGGTATAAAGATAGGGAGAGGGGATATTCAAGGGGGGAGGGAGTAATAGGTTATTGAATTAAATATTGATTAACAATAAAAGTACGATCGTATTATAGCTTTGATATAAGTAGTTAACTAGTTACGTAAAATTTAAGAGTTAATTTTTTGGCAAATTCATGTAATATGTGTTTAAAAAGTAAGGGACCATTAGATTGGGGAGAGGGCATGTAGAAAGGGAAACACAGACGTTCAGATGGCGGTGGGGCAGGATTTAGATATTGGATTGGGGGAAATATAGATGGGGAGAGAGGGAAATAGATGAGGAAGTGGGGATTTAGATGGAAAGAGATGGGAATTTCGATGAGAAGAGAGTATGATTAAAATGGTGGGAGAGGAGGATTTCCATTTGAAGAGAGGGGGATTAAGATGGGAGGAGAGGGATATTTTGATTGGGAAGGAATGGGCTTAAATGAGAGGAGTAAGGGCAATAAAATGGGGACAGAAGGTATTTAGGTGGGGAAGAGAAGTGCTGTATTTATGCACTGCACAGTAATACCCCTTCCTGTGCGCAGTGCTACCCCTATACACTCACTAAAAGTTGCACACATGAAAATTCCAATAAGTAATTCATTTATTTATCTATATTTTCGAAAATGGTTTGAGAATCATCCTCATTCATGACCATTTTGTCCCGAAAAAAAGAGTTTCTCTAGTATATTTAGTTTTTCAGTAAGTACAGAGTTTGCGTGATTGTGTGCAGTGATACCCTGTCCGACCCTACATTCACATGGTATATTTTATTAACATAAACTTTCGTTGGTGATAAATATTATTGTATCCTTTATAAAATGTAGCTGAGACTGAAATATATTGTATTTACAATTTTAAATAGGTTTTACCTAAATTAAAATAAATATTTAATTTGATGTTCAATGAGAAGGGATATTACAATATTATTTACACTGTTCTTCATTTATCAATAATGATTTCATTACAATTATCACTTCAATGTTTTCGATTAGGCCCTTTTATTTATATATGAAGTTTATTCTTTTATTCTCTTTCCAACATTTTACTATTTCATTTTCTATATTTATATTGTTCCTTAGACATTTAATCCATTAGGTATTTTTTATATCAGTTATTTTGTCTGTAAGGCTTTTTGTCCGTTAGATATTTTGTCCATAGGCCTTTTGTCATTGTACCATAATAAAAGAAGCAGTGCCAGTCGATCAGTCAGTCAAAAAATCGGTGAAACAGAGAAAGACATATTTTTTAATAAGACCAATACCACATATTTGTTGATTTTCCATTTCCGTAGAATTTTCACGGGTC
Organism: Caprella mutica; assembly: GCA_947561585.1. Lineage (NCBI taxonomy): Eukaryota > Metazoa > Arthropoda > Malacostraca > Amphipoda > Caprellidae > Caprella > Caprella mutica. The sequence goes on along the minus strand of CANNZV010000948.1, from coordinate 129,309 downwards.
CAGTTAGTAATAATGATTGCATTATACATATAAATAGATAAACTACAGCTACATTGATATTCCAATATTTATGTAACCTTATAATGTAAATATTTAGATTGATTGGATATTGTAGGTTTAACTATTCAACTTGGTACCGCTTCATAATGACTTCTTGAACAATAAACTTTTAATGTTCAACAAAGTGAATCATATATTTAGGTCACGTTTTATATAATTAATTAAAAATAAATAACATTTGTAAATAGGTATTCGATGTTATGTGGAATGGACGAGAACTATTTCAATTAGTTCTTTAACTAATGTTCATTGGTAAAATAAACTATTCTCATTTTTAATTAATATTACCTTATTTAATGTCCTTACTCAAATAAAGTAATAGAAATTAAGAATATAAAACAATACTATTACATGAAAATTCATATAATTATAACTGAAAGACACCATCCTAACAGCAAATTAAAAATTGTTATCCGCAGGTATACTGAATAGCAAATCCTGAAATATTTGTACTCTACGCCACTTCATTGCACAATATTTATATCCTTGTTCAGATAAATTTGGCTCATAAAGTTTTTCGTTGGATGAGTGAATGAAAGCTGCGAGATTTGGAGATCTCCGTAATGTTCGGATGTTAAGAAATCAGTGGGAGTGAAACAGACTACAGGAAGCAATAGAAATAAATTTTAGAAGTTAAACTGAGATAGATCGACCAGATAGCCTATTGAAATATTTCTAATTCATTGGAAGACATTAAACTAACAGCACATTATTTAGCTGTTGAAAAGATCTAATATGTGGAATAAAAATGACCTTGGCACGAGTTATTGGAAAATTTCTTTTGTTGATATTATTAATTCGAATGCCCAATATTTTTGTCGTTTAGATACGGTATCTGGTTAAATGTTATTTTTTTTATATGTTCTTAGAGAAATGTGAAATTTATTAAACTAATTAAAACTTATTGCATTATAAAATACAATTTCGATAAAACTCTCATTTTTTTGACCTTAGTGATTGGGCTAATCAAAACATTGTAATTATTATAAAATTAAATTTATTGTTTTGCTGAACAATACCTTTCAAAAGTTCCGTTTTAAGTATTGCTATAATTCTGAATATATATTGAGTTTCTCATTAAAAATTGCCACATTTCAAATATAATGAAAAAAATGGTGCATGTTTTCATACAAGTACAGTAGCTATTATGAATATAGTACGTCCTCAATTTTCCCGAAATTCGCCAAAGTCACCATATTTGTCAACATTTATCCAGAAATTCCAGTTATAAACTGCAATAGCTTTGTTTGTAGTTCTTTTACGAGAACAAAATGTCAGAAAATCGAAGACATTTGTCATTGGTAAGATAGAACGTTATTGCTCTCAGGACATTGAGCATAGACCAGGCAAACCAACCAGTGATTGAACTTAGCCTACTAACAGTGGCTCAAAGACTTTTCCCTGCCGGACTTATCCCCGCTTGGGTAATTCCCCGCCTGTATTTTTCGCCGCCGGACTTTTCTCCGCCAAATAGAATATTATTCTTTTGGGCTATTAATGTATAAGTTTGATAAAATAAAAAAAAATCATCAGTAGAAGACACATTTTATTTACAGAGTTACACAGTAAATCAGTCAACATTTTTTAGCTTTGATTTCCGTATGTGTTCATTTTGGTTATTTTGATTATAAGACTGTGCCTACGTAAATTCGCAAATAATTAATATATGCTACAAATTCAAACAATAATTTGACAATACTAAGGAATTGCCGAAAGTCGCAAATTTGTCTAAGTAGATAAGATTAATTCAGTTTACTCTAGCTCAATAGTTATACTTATCGTGAATTTATTATTTTCGTTGCAAGATATTCTAAAATATAGCGATCTATTTACTACTCGTTCAAATTTACCCAAACATTATGATATACCTACTATATATTATTTTTATAGTGTTCATTTTTTTTCTAATTTATATTTGATATTTTCACCTTAAAAGAAACTAATAATGCTTTAACCATTATTATGAAAATGCATACATACGTTAGAGTATACGAATCCTTAAATCAAGACTGTTCATAAAGTCAGCTTTGAGGACTATATAGATTCAAAATCATAAATTTTCTCTTAAAATATCCTATGTAAACTAATTATCGAAAGAGTAACTACAAATTGGGTTCGGTTGGTAGTCATCTAATTCCAGTCAACTGGTGACCTATTCCCATGCAACCATATAATTAAAATTAAGAAAAAATAATTCAAAAATTGTATCATATTTGCGATGGCAAACTTCAGCATGCAATTTAAAGGCAATGGATTTTTTTGTCAAACCGGTTTTTCCTTTCGAGAATTAAATATAAAATATCACAAAGTTTAAATTTAAAACTATAAGACGGGGAAAGGTTCGACGGGTTAAAGACTGGCGGGAAAAAAAGTCCATCAGGGAAAAGCCCTGCAAGAATAGTCCAGCGGGGAATAGTCCGTTTTCACCAAAAGTAATGGTTGAATCAGGTTTACAAACCTTAATGATTGAGCCAGATCTATCAAAAGTAATGGTTAACCAAGAATACCAGCAGTAGTATTGAACAAGGCAAACCAATAGTAATGATTGAACCAGGTATACGCACAGGAATGATTAAACCAGGCACCCCAGCATCATCAATTGAACCGGGCTAAAGAGAGGATATGATTCTTTTTAGTAGTGATAAGTAAAGTATGCTGCTATTTTTCAACAGCACCTACAGTCCTACAGCCATGGTTAAAATTATCATCATAATTACAATTAATGAGATTTATCACGATTATTCACATTTCTACTGTGGATAATCATTTCTTTTAAACATTGAAATCATAACACATCATGTCTAACATCAATAATAATCATGAAAAGATCAACCTTGCCAATAGATACAGCTTTGTAAGGATAACCCATCGTCTGTGGACGAAATCAGTTATGCAGGTTACAGATGTTGATGATTTCCATCTCGTATTCTAAACATTCACTCCTCCTTGTTGCCCAGAGTCTCTCAACTGAGCCTTTTCATTGGAAGCTTTGGAGGGGAGGTAGAATGAAACATTTTTTTATTTAGTATATCTTGCTCTTGTTCCTATTGGTAATTATTAGTTTAATATACCCATTTGAATTACAGAAATTAGTGACTATTCCAGGCAAGAATTATTTATTCATGGGATAATAAAAGAATATCCCAAGAATAAATCTTTTTAACCTGGGTTATGATATAAACTAGTAATGATTAATTTATCCCTTCACGGTGTTCTTAATTTTTAACAATTGATTGTTGTTTTACCTGTTCATGCAAAATGAACAATTTCGTTTTAAATTTGAATTTTGACTAAGGTCATTTTTCCATCTTCAGTATTGATAAGATTTGATAATAAAATTTGTTTGACAGTTGATAATTCTATTCTCTGTCGAACTTTGAAAATGTTCTGTGGTGTTTTGAATTTACATTTTCTATTGCTAATTTGATTTCATTATAATTGTAACATAGTCCATGAAGTGAAAGGACTATTTTGATTACTATATATGTAATACATTTTTATTGAAGAATATTCTATCAATGCTATCAATTAAAGTATTAACTTTAGTAATTCACAAAGTCTCCCCTCAATAACTATATTTCGAGCTAAAAATATCATCGATGTTAACAATCTCTCTGGTTTCCAATTACACTAAAACATTGAGCAGGAGTTTCTCCATGCAATATTTTGATTTTTAGTAAAATCCGGAGTATGTTATTCACTGAATATCGTAATTATTTGATACTACTCCCATAAAATTACTTCCTTAAAAGAAAATATTAAATGCCAGATTAACTGATTCTTGTTTCGATTTTAATTCGTATATATATCTTAACAGAATTTGAATATAATAGGGTTTAATATTCTGTCGAAATTTTTATCTTTTAAGCGCAAAAATTCTTATATTTACTAGCGTTTATATTACAAAAAAGACACTACTCCCATTTTTCATTCATAAATGAATAATATTTTGACTTCAATAACTTTGCAGACGTAAGCTATATTAAGATACACATATTAAACTTCACATATATTAAGCTCCACACATATTAGGCTACATACATATTAATTAAGCTTCACACATATTAAACTTCACAAGTATTAAGCTACACACATATTAAGCTACACACATATTAAGCTACACACATATTATACTACACACATATAAAGATACACACATATTATGCTAAACACATATAAAGATACACACATATTATGCTAAACATATATTAAGATACACACATATTAAGCTACACACCTATTCATATACACACTTATTAGGCAGCGCACATATTAGGCTTCAAACTTAAGCTACATACATATTGAGTGATTGGAATGGAATAGAAGACTTAGTAATGAATATTATATAGAAACCTTAATAACAAATATTGTATAGAAACCTTAGTAATAAATTTTATATAGAAACCCTAGTAATAATTATTATTTAGACACCATAGTAAAAAATATTATATAGAACCCTTAGTAATAAATATTATATAGAAACCATAGTAATAAATATCATATAAAAACCTTAGTAATAAATATTATATAGAAACCTTAGTAATAAATACTATATAGAAACCTTAGTAATAAATATGTTATAGAGAAAATAAAATTTGATAATGATATATGGTATGAAAGATCAAATTAGTGTATATCAGTTATTTTAGTAATTCTAATTGTGTATCATATATAATACAATGCATTTTTAAAAATTTGATGAGGTCTTTGACTTTGTTTATTCTAATTATTGATTAAAAATATATGAAATATTTTAAGGATATAATATTGATAAGTATATAGCACAGAAATGTATAGTATATTATAAATACAGCTCTATTTCTCTCCCTACTTAATCTTAAATGGCACTACCTTAATTTTATGTCTGGTGAGAACCCTCTTCATTATTGCTGAGATGAAATTTCGTATTCAACAGTCAGGGTTAAATCTTCAGTAGAACAGAATACTGCATAAATTAGAATATTTGAATTAATGGAATGTTGTTAACCTACTTTGACAAAAAAGGAAGCATAGTGAGGAACGTCGCTGTACTCGGAAAGTGGGTGTTAACAAAAGTCAAGATAAGAAAATTCTAAAGGTCAGATTGGTTCAGAACTTATATTAACGGACACTTTTCGACCAGTATGAGTGTTCGAATTTCATTGCAACGCAAACCAGTTGTGTCTGAATGAACTTAAACCACAGGACTATTCAGTTGCTTTCTTACAATATAAGGAGAAAAAAGAAGAGATTATAAGCTGGATCAAAGAAATGAATTGCTGGGACAACTATTAAAATCGTCCAGCCTTTGTTGACAGTAAATAGATGGTTCATCTTCTCAATGAACCTAGATCGTATCTACAATTACATAAAAAACTGCAATTTCATCTTTGATTGGCTATGTATATATTAAATCTCCATTAGGAACCAAATTTTAAAAAAACTGCTGAACGGAAATATATTAATTTCTGTATATCTACATATTAATTGTTAACCTTTGGCTCATTTCCATTCAATTCACATAAAACAAATCATTGAGAAATCGCCGAAAAGTATTCACTACCATTTGCTTTACCATCTCACTCGAAATATAATGTATGCCCAATTTTTTTTCTGTTTCCTCTTCACAGCTTTACTAAATTGACAGAATATTATTTACAGTGTTTGTTATATAATGCATTGCAATAAAGTCAGTGTATTGTATGTGATGCACAGCGATAAAATCAGTTTTTGGTATTTAATGCATATTTCTTTCTTTGCCTACTTTAGTGTGTGCCATTAGTGGGACATTAGATACCAGATATAGCGAGATGATTAATTATTACGAATTATAATTGGCTTAGAGATTGTTTTTAGAGTGCATATTGACTCCCTAACCCCCGCGTTGCCCCTTCCCTTTCTACCTCTCCCCAGGGGGTTAAAGTTACACCAGAGATCTGATATTTTGCACACACTATTAGAAGGTCATGAAGCAATTATTTACGCAATAAAAATTATCTTTGAAATTATGCAATTTTTCCAGGAATGGTCCCCTTAATAAAATTTCTACTAATTTTAATAATGATTTGAAAATTTTCCAATCCAATTTCTTCTAAATAATCAAATAATTGGGATTTTTTGAATAATTTTTTAAAGATCTCTTCTAATTATTCTATTTAGATATTTTTTCCAATCACAGTAGAAATCCTGTATAGTAAACCATTATACAGGGAGGCTCAAAAAAAAAAAAAAACATTTTTAAACTAGTTTATTTTACAAACTATCAATGCTAGAATTTTTTTAAAAAGATGATTTTGTTCGTTTACTTTTTTGCATCTATTTTGATAATCTGTTAGAAGTTACGACGAAAATTGAGCATCCTACAGCGAATTTAAAAAAGGGAAATAAAAAGGGCTTGCGCGAGCACGAAATACACAAATTTCATAATAGGGATGATTTATTCCCATATGGTAGTAGTAAAAATATAATTAAATCCTACAATTTTACATTCAACTAACGTTTTTTTATTGACTCTTTCAATCATGGCAATACATCTTCATAACCAATCATGATATCTTCTACAAAATGTCCATTTTTTGCAGAAACAATTTTGCAAATCATTTAGACTGTGCGGTAAATCAGTTTTAAGAGTTTGAGCCTTACATGCTTGTTCAACAAATGTCTCTTAAATTATATCTAATCCTTACCTTCTGATTTACATTTTTGTATTCTCAATATGCTGTTCATGAAAAAGATTAATATTTTCATGTGCTCATTCTTTTCTCCTGAGAATGATAACTTTTTGTTCAAACTTGAGGTGGTTTCTTCCGTTTTGAACTCATTAACATTCGTCAATATGGTTTTATAGTTGTTGGAAATCTTTCCAGAAAGTGTTGTTCAAAATGTGGTTGAACCTGCATAAAACTTCCAGTGTTTAAAAAAATTGTCAAAACAAAAACTCTTTGTTCTTTTGAAAGCTGCATTTTGAAAGTTTCGAAAAGGAGATGCAAATTAACGGCGAACTGATTTTTATAAAAATATCAATTTATCTTCAGAAAACAATTTTCATATGGCAATTATTTGTTTTATTTTATCTTATTTTTACAAAAAAAATTAGAATTTAATGTTTTTACATCCATATAAAATGAAATATACTCATATATTTCGTGCTCGCACAAGCCCTTTTTATTTACTTTTTTTAAATTCGCTGTAGAATGATTAATTTTTGTCGTAACTTATTATAGTTTATCATGATAGATGCAAAAAAGTAAACGAATAAAACTATGTATTTAGAAAATTTCTAGCATTGATAGTTTGTAAAATAAACTAGTTTGAAAATGGGTTTCCTTTTTTTTGCGTCATCCTGTATATAATAGAACCCTTTACAGTGAACTAACACGTATAATGAACATGTTTTATTTAGTCTGCCATTCAATAAATAATCTCTGAATAGCGAACTAGTTTTAGTTTATTTATAGGAAATTATTTACCCAGTGAAATGAATATTTTTGTTGTTATCTTTAAAAAAAATAGTAAATTACATGTGACTAATAAATTCAAATATTAAAAGAAGCATTCTTTAAAATTACGTGAAAAACGTGATAGAATTAAAAAACTAGAAAATGATGTGAATTTTGAATAACTGTTGCAAAAGTATAGCTTCAACTAAACTACCTATCACTCCCATCCCCTATCACACCAATCCTATCCCCCATCCCCTATCACACGCATCCTATCCCCTATCACATACCATCCTATATATCTCTTATCACACCCATCTTATCCCCTATCACACGCATCCCTTCCCCGATCACACTCATCCTATTTATAGTTTGAGCCTGTCTCTATATTATCCCCCTTATATTGTTTGAGTAAAAGTGAAATACTTGAATTTTAAAGACTATTGTTAATATATTTTGTTAAACTGCCATAGAATAGACTTTGCATCTCTGAACACGTATTATGTACTAGCTCTCTATAGTGAACTAGTGGTAGTTCATTATATGTAGAGAAGTCTTACTGTATTTTTTGCAATTTTTTTCTAATTCTATTATTGAGATTTCTTATGAATTTATTAACAAATAATTGAATATAACTTATTTACTGATAATAAGATTTGTGATCAAAAACGATTTAATTTATTGTCATATTTTAGTCAACTGAGTTAAGCTGCAAAAGAATTTAATCACAATTATTTATAAATCATCAAATTTTAATTGAAGTAATTTTCGGACGACAAGATGAAAATATTTTATATGGTTAAATTCAAACATCAGAATGAAATTTCGAATGAATAATCCAGAATTTAATTTTTCTGGTCGAGCTGGTGATTTAATTATAATTAAACAATATTTAATATCCTCCACGCGTAAAAGTTTCCATTACGTGGTGATGTTTCCTGATAGTCGGATGAGATAATTTCCTGGGAATTAGAATATTAATAAAGTAACACAAGGTAAATATATAGAAATATTTTCATTTTCATCTCGTATGTTTCATTATATTATTCTTCATATTGTACTTTTGTTATTTCATGAAATTATAAAGTGTTTATAAATTTATAAATATACGAAAGTGTATGTAAAATTATGAATGTATTATAGTAAAGTATAGGTATGCAATACATATATCCTTTCTCATCAATAAGAATCCTTATCCATATCCTTATTCTTATCGTTATAATAATTAAATATTTCACATTTATAAATAATAGGTAAAGCTTCACTTAGTATAAACTAGAAGAAAAACTGTTTTTATTGAATAAATATTTATTCAGTCATTTAATATGGTCTCATTTCTAATTATATATTTTGTAATGTGCATTGATTTTTATGATTATTTTTATTTAACATTAAATGCAGAATTTTTATTATTATAGATATTATATCAAAGTTTTCTATATCATATTCTCATGAACAGTCTTTAGCGTACTGTTAGCAATGATTTAATAAGATTAAAATAATACAATTTATAATAATGAACAGTACATTATTATCGTCACAAAATTTTGGGAGTGATCGAGTCAAAGGTCATGGTCAATGTCACTTATAACTATAGAAGTATTCAACCAAATTACCTGAAATTTGGTGGGACGATTGGTCAATGCCTCACTTGGTTCACTATTGACAATAAGCTGTTTTCCTAGTGATGCATCATTTCAAGAGCAACAATGAGTATCTGCGAAGAAGGTATGAAATTTATCAATTTTTTAGTTTTCCTATATGTAAAAATAATTGTAGCTGATAATAAAATGGAAATAATTCCAAATTGTAATTTATGGGCTGAATGAATTATTGAAATTATTGATTAGTTTCTCTGATATATAATAAGTTATTTTTACCTTTTCAGACAACAGTGAAATATTCAGTAAAATTATTAATGTACCCAAAACTATACATACAGATATAATAATCAGTCTTTAATGTAATGTAGTAATTTGTAATGTAGGGATGTATAACTTGGCAGAAAAACGTATTGACTGGCACCTTTTACAAGGACTATAATAATATAAGGTACAATAAATGAAAAAAGTATTTAGAAAAATAAGGTACACAAATAAATAAGCTACACTAAATAAATAAGATGCACAAAATACATATGGTCTATGACTCTATGCTGACAGGACATTTCGTAACTGGATTTTTCGTTACCGAAACGTTCGTTTTATGTTGCAATATGGTACATAAAATATATGCGACCTAAAAAGTAAATGAATATATATGGTCATATAAGATATATAAACATAAATAATCATTTAAGTTACAGAAATATGAATATAACATTTTTTTCATATGAGACAGAGATATATCTTCAATTTCATTGAGGACTATTAAGCAGCTACCTAACATCTTTCGTTCGAAAAAAGATATCTCGATTCTATTTTAAGACTCTGATAAGGTCTTATTGACATCTCTACTTTCCTAAGTTATGAATAACTTGTGACATTTCTGTATTGATTATTGTGATATGATCATAATGGTATTACCAAACATTTAATCAACAGTATGATTGTAATGGTAATCATACTATTGATCATATCACTATGATCATACTTCCAAATTAATAATAATTAGTAACTAATAATATTTCCCTCACTATTGTTGCAATTTTCCTATCTGATTATTACCATTAGGAAACAAAGTTTTAAATATTTGCCTCAATATTGTGTTGATATTGTTAATGACTTGCAGCTTCTTTTCCTTAAAAGTAATTAAATAATTTGTAGCCTTATAGAAAAATAATATCTTAGAGTAAGTTAACGTTCATTAAAGAGATGTTAGTAATTAGTGTTTAGTGCAATCGGGGTCACTAAGAACTGAAGAACTTATTTATCTCCAACTAACATAAAACAATGTAATACAAATGAAAATATTTCCATGTACTAATATTTTCACTTCTAGTACAAAATTAAAATATTATCAATACGGAAACTTCAGAAAAGATAAAAACAGTGAAAATTTTCATCGTTTAATAATACTTTTAATAGTGTAAATATTTATTTTATTATTTCAATTGCAGTTACTATTATTAGGCATGAAATAAGTTTATATTTTATATCAGGTATCAGTCCCTTAAAACTGCTCATGTTAACCTTAATGAGTTTGACGTTTGTTTTCTAGGTAGGCCTACATCATTTTTAAATTACTTTGTATCATTCATGCCATTCCTTCAAACTTATCGGCTTTTTTTTACTTTGTTCCTACATCAATACCAAAAATATATTTTCCTATTTAAAAGCTTAAAAATATTTACTCATTGTCGTAAATTAGGAAATTAGTTGTTGATTGGTTCCTTCACTCGGCCTATAACGATTTAAAAAATGTGCAAAATAATATTTTAGTTCCGAACAAATACACATTGCAGCTCACTCCATCATACAGTGCATTGTCCTCTCTATGTACATTGTACAATGCCGTTTCTCCTCCTCAAAATAACTTTTAAAATTTTAGCCATAGTCAGTAGTCACCCAATCTCGGCGTTTTAATTCCGTTGATTTACGAGCTGGGTTGAGTAAACATAACAGCGGCTAAAATTCTCCGGTCACTTCCACAGTCGAAAAATATCGAAAATCTTATAAGTTGCCAAACAAGTGAATTGGGAACCGATATCTTGTAAAGTTATAGGGAGTGCCAAATATATGAGCTATGGATTTGTTTTCGTCCAATATCCTAAAATATATTGTTTATAAGACTTTAATCGTACGATAACTATTCTGCGCTAACATAGCTCCTCTATCTGAATTATTTAATTTACTTCTTTTAATACCAACATTTTATTTTTACTATTAAATACGTCCATATTATAGTACCATTCATTATCATTTTATTTGAGAGTTTAATTTCAATATTTACTCAAGTTCTCACTTTTTCACCAACCTTCATTCAATTCTTTTTTATTCATTTCCTTTTCCCTTTCGATCTTCTCCTAATCTCCTCCATTCATTTATTTTTCCCCTCCAATCTCCTCCCAATTAATCCTCTATTTTATTATTTTCTTTTCTATTTTCTCTTCCATTCTTTACTTTTCTCCTCCAATCTTCTTCCAATAATTTGTCTGAGTGCTCCAGTTGACGGATGTAAGCAATGCTTTGTTATTTGCATACTAATTTAATGCAGAATTTGAATTTCGTGCAACTCCGTGAGTTGAATTCTATAATGGCTTTTCACCTTATTCTCTACAACGTCAAATTGTTTTCCTTAGAGTCATGCATTAGGAATATTCAACTCTATAAATATATTTGTAAAGGAACAACAGGTTGTTTGAGAAAATGAATATCAGTATAATCAACACTGAATATATTATTTTATGTAACTTAGATACAATATATTGTTTGTTTCATACAGTATAGTCGCAAAATAATATTTGAATTACATGAGAGAAGAGTGTCGAAGAAATCTGCTCTAATTTTCAAAGATAACCGATATGATGATATTAATACTCTTAGAATATAAAGCATTCTACGTTTGTAAATTAATTTAATCCACTTATGTTAAATTTTGAAGCATCGCACATGAGAGCCATTCCTTAAAACTTTAATGCAAAGTTAATATCCTGTAAAGTAATTCCAGATCATATACTACATAATATTAAAAGATAAACATTATAATTATGATCATGCTTTCACTTTCCTAAGGCTACAAAGTTTCTTTTTATACAGTTGAACCATATAATTTATCCTCTGAAAACTTTAAAAGAAGAACAAACAAGATTACTCAATGGAGAGCTTAACTGTTCCATTTCTTTCATTCATCAGTAGCACTTCATTGCTTCCACTCAAGAAAACAAATAAAAGTGACCCGGGGCCAATGTACCGATGTTTTTATTACCTAAGGCTTCAATAACAGTGATCCAAAACATTTTAAAGCAATGTATATATCATATATTCATAATATCAGCATTATCATTTAAATTTCGATTTTTCTATTGCAAATTTGGAAAAGGGTAATTCCCAGGACTTAGATATTTAATTAGGTCCATAGTACTCGGAAAGTAGGAATATTATTTACGATACATAATAAACTACGTAAAATCTTATTTTCCGACTTCTGCGAGTGTCTGTAAATTGAGTGGTTACCCTAATTTCCATCGTAATGAAAATATCCACTCTTTCCTTCCGTTATTCATTTTACAATTCATCTCGTCATTTTAATCCAAAGAGATCTAGATATACAAATATGGTATATAGTCAATCTCATTTAGGGGAACGTCTCAGTACTCGTAAAGTTGAGGTTATCATACATTAGTAATGAACCAATCTTACCTTCAAAATTTGATAGACCTACCATGACACCTACTTTGCGAGTACTGCGAGTGTCCGAGAGACGTTCATTTTAAGGGGATGATGTTTTATTTCTTTTGTAGATCAAATAAGAATGGTTAGTTACTCTGATATTTCTAGCTCGAAACACATAGCAGATCCACTATAAGTCCCAATTTCGTGTCACTCCACCTGATAATACTCTGGATAACTGATAAGATTCCAATTTGTAAAACAAGTTGTCCAAAATATAAAATAGTTATTTCCTCCTTCAGATGGTAATCGAGAATTATGTGAAAATTGTCTGGCAGATTTTTCTAAGGTTCTTATTTTCATTTTAAATTTCCCAATGATTTTTTTTTTTTGAAAATGAAAAAAAATCAACCCCTGTGCATGATTTGGCAAGAACCAAAAGCCGAAATTTCTAAGGATGAAGGAATGTAATAAGAAAGAAAAATAGAGTTACCATAAAATTCAGTTTCAAATGGTAAAATAATGTAAAGTATTTTAATGGACACAGATATTGTAGAATTGATTAAATATGAGCATTATGTTTCGCTCACTATAATTCAACAAAAACATAATAATGCATACTTACTGTAACAGGAAAACTACAAACAAAAAGTAAATTAAATACGGGAGTAAATCATTTCCAATGTTACAACTGAAAGTACATCATGCAATCAATAATAAATGAGGTGCAAATACTCAGCTTTATGCAATAAGAAATTTTTTGAAGTTCTTTAAAATATTGTTCGAAAATAACATGCGAATACACCTTAACCCTATCTTTCACGCTACTTTCAGGTACTGCAGATTCAAGTTTGGGATGGTGGATTCCCATTTAAATTGATTCCCTTAAATTTTGAAAAATATTTGATAAATTCGTTTGAAAATCGCTATAGGCATAGCCTAATTACATCAAGACAATGTGTAAGAAAATTCTAGCTGTAGCATCAAATTCATTTTTGATGATAGACGATTATGTATAGAGTATTGTAATCACATTCAAATAAGCCAGCCATTCACGCACACTCAGTCAGTTGGCTGACCGCACCTCCCCCCTCCTCCAGTGAGCTTGCTAAGCTACACTCAGGCGCATTCTGCAGATATATGTGCTAATGTGAACGTGTAACTACTGTATTCAATGCATACGAGTGTACTGTGTTGTATTGTTGTCTGATTCAGAGTTTGAAAACGATGAGGTGTTGTATCGTGATGAAATGTTTATTATCGGTAATTGTTCTAATGATGTAAAAGTTGAATAAGATTATTCACCTAACAGTGATATACAGAAAAGAATTACTGACAATTGAATGGGGATTATACTCATTTGATATAATATTTGATTGGTTAAACTCGCATTACGGTAATCTTCGAGCAAACAGTAGACGTTCAATCTGAAATTCATTCAAAAAAATCGACAGCTACAGCTGCACTGCAGTGCCAAACATTGTGCAGGGATGTAACTTACACAGTGGGCTGACTGATTGACTTTGAAATGACAGAAAAATGGTGTGAATTTGGAATTGCATTTTACATTTTGTGTTATTATTCCCGATTGGAATTTCACAGAGAAATTATTCTATATCCAGTAGAGAGAAGACACTTTCAGGTTAAAAGTCATAGAAACGAAAAATTAATCGGACACTCTTGAAAAAAGTTATATTCATAGGAATTTAAAGTGGGCAGCTATCTGCTCAACTATAGACGTAGGGGTTTATAACAGTCACAGCTTCTGTTTTCTCTCACCATTTTGCTCCTGGAAGTTTGTAGTCCAATTCAAAGACTGTCAATGAGTAAATAAAATTGCAGTGAAAGATGATTGGACTTATTCTGCAGACAGCATCAGATGCTATATACCCTCCGTCCCACTGTTTTCTTTAATGGCTTCCATCTCCTAGCGACACTGGGCTGATGATTCCCTAATCTATTTTTCTTGGTCAATTGATTCCCGGTCAAGAGATCCTTGGTCATTTGGCTCCCGGTCATTTGATCCCTTGTCGTTTGATCCACGGTTATTTGATCGCCATACCATATGATCCCCGTTTAAACGATTCCCGGCATTTGATTAAAAGCCATATTTTCCATTTGCTTTTATTATTAGTGAATAAATTATTTGTTTAACATATACTAGAATTATGCAATTATTTTTGAAGGAACTGAGCAATGAAGGTAAAAAAAACTAACAAGAAATTTGAATTTTTTTTCTTCAAATAAGTAACAATATATGCTTTCAAGTTTACATTGCGGCAACAAAAAATATTCAATTATAAAATCAAATGTACAGGTATACCCCACACTTATTATATGTAATTAGCACATATGACTAATTGAATGAATCAGGAGCATATCTCGTTATTATTTTTGCCCTAACTATTACAATTATTATCATCATGCAGGTGGAAAGATCTAAAACAATGTATGGTAAAAAAATAAATCAAGTATACTATTTACCATAAAATGATTTTCAATCTATCCCACCTACATGATCATAATGCTTGTAATAGTTACGGAGAAAACAGCTTTAACTAAAAGTTAGGTATATTCACTTGGCTTGCGAAGTGATATACCCAACTTTAGCTTGCAAGAGTTGGTTAATATTTCCTAATATTGATGATGTAAATAATTTTTAAATAAATAATTAATTTGCTGCGATAACAAGATCTACCTGTTTGAATTCTGTTATTTTTTATCATTATTCATTAAATTTAGTATATAATTAGTAGATGTAACATTGTTTCATGAGTTTCATTTATCATTTAAATAGTAAATGACAATTTTTATATAGAATTAAAAATCATAATGAATTATTGTATGCTAATTATAGGAGCAAACACAAAATATGACTGGGAATCAAATTACCGCGGACCAAATGACTTGTGATCAAAAGGTTGGGGATCAAATGACCGGAGATCTTTTGAACGGGAATCAATGTTAACCTGCCACCCTAATTTGTTGCATTGGAGAAGAAAATGAGTGACTTTCACAGAAGATTGTTAAATTTTAATAATTTGTTATCTATATTTTCTCATTTTTTGGAAAGCTTATATTGGAATTTTTATTGGAATTATTGGTGAATGTTTAAATTATTTATTATTTTAATTTACGATCGATCTACTATAATTATTAAACATGTTTATTTAATATATGTTGCATTTAGACAAATGCAATTTATAAATATTCTTTCGGACGAGTAACACATAAATTACCCTATTTATTGGGTAAATTTAATATTCCACACAGAAAATAATTGTTGTTAGTCAGCCTAAATAATTTATGAAGCATATACTGTATGATTAAGTAAGCCATGACGCCATCAATAGCCATCTCTCAGTGTAGCACCAATCATACAATATTTGGCAGTTATCAATTCTAATATTCTAGATCACTGATTGACATAAGTTAGTTCCAGACAGCTCGTGATTGAAGAAATGAAGTTTTGATTTGAAATCTCATAGTTATTTTATCCACTAAGTTTAGTTGGGTAAACTTGTTGGATTTCTTTAATGGTTTCTTGACATTTTTGTCATGGAGATTTTTGTCAGCAATAACAAAGTTACTGAAATATATACGAAGTTATTTTCATTGACATGTGCATGAATGAGGAAAATCCGTGGAGTTAGGGAGAGGCAAAAATATTCAGTTTTAAATGTAATAAAATCAAAGCTGAGAGTGAAATATTTATATCAGTTTGACTTGTTACTCATCATTCAAGTATGGAATTCTTCTTCAAGTTTATCAAAAGATAAAAAATTGCACTAAATCCATTATAGCATTTTTCGT
Source organism: Caprella mutica (assembly GCA_947561585.1). NCBI lineage: Eukaryota > Metazoa > Arthropoda > Malacostraca > Amphipoda > Caprellidae > Caprella > Caprella mutica. Next base: position 112,748 of record CANNZV010000948.1, on the reverse strand, counting down.
TATGATTTTTTTCATGAATAGGATGTATTTTTGTGACAGGTTGAATTTTTTCTTTCCGTCTAACTTTATTACAACGAATTAATATAGTATATTAATATTTGTAATTAATTACAATACTTTGATAATTACTGATAGTTCTCGAACAAAAGATTACAATAAGTAAATTTAATGTCCTGAAACATTTTCCATTACGAAGCTAAAACTTTGTACTGAATATCAGAAGCAATGTACAAACTTAACACGATTGAGTACTAAAAGAATTATACTTTTGTGCTGTAATAATCTGTTCAATCAACACAAATTGAATGCTTTCTAAATATCATTACTATTATAATTCACAGCAATCAAAATAATAAATTCATGTATATATTCTCAAAAAAAAGTACATTTCTGACACTTAATCAAGGTAATTCTTTTCGATTCAATTTGGCCGATGTTACCACAGCTTGTTTGTTTTCATTTTACTTGTATTTTATGTTTTATTTTATTTATTTTAACTGATGATATTTGTATACATACAAATATTTACTTCAGCTGTATACATAACTAAAACAAAAAAATAATCATAAAGTCAACATTTTTTATTCATTTGAGCACTTTTCAAATGGTGAATGGTGAAAAAAAAATTGAAGCTCTACTTTCATTTTCATATTTTTATTGAGTAATAAAAATTAAATGTGCTTTTGCAGTAACTTGAAATATAATACATTAAAGGAAATATTCTCAAGGAATAGTATAATTTATATTTATTTTTTACAGTTTTCGGTCGTAATAATTATGAGAAAAATGTTCTACTTTAATATTCAAAATAAAGTCCCACATTGTTTCGCAATTACTTTCCGCGGTACTTTATTTTTTGTTTCTAGTCAATTTCTAGTTCCGTCACAGTTTGGGGCTGTTTCCATCATCATAAATGTGATCGTTTAGCTTCCTAAAATATGACATAATTTTTTACTCTTCAACAATTCGTTCATTCTAATTCATACTTAAAATCTGAAAGGGAGTTTTACAGGAAACCTAATCAAAAGTGTTAAGAATTAATGTTGCTGATCAGCACTATTACTTGCCATTATGTTTAGGAGGAGGTGATAGGTACTCCAGTGTATCAAATCATAAAGATTAACTTACTTCAACTTAATACTAAAAATAATGGAACTTCAATTTATTCATTCCTCAATTATCATGATTGAAGTTATTATACCATATAACATATTAAGTATTCGTTTAATGAAAAGCTACCTGAAATGATTCATACCATTAATTTGGTTACATTTTCCACGCTTGAGATCATAGTACAGTATTAGCTATAGGTAAGGGTTAAGGTGATTGCTAGCTCAGTTCTTCTTGACGTTAGTATTTTCTCCACGTTCGTGAAGTTACATGATATATTTACTAAGATAAATTATATACAGAAATCATATCATCAACTTAAAAAGTCCAAATTTAATGAGACAGTAATAGTAGACCTCTCCTCCCAATAACTACTTCCACTTTCCAAAGGGAAAAAATCAAATGTTCCATCAGTGCAAATGGAATTTTATACAGATGCTAGGTATATATCTTTTCACTACTTCATTTAATAAATTTGTTTTTAAAAATAACAGGAACAATGGAGAGTTTTTCAATGACTCATTCTGATTGAATAATCATAAAACATATTCAATATACAGATGTTTAGAAAATCTTCAATCGATTCTCACCCCTTGGAATAAATTTCTGTCAAAGTTATGCTCCTGTCGGTACACACTATGTTTCTTAGAATAATTTTACATAATTTTTTATTGAGGTTCACAATATATTGTTCTTCTGGAACTCCCAGTAATTGCTTATAACTCAACTTAACGCGAATTTTGAAACCACATCAGCAATCCCCCTCACCCACTGCTAAATAAAAATGAGCAAGTAAGTAACGCTTCGTAAAATCATGTGGGTGTATATATTCTTCGTGATTTGTTGTTATAGTTATTTCTCCTTGCATACTAGATATTTTAGCAATAAATGAGATTGTTCATAGTTTTATTTGTAGAAAGAATGTTATGGTGGCTCCAAAGAAGATTAATTCGGATTCTCGCTGGATATTCTTCCAAATCGCTATATCGTTAACTTATAATACTCTCGAAATCCTTTGTACACTCCATCATGCTTCAGGAAGTTGACCTGTTTTGACAAAACCTTGATAATATATAAGCAATAAGCATGCACCTTGACAGATTTCCATCACATGAGGAAAGTTTACATTCTGTCCAGAGAGGAACTTATGATATGGCCATCCAAAATTAAATCTTTTTCCCTTATATAATTAATACTCTGTTCTCTTTCAGTGAAAATATATAATGAAAATTATTAATATTCACTCATGCATAAACAAAATTAGTAATTGTTATTCTATTTTATTTCATTTTCAAAATACATTTCATTTTAAAGAGAAGGAGAGAACAAGTTCATTTTCAGATTTTTTTTTCTCAATGAATCATTTTAAACTGAATCGTCACTGTAATTCATTTTAAATGCACCCTCGATAAATGGCAGTGAATTAATTAATCATTTGCCATTTAATAGAGAGAACTAGAAATGGCATGATTCTATATTCTACCTTGCATATTCATCTTCCGGTTACTCGTTTCATTTCATAGAGAGCTACTGCCTCGCCATCAATGATGAAAATGGCGATCGTGTTGATATGAATAATGGTAGCAATGGACTGTGATTCTCTATCTTCTTTTGATTGGTAATAAATTGATTTGAATTAGTGTCTTAATTCAAATAGAGTAATGACGTATTCATCTATCATTAGACAAAATAGTTGCATCAAATATTTTGGAAAGAAAAAAAAGCTAATAGTCTATTCTATTTGAACTCAGCTATAGTGATATTATATACTGATAATAATTAAATTATATGTAGTAAACCCCATAATGCTTTCGTTATTTATATAATATTTTGAATAATTTTGATTTTGACTAAAACACATTTTTATAGTTTTCACTTCGTTGTTTCATCATTTTTAAAATAACATTACACTTGTTCTAAATCAATAATATGCTTTGACCGATTTGATTGAGAATGGATCGTTTTGTGCCAAAACTAGAGTTTCCAGATGAATGAAACTCTTATTTAGTTATTTATTATATTACAAATTAGTATATAATACGTGACTATTAAGATAATACAATATCTCCTTCAAAGTTTGTTTACATTTTATACTCTGTTCATGATTATAAATAAATGAATAAAATAAAACCAAGCATCAGAAACTGTATATTCCTTTAGATACTCAACAAGTCTAATTATGTGATAACAAAAATCTTCTAACATGTTAATCTCTATTTAATTCAACTTATATGAAGAGAAAGATCTCAAACACCTCAATCATTTTTGTACTAAAAATCGTTATCATATTTTCGTCAAAAGGAACCCTTACTAACTAAGGCCTTGTTACACGGTGCGAGTTACTTTCATGACAGTGGACAGCAGCTGTCCCACTGTACTCGCATGCGAGTAGCTCGACTCGCTTCAGCCGGTCACACAAGTGCGAGCTACTGGCTTGTAAATAGACAGTAATACTGAACCGTCACTCGCATTGTGTTCTGTGTAGCTCAGCGCAATGACGAAAATAATAAGGACTGCAGTTAAAACAGTAATACATGTGGTTTCACGAATTCTTTGCTGTGAAATACATAAAGCTGATAAGGATTAAAAAAAGAAAAGAAATAGAAAGGTTTGGGTGAGGGAATGGATGCAAAAAGAAGGAGCTACGAATTAAATATTTAAGGAATTGTATGACGAAGACCCCCGGGAATATAGATCAATTATGAGAGTGACACCTGCACAAGTGGAAGTACTTTCGAATCTAATTTCTAGAAAAATTCAACGTGAAGATACACTTATGAGAGATGCTATTCTTGCAAAAGTGAAGTTGGAAGCAACCCTAGTATATCTTTCTTCTGGAACATCATATGGATTGTTGTCGGTACTGTTCAGAATCTCGAAAGCATCAATAATTAAATTTATTCCAGAAGTATGTTATGCGCTCAGTGAAAGTCTCAAAGATGTTATGAAAGTAAGTACCCTTTATTATTCGTAGTTACATTACAACTATATTTCCAGTGATTCTTGCATGGTATACATAAAAATAAACTATAAACACAACATATTTCTACAAAGTAACTAATCGAGTGAAAAAATGTAACTTGTTGGTAGTTGACTTAACCACGGTAGTTTATTCTTAACAGTTAAACTAGTATTAAGTAGTTAAGAAACAAATAGCAAACTAAAAGGACAATAAATGTTTCTGAAGCTTAAATAACTAAAATTCACAACAATATAAAAAAAAAACTAATTTGAAAAACTTTTTGGACCAACCGCCAAGAGGTGCCACTTTATTACAATATAACTTTTAATACATTAGATTCTGTCATTACTGCCTCAAGCATGTCAGTAAAGTTCCCAAATTGCAATGATGGTTCAATTTGTTCATATTCTGATGGTTGAACAAGTTGAAATAAATAAATAAGGTATACAATTTAATAAAACTGATTCAAAGAAAAATGTGTTTTTGGTGGTAATCTGAAATTATGGATTAATCCTAAACTGAAATTTAGGATTATATTTTGTCTGTAATATAAATTTTATTTTATACATATTATTCATCACCCTAGTTTTTAAACGTACCAATATGTATTTCAATTTAAATCAGCTACGATAGAAAGTGGAATTCCAAATAAATTTGACACGTACTGAAATAAAATGTTTTATTTGTATCGATATATTTTAATATAAAAAGAAAAATTACCAAGATGAAACTTTCTGAAACTGTATAATAATCTCTATTGAAACTATTACAAGATAAAGTTCAAATATAATGCGTTTCAACTAAATTTTGAACATAGGGTTAGGTAGGAAAATTGCGGTACATTAACAAACTAGCTTCGATCTGAAACCACAGACACACTAATAAAAATCCGTTCTAGGTAAATTCCCCCGCGGAAAATTCCATCACGGAAAGTTCCACCTGGAAAGTTCCACCGCTGGTAAGTTCCACCGCGGAATATTCCACCGCCGGGAAATTCCACCGCGGAAGATTCCTCTGCATAATACTGGATTTCATTTACAAAAGTTATAAAATTTATTAAAAACAGATTCAAAGAAAAATGTATTTTTGGAGGTAACCGAACAACATTTTATAAGTTAAAAAGGGAAGAGATTATAAGAATATGTTATGTTAAGTAAAAGCCATAAAGATAAGCTAAGGAGAAAATACAAAATAATAGCCAGATCAATCTATCTTTTAAATATGAATCAATTCAATTAATGAAAAAATTTAAATAGTGTAAATTCAACCATAAAGTTCCACTGCCACAGTGACCAACAATTATGAGATTCCGTTTGATTCTCCTTTAATCATATCTATAATGAAACTGAAGTTAAGGATTATATTTTTTTTTGTATTATAAATTTTTTTTTATATATATTACCTATCATTCTAGTTTTTAAATGTACCAATATATATTTCAATTTAAATCAGCGACAATAAAAGGTGGAATTAAGAAATAAATTTGACACGTACAGAAATAAAATGTTTAATTAGTATCGATATATTTTAATATAAAAGAAAGAAATAACCAAGATGAAACTTTCCAAAATTATATAATAATCTCTATTGATATCATTACAAAATTAAGTTTACATATAATGCGATTCAATCAATTTTTTTATCATAAAGTTAGCTAGGTAAATTGCGGTACATAAACTAGCTTCGAAACGAAACCACAGACACACGAATAAAAATCAAAACTTTGAAACTCACATAAGATATATAAATCATAACACGTATAGAGTTTCTTTTGATATGCAACATCTTTTAATATAAATTCAGTTCAACAACATCTTAATATAAATTTCAGTTCTCTAAAAAAATGGACACTAAATTCATGCTTGTCATAATACAGAAAATATTAACCTTTTCAATAACGAACCCTGACATTTTTTTTTATCAAACATCAAAATCAGAACTTAGTGTTTCTATTGATAGATTCAAGAAAATAAATTTATCAGTGTTGCCACAGGATGGTATTTCAATACCAGCGTCATATTCTGTCACGATTAACGAGTTAAATATTTAATGCCTATAACAGGGCCGGATTATTAATTGTTTTATATTTATAAGGAAGATTTGTTCATTTAAAATTTCAAAATTATTAATTACCTAGACTCAGAAATACATTTTAAAATATACTGTTTATTTATACTGTTCATTTGTATATTTTTTTTAAAATGGTGGAATCTTCCATGGTGGAATTTTCCACATCTGGCATTTAACGCCGGTTGAATCTTCCGCGGTGGAATTTACCGGCCACGATAAAAATCATAACTTCAAAACTCACATAAGATATATAAATCATCTTTTGATATGCAACATCTTAATATAAATTAGGTTCACGCAGGTCTCTAATTTAAAATGACTCTAAAGAAATAGACACTAAAAACACGCTTGCCATATTGCTGCTTAATATTAACCTTTTCAATAATGAAACCTAGATAAATTATTTTGTATCAAACATCAAAATCTGAACTTAATGTTTCTGTTGCCACAGGTTATTTATCAGGTAATGCCACAGGTAATGTTCAAGAAGCTAAATTTATCAGTGTTGCCACAGGTTATTTATCGTTATATTTGAAATGAATATTTGTTCATTTATAATATTATAATTATCAATTACCTAGACTTAGAAATACATTTTAAAACGAACAGTTTATTTATACTGTTCATTTGTACTTATTTTTTCAAAATGGTGGAATCTTCCACGGTGGAATTTTCCACATCTGGCATTTAACGCCGGTGGAATCTTCCTGGTGAAACTTTTCGTGGTGGAATTTACCGGCCACTGTACTGAAGAAATTACTTTTTTCGTAATGAAATGATCATGGAAGAGGATGGTTCTCAATCAGTTTCGAAATAATACATAAATAAATAAAATACTTATTGGCAATTTTTCGTGCGCAACTTTTTGTGAGTGTATCGGAGTATCACTGCGCACACGTAGGGGTATTTCTGCGTATTGCATACATGCAAGACTTCTCTCCCCTACCTAAATCCCTTCTCTCCCATTTTAATACCCCTCCCACCCTCTATCTAAACTCCCTTCTTTCCCCATCTAAATACCCCACTCTCCCATCTGAATCCCCCTCTCTTCCCATCTAAATCTCCATCTCCTCCCATATGAATCACACTCTCCTCTCATCGAAATCTCACTTTTTCCCATTTAAATCTCCCTCTTCCCAATCTAAACCCCCTCTACCACATCTATTTCCCCCTCTCCCCCCATCTATTTCCCTCTATCCCCATCTAAATGTCTGTGCTTCCCTCTCTAAATGCCCTCTTCCCTATCTAGTTGCCACTCACTTTTTAAACACATATTTAATAAATCTGCATCTAATTTAACACTTTAATTTTGCGTAACAAGTTAACTACTAATATAAAGTAACATAATACGATACTAGGTTTATTTTTAATTAATATCTAATTGAATAACCTCTCAGCCACCACCTAAATACCCCCTCTCCCTATCTTAACACCCCCCGCATCAATTAGCATAGCTACTATACGTTCGTAAGTTTATTTTTAATCAATATTATAATTGAATAACACCTCATTCAATATTTATGCCTTTATTAAGAGCTAAAAACTCCTATTTTTCATATTATTTAAAAATTATTTTTTTATAGATATGGTTATTACTGATGCGCAGTGATACCCCTCCACCTCTAAATTATGTGGGGTATCACTGCGCACGGTTGTAACATGAAAACCGTTTAAACTGAGAAAATGAAAATTTGACATAAAGTAACTGTTAATGTTTGTGTTAACATGTTAAAACAATATGAATCTATAAATCTCGGTTGTAGAGTTATTGGAGAGTTTGCAGGATTTGAATATCACCAGCGCAAACTTTTTTCAGATCATTTTGACAGCACCACATATATCGCGACTTAACCCTAGAAATACTAATAGGATGATGGTGCGTCATGATGTTTTTGGGAGAAAAGTTGATGCTCGAAATGATGGTGCAATATTAAGGCTAAAAGAAGTGCTTCTAAAATTATAAGAGGTGCGTAGTGATACCCCATAAAAAACGTATGCGCGGTGATACTCCGTCCGACCCTACGTGTTATACAAGCGTTAATTTATTGGATATTGTTTTACTTGTTAATCATAAAATTATAGAAAAATTATATTATATTTATTAAGTTGTTCTGGAACAGTTTTTGAAATTGTTTGCTCTTTTTAATTGCAAACGTATTTTTTATTATTATTAACCAATGAAATAATTTTCTTATAATTATGCGTTTATAATCCATTATCAACTGAATTTCGGTTAAATTCCACGAATAATTTGCTTTCTTGAAACTTGAATCAAATTTCAATTATATATTCAAATGTCATGATATTAATGAATATTTTACTCAAAAATGTTATTCGCTATTGACATCACAAACATGTACGTCTCAATCAACATATTGTTTCATTACAAATATATTCATTTGGATATTTTTTATGCATGAGTCAACGGAATTAGCTGGTGTTAAGAATAACATGAAAAGCCATTTCTGAATTCACCTAACGGAGTCACATGAGGTGCACAAAGTTTAAATTCATGAAAAACCATAATATAATTAATTTGCAAAAAACAATTACAATCGACATCTTGAGCAACTCAAATAAATTATTGTGACAAGATTGGAGTGGAAAAGAAGGAATGAAGGAGAATGACAAGAAGATTGGAATTGAAAATAAAAGAATGAAGGAGAATCTTGGGAAAAATGGAGGAAAAAATGAAAGAGAATTGAAAGGATATGGGAGGGGAAAGGAAAATAATGTAGGAGAATTGAGAGAAGATTGGAAAGAAGGAGAGGACGATGGAGGTTATCTAGGAGAATGTTGACAAAACAGTCACGTGAAGACTTGAAAAGACAGGAAGAATTTAAATGGCATTAATTAAAAATATGTTGGTAATATAAGTAATAATGAACTAATAATTTAATTAATTGCGCTGTATTAGTCTGTGACAGTAATTACACGATTTAGTACATCAACAGTTACCTATAATACTAATTGGAGAGTATTTTTTAGTTAGATATATGTCCTTTAAAAAATCTCTCAGAATAAGATATAAAATGAAGTAATAGTAAATTTGTTAATGACAATTAACGAATACTCTCAGGTATCATGAAGCTAAAAGTCTCATAAACAATATATTTTTTAGGATATTGGACGAAAACAAATCCATATCTCATAGATTTGGCACTCCTTACAAGTTATTGCTTCCCATTTCACTTTTCAGCAGCTTAATGGATTTCGTTATTTTGCGACTGTGGAAGAGATCAGAGAATTTTAGCCGATGTTATGTTTACTAATCTAGCTCGTAAATCAAGGGAATTAAAACGCCGAGATTTTGAAAGGTGTTTTGGGTAAGAAGAAAGGCATTGTCTTGATTAGATGCAAATGCTCTTTTAGATGGTGTGAACTGCACTGTGTGATGGCCTGAAGTACACTTTGTGATGGTGTGACCTGAACTGTGAGGAATGAGTCACTGCACTGGGAGGGTGAGTCACCGCACTGAAAGGTATTAGTCACTGCAATATATGATGGTGTAACCTATCGTTTATCAATGTTTCCAATTGTAATGTCTTGCTCAATCTGACTTCCCCTAGTAAACAATCTGCTCAAATGCTGTATCATTTGCATAATGAATCCCGTTGTTTTTGTTTTTCTTTCCTCGCTAAGATAACACAAATGAAAGCTTTCGTAACAGCTCTTTCACCAAGACCATAGCAGCTTAAACAAACAAAATCTTTCTAATGACGAACAAGAAATACGTTACTGTCAATATGATGTCAACTTGAGTCAACTCATTTGTGGTAATTAGTGTTTACGTTCGTTGTCGTTAGGTGGCTTAGTGTACCTGAAAAGTTCAGAAAGGCTGAGATCAGAAAAGTGTACCTGAAAGCCGTGAAATGTGAATTAGTTTGGTGTTTCACTGTTCGTATCTGAAATAAATCACTGGAAGAAATATTGGTTGGACCTAGATGATGAGGCACAAAATTTAATATTAGATTAAGGGGACCGTCAATGGTTTTTAAAAACTTTTTATTAATGAAACTGCGGTTCTGAAACTTCCTACCCATATATGAAATTGAATTCCTTTTCGTTTTTGTTCAGGTTATTTTTTCGATTAGACCCATATAAAATGAGTAATTCGAATTTCGAACGGATTTCGAACCATTGTCCAAAACGCCTAAGCCTTTTTTTGGTTAAAGTTACGGTATTGCTGTTTTTTGCACTCGATTCTCCAGGGGATTACCTAGAATCGTTGTAGCGTTTTGTTCGAATTTCAAATTATTTTTCGAAATATTAAAAAAATTCATTTATTTTTAAATTTAATATTCCTAAAAATAAATTTGAAATTCGATCAAAACTCTACTAAGATTCTATATAATGTCCTGGAGAATTGAATGCAAAGAACTGCAATGCCGTAGCTTCAACTAAAAAAGAGTGTTAGATGTTTGAATACCAAAATTTGTTGCTTTTTTGAAGTGCCTCAAAATGGCATTCAAAGTTACTGATTTGTTTGACACTAAATCCCCACGAGCATGGAAAAGCAAGCCATGCTCACTATTATCCACTTGGAGTTGGGGGTATCATCAGGAGCCACCTGACTCACTGTTGTAAAGTACAAAATAGCAATAACCACGACACCAAATCAAAATCCACAAGGTTGATACTCATGGGAGTTGGACGCTTCGGTGTCACCTTTCCTCCCTCTCCCCAGCGGCATAGTGTCACACAGTCACAATCAACAGTTCTGATTTTTGGTCCAATCATTTATAAGGTTATTATGTACCTATTTATGAAAGTAAAAAAATTATACAATTTTGAGATTTTTCCATGGTCGGTCCCCTAAAGGACAAATAAAAATACTCTGAGCTCAATGATCACGCCGTTTTATTATGTAGTTCCAAAGTGAGTTTCACCTTATTTTTATCGCTCTATATTTTACATTTATTAAAGGAATTTTTAATTTCCATTGGAACTTTCATATTTAGATGATAGCAAAATCTTCCAAAGGTCCATCAGACATTTACAATATATATCTACCGATATTCGTATTAACCCAGTTTTTTATTTTCTGAAAGTAAATACCATGCTGAAGGAACAGGTTTCTGGTTGTCCAATTCTCTGGAATTCTTTTTAATATTTCAGTCGTGAGGCAGTCTGTGGCATTCGTGTTGATATCGAATATTTAGTTTGAGTACTTCGAAGGAATGCGTTGGAACAATAAACTTTGAAAAAGGTAGCATTTGATAGGCTACAGGAATATATCATTAATGTTTTATTTCTATTAATTATTTATAATTCCATAAATTTAATAGACGATATTATTCCAACAAAACAAAAATAATAATCTGATAATGATAATTGTGTAATCAGTAAATTATCTGCTTATTTATTGATTACTGCAATATTTGGTATCTATCAATTGTTAAGTTCATAACGAATGCAAATCCAATAATTTAAGTTAATTATTACCAATTTGGACTATTTTTAATCTTTTCGGTCCCGATATACAGGGTGGCGCAAAAAAAAAGAAACCCATTTTCAAATTAGTTTATTTTACAAACTATGAAAGTTAGAAATTTTCTGAAAACACAGTTTTATTCATATATTTTTTTTTTTTGCATTGTTTGCAAACGTACAACTAAAATTGAACATCCTGCAGTGAATTGAAAATATATAAATAAAAAGGGGTTGCGCAAGGATGAAAAATACAAAAAGACTTCAGAATATGTATAATTTTTTTCCATATGGTAATAGAATTTTCCATTAAATGCTATTTTTCATTCAATTAACGTTTGGTTAATTGTTTTTTTTTTCATTCATGGAAATACTTCTGCATTACCAATCACGACATCTACTCTAAAACGAGCATTTCTTTGCAGAAGCCATCTTGAAAAATTTAGACTGTGCGGTAAATCAGCTCTAAGAGTTCAAGCCTTACATGTATCTTAAAAGGATGATATTTTAAATCGTGTTTAACAATTCGGTGAAATGTGTCTTTAGTGATGTCTAATTCATTCCTCCTGATTGGTATTTTAGGATTCTCAATAAATAGTTCATGAATAAGATTAATGTTTTCATGCGTTCGTTCTGTTCTCCAAAATTCTTCAGTTTTTCTTCGGTTTTAAGTTTATTAATTTAGGTTAATATGGTTTTATAGTTGGTAAAAATCTTTCCTGAAAGCTATATTCAAAATGAGGCAGTGTTTAAATAACTTGCCATAACAAAAACTCTGTTCATTTGAAAGCTGCATTTTGAGGGTTTCGAATAGGAGAAACATATTAACGGCGAACTGATATTTATTAAAGATATCAATTATATATAAAATATAAATTTTCATATGATTATTAAGATTTTATTTGTGTTTTATTTGTTTCAGAAAACAATATAATTTAATGTTTTTACATCCATATATGATATGAAATGATATTATTATACCTATTGTGATTTTTTATGTATATTTCGCCCCCGCGCAAGCCCTTTAAATTTACCTTTTTTTAATTTGCTGCAGGATGTTTAATTTTTTTCGTACCTCTTAACAAATTATTACGGTAGATGCAGATAAAGTAAATGAATAAAACTGTGTTATTAGAAAATTTCTAGGTTTTATGGTTTGTAAAATAAACTAGTTTGATGTGTTTGCATTTTTTTGCGCCACCCTGTCTTGCTACTCCAGATACTAAATATAAAATAACACTGTTATAATCAAGAGATTAATGTACGAAATATGTACAGTAAATTTCGAATGTAATTATATAAATCTCAAATATTTCAATATCAGATATTCTTGTGGCATATATAGCTATATATATTCTTATTATATGCCACTAACCAAGTGACCATGACACATTGCTCCAACATGGGCACAAGATGGATTGATAGGAATAAGATGACAGACTGAAAAGTAGCCTAAAAATAGCATTGGGATAATGTGATTTTCCATTCTAATGGAAAGTTACCTCATGAGAAGGTTGGTTCAATGTGGCGAATTATCATAAGGACCCATCCTTATTTTAATAATGTATAGCGTATCGACATTATATGGCGTAAATTTTCTTAACGTATTGGCAACACAAAAGAGCTCATTGCTGCCACAATGTTGGTCTATTTTTAGAAAAAAAACACAGTACCAATATGATTTGTCGAGCTATTGCCAACATGGACCCCATTAACTTATGTTGCCTGGGTTTCAGAGGAAAAAGTCACTGCATGATGCTAGTTTTATAAATCATACTTCTCCAATTTACTATTTTTTTCAAGTCTTACAAATTTGACATCGAATAACAAGACCAATTTTATGATATCAACAAGCATAACATTTGATAGAGTTTCTTTTAATTTCAAATTATAGTATGCTGCTAAAATTTAGCACATATAACACATGTATATTTTTTTATTTTATTCGTATCCTACATTCTTGCTATACTATTCGAGTATATTGATTATAAAATTGCGAAATCTTCTAGTTATGCATTGCTCATTGGACTTTAAGTTATTTACTTTATATTGATATCTTATAGCATATAATATAAAACAAAGATGAAACACAGAGAAATATCACTGCTCTATATATTATTCTCTACAAAATATCACATCTATCTGAGCTCACAGTTCCTCTGGTGGCTAAGTTTGTAGATGGAATGTCCCCGGTGTTGAAAAGACGATCCGTTAGCAACAAGAGATGAGGATTACATTTAAACTTCCGTTATTTGCATCGAGAGCACTGTAGGAAACGTATTGTCTTCTTGCACTTCTAAAACTTCTCTCAATATTCTCTCTTTGAAGCAAACCAATATAGAATTGACTGAATTACACCTATATTATAGTAGATTTCCCATAATTATCTTAAATAAAAAAATAAACTTAGTATCATGATACAATTCATGTTAACATAAACAAAGTTACACCTCAATTCAAGCATTTTTTCGTGAAGCGACGACACCCTCACTTCATAGAAGATCGAAGTAGAAATTTATTGGACCCAATAAATCATCCGAAAAGATCTCTGATGATTTCAAAGATTGGATGGCAAGAAACTGTGAATTAGTTTGATGTTTTGGAGAGTATAATAGCTAACTATCAGTTTAGAAACTTTTCCTTCCTTTCCATGTCTTACTTAATTATAGTCAAGACATTTCCTTCAGTAAATGACCAATAGTTTCAACCTCCTCTCATTTATATTCATTACATCGATATTCAATAATCGAAAGCTCATAGATTCTTTCTGTAACTATTTCCAGTCACCTGAACGCGTTCATGTGAATACAAAATAAGTTTGATGAAAAGAGATGCGACTTCGTCTGTCATATTTAGCATATGGCGAAAATTACCGTCGATTTTTCATTTTCATATTTTAATACAGGGTGACCCACCAAAAAGTTAACTGTACTTTGAATTGATATTACTCGAATGCTAATGTATACAATTCAGTTTTGTTAAGTACATTTTATCAAGGAACAATTTATTAGTCGATACTGGGAAAAAATAGTTTAATCTATTGTACAGTATGGATAGAGCATTGTTTTTAATATATGGTACCTAAAACAAGCTTGCGCAAGGACCGAAAATAACTTCCAAGGAAGGTTAAATGAAACGAAATCGAATAATCACACAGAAATAAAAAAAATTATACTTAATAATTATGCCGCTTCCATCTATTCTTATAAGATTATGCTCAAAAAAATGGCCAATTTCTTTGCACCAGTGATAAATTTTGTCTCAAAATTGCCCTTTACTATGCACTATGCTGCTAACAAAGGAACAATGAGTGTTTGTGGTTACAAGCTATTAAGGGACTGGAAGTTTAAAGAAGGTATAAGATCTTTTCGCAGAATAGTTTTCAAATAGACGACAGCCTAGCACGCCAGCTATTTGGAAAAATGTCCGGAAGTACGAAATCGAAGGAACTAGACTGAATCTTAACTCAGGCCACTCTGGTCGGAGGATAACTGTGAGAACTGAAGAAAATGTCAAAATTGTTCGATTAGAACTTCAACAAAATATCAGCGCATTTATCAGACAGAATAACTTACAGTAGTCAAGATCAACATTCAATCAGATTTCTAAACACGATTCAAAGTTGCACCCCTTCAAGATGACTGGAAGACACTAGCTTCTCGAAACTGATTGCCCAAGATGAAGGCATTTCGTTGACTGGAATCTTGACACACCTGCCCGCTTTTTAGAAAATTATGTCATTAGTGATGAGGCAGTCTTTTTCATGAATGATAAAGTAACCAGTCAGACAATATGGACAGAAAAAAAGTCCACCTGAATTCAACTTTGATAAGAGTATTTATAGGGAAAAACAATCCCTTTAGATTGGACTATGCAGAAATGGCTATATCATTGGTCCCTTCTTCTACGACGGTAACTTTAATGGGATCTTCACCTGATTATGATCAACGAAAAGATGGACCCAGAACTACTCCGCATTTTCAACAATCGATTTATCAGACTCTGGTGGTTCCAGGACGGTGCCCTTCCTCAGCGTCGGTTTATGGTCAATGAAAGGCCATGCATTGTAGCCCTGCACTATGATATTGAGTGGCCTGCAAGATTCCCAGATTTGACACCTTGCGACTATTTTTAAAGAATAAGGTGTACTATAGTTCACCGGAAAACCTCAACGAGTTGCGAGATAGGATCATTCATGAAGTCAATTTACTCAAAGAAAATCCACAGCTGATTAAAAGAGTCATAAATGACTCTTCCTTGTGTGGCTTGCTTGTGTGTTGACAGAAAATGAGGCCACGTGGAAGGAAATGGTGCGTAGATCATTTGGAGAGATTTATTATAACCTGATTTAATGTTTATCAGTTTAAATCATTAGGGATATGTTATAACTTGTTTAGTTGATTTTTGTTTCATTCAACCTTCCTTGGAAATTATTTTCCGTACTTGCGTCTATTTTAGGTACACATTAAGTCTATTTTAGGTACACTACAATAAAAACGTTGCTGTATCCATGCTATAACATAGATTTAACTAATTATTCCAGGATCGACTAATAAGTAGTTGCTTCATGAAATGTACTCTACAAAACTGAATTGTATAAAATATCATTCGAGTAATATCAATTCAAAGAATGGTTAACCTTTACCTCTATAGTAACTTTAGCAATGTTTTGATGGACTGAGTTTTATCAAAGGTTTAGTTTTTAGTATTTCTTAATTATCAGTTGTAAATATTATAATTATTAAATACATGAAAGATAATCCAATGCTGGAAGATAAAAACTTCCGATGAAATGTAAATTAATAATATATGTAAATTGTACATATCCTAATAATAGTGCTTTATGATAAACATAAATTTGTATCATAAGTTTCTTTTCCGCTCGAAATAACACTTTCAAAAGTTAGTCATGCACTAATTATATACCAAACACTGGATTTATTCCTATTACATATATAGCAAACACTAGAAATATTTTCCATTGAGTTTGTGTTTTAGAATTATGCTTAATTACATTATTTTCCGAGCGAGCTGGTGGTTCTTTTTTAAATTTCTTTATCACAAGATTAGAGAAAAGTGAACTATTGATACAAAATTTAATTTGTATCACCATTTGCACTACCTGCTTCATAAAAGAGGGAAAAATAATTTATTAGAGTTTTAAACTTAGCTAAAATATAGCGTTCGGGTTATATGGTCATTTTATTACTTATTTGGCATGGTAGTTCAACACTCAATTGCAGTCATCTTTGTCCTTCAAGTGATCAATAGAATTATTATAGAAATATAACTTTCCAAGTAAAAATAATCGTGTTTAAAAATAATGAAAAATATTGAAATATTTCATATTAAAATTCTAGGCAACATTCCTTGAATTTATCACGAAGTGTCCGCTAAGCTGTTAACCTTGAATTTTGAATTGATAAAATTTGAAAGAAAATAAGTTAATGCGGTGAGTTTTCCATAAATTTTAATTTACTGAAAAGATTGGTAAATTTGACAAATAAAAATTTATTTGATATAAAACAAAATATATGCGATGCAAAAAAGAAGTTTATATAAATTACATCTCTTATTTGTTCATAAATAGTACCACTTTTCACCAAACAAGTTCAAAATATCATGAACAGTATTAATCAATGTGGCTCATGATAAGATATGTGATCGGATTGAAAAAAAATATCACCAGAAATTGTGAATAGATATATATAAAATTTAAAAATAAGTATTTTTTTCTAATTGGAGTATAGTTTCAACTACATTTATAAATGAAACAAGATTTTCTATAGTATATTTATTTTACTTATAATGACAACAAGTTCTTTATAATCAATCAAATTAGAATATACATTTCAAACTATTACTCAATTCACTGAATGAACCTGTTAATGACGCAGTGAATCCATTTAAGCTCAAATGATTGAAATAGAATGGGTGCGTTCAATTTACTAAATTAGGACTGAAATAGATATACATTCAGAGAAGTAACTCACTTGGATTGCCAGACGTATGAAATTTACACCAGCTTAGACTACACTTTCACATCAATTTAAGTATATTGAGCTATTATAGCAGGTTCGAAAAAGTAATTTATTTCAGTTAAATTGACTCTACATTCACATTGTTTAGTTTGAGTGATATGATCATTATTATATTAATAATAAGTTACATGCAATATTTATGAATTACCTTTAAAGAACAATGTTTCTATTCGATTGCAGTATTGCATGCAATATGAATGAATTATATTTGGAGCCTAATATTTACATTCAAAACCAGTGTTACCAATATTCTCCATCTATTCTCAGTAAATTGATACAGTCGAGGTATGAGCAGAGCACTTGTTTACAGAGACAATTTATTCCTTTGTGGATGTTGCGTGAATTACTCTCGTACAGAGAGCACTTTTATGTGAATTAATTAGACATAAATAGTTAATGCATTGTTGTAGTTTTGGATAACAAATTAATGGTATTGAAAGTATGTTAACACAGTACTGAATGGTTAAACTTAGAATATTCATTTCAAAGCACAGTGCTGGATAGTAAAACCAAAAATATTATACTACAACAAGATACACCCCAAGCAACCATGAAACATTGTGCCAACATAGGCACTAGATGGTTAGATGGGCAAGAGATGGCAGACTGAAAAGTAGCCTAGAAATTACATTGGGATAATGTGGTTTTCCATTCTCATGGAATGTTACCTTGTGAGAAGGTTGGTTCAATGTTGCAAATCCATCACATTGAATTGTCATATTGGCTCAAGCTGATTAATATATAGCGTATCAATATTATAAGGCGGAAGCTTTATTAACATATTGGAAAGACCATTTCCTGGAATAGGAAGGATTCAATCAATCGCAATTTATAAAATGTCTTTAAATTAATATTAAATTATTAATCTTTCAGCAAAAATATTTTTTTAATACTAAGTTTAAGTGACTAGACGAAGATGATCACAGGAACGATAAAGAGTTAAAGTTTTAGTTTCAAGGTTTAAAATTTATAGTTTTTAATTAACACAATTTTAATATAAAATATAGGTAAATAAGCTATATGAATGTGTAAAATGGTGGCTAAGGGTGAGTGGCACTGAGTGATTTTATAGCGTGGTTGCCAGATGCTAGTTTCTATGAAGCTTGTCTATTTTTATAATTAGCTACTGTTAGCTTATTGTGACAAACTTAATACATTTTCAAAATATTTATATGATAAATTACGAATAGAGGATAATATGCAATCCTAAAGTGAACAGGGGAACATACATATTTGTTTCCGGTATGAGCCTGCTTTGTATTTTCGGTTATACATACATAGTGAAATTTTAAAATTCAGGTAGTTTGTCAGTGCTTTTCGTTGGAGGAGGTATTAGTGTTTTAATTCCCTTAATTAATTAAGAAAATTCTTCAAAACTGCACTCTGCGGCCTATTTAAAGTTATAAAATGGTGAGTTGAAGTTTTTAAAATATACTTATAGATATTTTAAAGTTATTTTATATAGTGTATTCGATATAGTTATTGCCTGCTTCTATAGGTGCAGTACCTAATTAGGTACCGAGTTGAATAATATTTTCTTCAGCCTATGGCTAAATATATGTACCTAGGGTAATTTTCGAGTTATTAATAATTTATCTTACGGTGTCACTTTTTCTCGATCTTTATGGAAATAAAGTACTACAGCAAATTGAAGATTAAATGATAATAATTTTTCAAACTTGATCGAAAACGTGAAAATGTCCGATAACTCGGAACTTTAAAATAATTTAAATTTGATCTGCGATTCGATTTCTGAAGTATATAATTCCACTATCTAGGTATGTGGGCACCTATTATTTAATTTAAAAATAGTTACAGAGATAACCATGTTAGTTACAACAAATTTGGATACACGTACTTTTGTTCATTTCTGATAATTACAAAATTTGCTTGCAATATAGTAAATATTTAAATATAGTTAATTAATACGTATAACTGAAATAAATGCAGCTACGGAACTCTGCAAGTGATATTGAGAATTGATTAAGTAATTAATATTTTCATTTTCAGGGTAGAGCCATCACCATAAAAAAACTTCAAATTTTGAGAGGTATATAGACAAGGCAGTTACTGCAATAACGGAAAGAGAGATAGGCACAACAGAAAGTGGACCAACCCAGAGCCAAGGATGTAAATTATTAGACCTCTCACTGAATTATTGTATGCTTGTTTTTCTTAGCTATGTAATTCGATTGAGTCGATTTCCATAGATAATATAATAAGTTTTGTTTTAATCTCAGAGTTATAGGTAGTCAGCTTTTTATTATAGTCATGATAGTTGTAATATCATATATAGCTATTCTATACTATATTATAATAACTCTTTATACTTATGATACAAAGCAAGATGTATTGTTTAATATTACTGTTGAATCACCTTTTTAATGGATAATTTTTTTAAGTTCATTCTACTCTTCTGTTGTAACGATTTACGAATAAATAAATGAAAATCTAGAAGATGATTTTTATTTGTCTTACTCATTATGATATTCATTTTATTAGTAACAATGCTCTAATATTAATCTATTCAAGGCTTCAAAAGTAATTTATTAAACCTTATGATTTATATATTGTGACCAGATGGGTCCAATATGGTAGTGCCATATTTAGCACATGGAAACCACCTAGTACCAAAGTAATATCAATATTGGTTGCCAGTGCTTTTTCGACCCTGGCCCCATCATCCTCGGCATCATCTTATACCAAGATGGTTTCAACATTAGTAGCCCATGCTGTCACCATGTGGGCCCAGTTTGTAAATGACCACACAGTATCTATGTGGTAGTGCCATATGTCACATGGAAACCACCTAGTACCAAGTTGATTTCAATACAGCTCGCCAGTTCTTTTACGACTTTGGCCCCATCAACCGCGACAACATCTTGGGCCAAGATGGTTTCAATATTAGTAGCCCATGCTGTCACCACGTTGGCCCATTTTGCAAATAACCACACAGTACCAATATGATTTGTCATCAGATTACGGGCTTAAATGGTACCTAGTGCCCACATTGGCCCCATTAACTGTGGTTGCTTGGGACTACTCTAAAGAATTTCTGTTTCAAAAAGCGACCTCTGCATTTGAAAACGGGTACTAAAGCAACAACAGAATTTGGTGTTGATCAAATCATTGAAAAGTTTTCAGTGTTCAGGCGAAGTTATACAGGTGAAGGTCTTGCTGGTTCAACAAAAAAATATTCTGAAATTTATTCAGTTTTTATAAATATTAAAAGCTATTTAATTTTTTACGCAAATAAATTGATAAGAAGTTTCAATTGACTCGTCTGATATAGTTCTACGGTACATACCTACCTACCATAAAGGTGACTACCTATTTTTTTCATGTTTCAATTGCATATCAAAGTTAACATAGGAAATTTAGAATTGATTCAATAATCATACCAGCCGCATATGACATCAATAAATATTTAATTATTTATAACTAACCAACTAGGTAGGGGAAGGTGGTCATCAATGGAACAAAAAACACAAAAAGATAGTTATTTCATTTACTATGATCAAAATATGAACAACAACAAAAATATACTTAATATAGATATTCCTTTATAAAATAAAACTAACTAGAATGCTATCACATTTTCTGGTGACTAGAAAAAAATTAAATAAAAAACAAAAATAATTGTCCCATTGTATAACAGCACTGGTGGAATAATGGGACATAACCTGGTGAACGATGGGACAGTTCATTCAACTATTATATTGTTGAAGTCTTACTTGAATTTCAAGTTCGAATTATCTCTTTATGTTATCCCACACTTAGTTGGTTCATACAATATCAGTTTAATGACCTCTAGCTTTACCAATTCCAAGTCAGGAACATTTGAAAATGAGACTCATTGCACTATTATCTTCGCCTTACATCAAAATTTCGTATTCATCTTTTTCATCCATTGGCTTAGTAAATTACACCAACAGAATACGTTTTAGAAGTCTCATCAAACTCTACAAGAACATAAATCTTTATTTCCAACGTTTTCTGTAGAGGTTTAAGTTCATCAAGTGAGCATATCTCCGTCCACTTCTTCAGACGAAGTTCTGTTCCAGACCAAGAACAAGTTTACAGGACATCTACGGATACTTTATAGTTTATGAGATTTCGTAGCCCTTTTTGTGGCACTGTCAATAGGTTCTTCTTTCTTTGGTGTATCTGGTTTAATCATGCTGCGTCTTTTTCTTTTATTATGAGCAATTTGTTTTATATGTTATGCATTGTGAGGACCTCAGATTGCGAAAGCCCTTGAAAATGGTCGAAAGTCCCGCTTCAGCTTGAAGTTCTGTTTCTACAAGAAACTCTGAAGATACAGTTCACGTTATTGTATCAAAAATAGATATTTATTGATTCATATAGAATAACTAGACAGTTTGGTTGACAATATGTCACTGTCCCATTGTTAACCAAATTTACTGTCCCAATGATCACATAACGCCATTTTGAAAACATATGGGTATAGCACAGGGGTGGGCAAATGCAGCACTCAGTGCTATTTTGGCACTCAAAACGGCACCACTGCCCACCCGGGAAACGGTGCTTCATTTTCTTCCAAAGAAAATTAAAAATTTTTAGCCCTTACTGCTCTATAAATTAAAAGGATAATATAGAAGTGCATGGTTAACTAATTGAAGAACAGTATATTTGTAATGAATGACCTTGATACTTTGATAGTAAATTTTATCCCTTAATAAGAAATTTTTGTTTATTGTTACAATAGTGCCGGTGTTTAATTTATTTACCTCTGTCTTTTTTTATCAAGATCAGTTAAATTTACATCTTTCATACGCTTGTCTTGGGATATTCAAACACTGTGGTAAATATTTATGCAATCATTTTTAATTCCCATTTTTATAAGTTAGGTAAGTAATTTATCCTGTGAATTTATGAGTTACTTATTATTACTTATGCAAGATAGCTTACTTTTGTTTTTATGTGATATTTTCACATGAAGAAAATTTCTTTGTATATCTTTTAATAATTCTTTTTAATGCGAATGATAAATCTACTACCAATATTTATGCGCAAAATATGTACCGTTGTACATGTTCGTACTTCAATTAAATATACCACCTCATTATAAAATTACTCAGTATCCCAGAAATTTAGAAAACGAAAAGAAAATTGGCACTGACATTCCATCTTTCGGCACTGAAAAACACAACGTGTGCCCACCCCTGGTATAGCAGCTCAACTACAAAAGTATAAAGGAAATCCTTTCATATAATCATATTTTACATATTATTTAATATAATGGAAAAATGCCGTAAGTATAATATGTTAAAATAACAAATTTAAAACAATTGAAACACAGTACGAAAAATTTAGTTTTCCCACCTCTAAAACATGTTTTCGGTTTTAAACAAAGCTGACTGCACCCCAACCGCTGAATGCAATGCGAGTGAATGCACTGAAGTGGGCCTAATTTACCATTAAGAAGTTGTTGAAAATTACCCTCAAATAAAAAAGTTATTGGGCATGTCCCTTTGTTCCCAGTGTACCATTGATGACCACCTTCCCCTACTGACAGAAGTGCGAAAACTCAAAGTTTTCAATGTTTTGATCAACACCAAATGTTGTTGTTGCTTTAGTACCCTCATTCAAATGCAGAGGGCGCTTTTAAAAAAATTCTTGAGAGTAGTGCATCTTGTTGTAGTATATATCTTTGGTAAAGCTTTATGTATTCATTTGATGACACTGTGCTGAATAGTAAAGCTATATATACTCATTTGAAGGCAGAGTGCGTTATTATAAGGCTTTCGATGTGTTTTTGAAGACACAGTACTGAATACTAAAAATACAGAAATAATAAAAATTCAATAAATTTTCTTCATTTCCAGAAAGCTAAGTTGACAGATACCAATGGAAAAATTCATATCTTTAAAATATGTTTTTTTTTATCTTATTATTTTTATGCAAATTGTAAAAATTGTGAAAAATATCTTATCGGAGTACATTACTATTGAAAGTTAAATTTTGAAGTTAAGTCTTTTTTATGAATTAATCATATGAAATTGAATGAACAATCTAAAACTATTGTTCAAGACTACAATTTTCGTTTCCCCTGAATTTATAGCAAATAGCTAAGAGATAAGACTCTCTTCATTGCGTTTAAAAGAGTCCCTCTTCAGTGAATTTAGTCCTATCAGAATGAGACGAGATATCTCTAAATAATGCTACTAAAAGAACATCTACGATTTATTTGGATGTATTTTTAGTTGTAACGTAGATTGGATTCCACTCTCATCCAAATTGAATAGATTTGGAGAAACACGAATAGAAGTGAAATTGAATGGAATTGAATATTCTGGTTGTGCACATTGAACTAATGAGGAATGTTCTAGTTGATAAATTTCAAAATTATTCAGAAGCTACCTGAAATAAATATGTTTGTATAAATCATTTTTCTTTCAAATGAACGTAATTCATACATCTTAGTTTTGATTTTTTTAGTAAAACTGTAGTATAAAAGATTTAACTATTTTGAAAATTTTACAACAGATTTCAAAATGATCAAATGCTATCGAATGATGATGTTGACTAACATAATTATAATAAGTGAGCTTTAATTGAAGGTCAAATAAGGTAAAGGGTAAATTTTTCATCTATGAGTAAAGGATCTAAGAATCCTTTATTAGCATATAGATTTGAAGCTTGTGTTGGCACATTCGATTTTCATCATCAAGTTCATTCAGTTCAATAGAAAGTATTACAAAATTAATTACAAAAATTTAATTCAATTTCATTTGTGGAGATTTTGATGATGATTTCCATGTTGTGTCATTTCTTAAAAAATAGTTTCAATGCATATATAAGAGACTTTACTTGCACCAATAAAATATATAGGAGCATTTAACACTGCTCCTAAATTTAATGGTTTGGGATATTCCTAAATTTAATGGTTGGGATATTGTTTTTTAGGGTTCTAGGTAAATTGCTCGAAAACAATTTGCTCGAAAGACAATTGCTCGAAAACAATTGCTCGAAAAAACAATTGCTCGAATGAAACCAATTGCTCGAAAGAACAATTGCTCGAAAGACAATTGCTCGAAAAACAATTGCTCGAACGAACAATTGCTCGAATGAACAATTGCTCGAATTATCAAATTGCTCGAATGAACAAAATTGCTCGAATTATAAAATTACACAGTTTTCGATTTTTAATAAAAGTCTGTTATTCATGAAGTGGAGCTGCACCTAACAATCCTTGTTTCTTTTAGTAATTGATCATTAATCATTCTATAAATTATATTAATTATTACTCAATTCTGCAAATCTTTTTTAGACCGTTTGTGTCATCTCGTATGTAACATGTGAATTGGAATCATGTGGTGAATCACTACTATTCATGTTTTTTTTATCATAATAACCTGTATTTTTTTTTAGATTTATTAAAACTCTGCCATAACTTTGAGTTATTTCACATATTGAGGTACCACATACAGATAGGCTAGTAATAAATTTTCGGGTTTAATGAAAAACATGAATAGTACTGATTCAGCACATCATTCCAATTCACATGTTACATACGAGATGACACAAACGGTCTAAAAAAAGATTATGCAGATTCAGTAATAATTAATATAATTTATAGAATGATTAATGATCAATTACTAAAAAGAAACAAGGATTGTTAGGTGCAGCAAAACTTCACGAATAACTGACTTTTATAAAATCGAAAACTGCAATTTTATAATTCGAGCAATTTTGTTCATTCGAGCAATTTGATAATTCGAGCAATTGTTCATTCGAGCAATTGTTCGTTCGAGCAATTGTTTTTCGAGCAATTGTCTTTCGAGCAATTGTTCTTTCGAGCAATTGTTCATTCGAGCAATTGTTTTTCGAGCAATTGTTTTCGAGCAATTGTCTTTCGAGCAATTGTTTTCGAGCAATTTACCGGCTACCGTTTTTTAGTACATATTTGATGTTATAAAGCTTACAGTTGAAATTACTTATTGATATTTAATTTGAAAATATTTGACGATTGTAATATTTTCAAATATTTCCATTAATGACACATCGAAGGTTTTTTTTTCAATAGATAAACGTAAGCATAGATAAACACTACATAAAAGAGACAGGAAAATATAGGTACGTTAGATACTGTAAACTCTAAAAAACTTATAAAAATCAAACGTACATACATATGTATGAACACAATAGGAAAGGTCATTTCAATATGGTTTAAAAACATAGGTATATTATATTGAGTCTCAAAATGTCCAAAACTATTGTCATTCTCTAATTATATTCTTCCTTTATCGATGAAAGTCTTTATTTATCGATTAATATTCGATACAGGGTGACCCACAAAAAAATGTACCCAACTTATAATTATTATAAATATCGTATTTATAAGTAGCTAGGTAAAAAAGGAGTTGAAGTGATTTTAAAAAATAAAAAAAAAATTCATGAAGCCATTCTCCCACCGTCATTGCGTGAAGTTGTACGTGTACGATATTATTATTAATTAATACTTTGGTACACTTTTTTGTGGCTCACCCTGTGAGCCTGTTTTAAAAAATAAGAAACAATTCATGAAGCCATTCTCCCACCGTCATTGCGTGAAGTTGTACGTGTACGATATTATTATTAATTAATACTTTGGAACACTTTTTTGTGGCTCACCCTATATAGAGCGAAAATGGTGTTTTTTCAACTTTTGTCGAAATGAAAGATGCAATAGTGAAATTTTGGTACTCTATGATTAGTAAATAAGTATCCTGAAATCTGAGCTCACGTAATTGATTCCTTAACCCTAGTAACCTAGGGACTGATCCATGCGCGCTAGTCCTCATGAAAAAAATATTAATAATTCTATTTTCAAACCGATTTGGAAGCTGTCTTTTCCTGACTTTTACTTTTCAACATAATTACATATGATTATACAAAAAAGAAGTTGATAAAATGCAAGATACTCATATTATGAGCATTTATTCAAATATACAAGGGTGTCTCAATAAACCCGAAATACAGCTTTAAGTTAGTATATTGAAAAAACTATAAAAGTTACATTTTTCTTTCTGGTATTTTTTTCATTGTTGATTTCTTTTTCATCAACATTTAAATTGTCATCAAGTTTTATTCATTTTTGTGAGTGTTATAAGGATTCTATTGATGGGTAGTGAAAATGGCTTTTGAGCAAATAGTTAGAAAATCTAAGAAATATTTATTTTTCGTCTTTGCTTGTTAATTTTATTCAAAATTAGTAACTATTCTTTTGCGTATACCAATGAATGTGTAAATATCAGATGAAGTTTTTTATAAAGACTAAATATCAAAAAGTCAATTTGTTGAGATTTTATAACAGTTTTAGTGACGACTGATGCGCCTGGACCAGTCCCTAGGTTAGTGAGCAAACTTATTAAAGGCTAGGTTACTAGGGTTAAGGTATCTCGAAGCCATTGGAATTAGACATGTTTTTTTTATGCTGAATTTTGTTCAAAATTCAAGATAATACGGGGATGTTTTGTGAAAATGCAATAGCGATTTATTGGTGCTCTATGATTAGTTAATAAGCATCGTGAAATCTGAGCTTATATAATTGATCCCTTCAAGTGCCGCAAGGCTATTGAAATTATATATTTTCCGTTTTTCTTGCTAAATTTGATTGAGAAACTGAATAATATATGGACATGTTACATAAACATTAATTATGCAATAGTGATGTTCGCTTATATTTTCAAAACAATTTTGTCAAATTCCTATACCAATAGACAATATTCTTCATTTCAGGTGCCGCAGAGCCAATAAACTTCGGACTAAATATATGTAGGGTCGGACTGGGTATCACTGCGCATACCCTTTTGATGGGGTATTACTCCCCACCTCTTATGATTTAAAAAACATTTGTTTTAACCTCAATCTGATTGCACCATCATTTCAAGCATCATCTTTTCTCCCATAAACATCATGACGCACCACGATCCTATTAGTATTTCTAGAGTTCAGTTGCCATGAATGTGGTGCTCTCAAAACGATCTGAAAAAAGTTTGCGACGGTGATTTTTAAATCCCACAAACTCTCCAATAACTCTAGAACCGAGATTTAGAAATTCATACCGTTTTATCTTGTTAACACAAACTGGTTTCCTGCTACAGCCGTGCGCAGTGATACCCCAGATAATTTAGAGGTAGATGAGTATCACTGCACCTCTTTAATAACTATATTTGTATGTGAATAAATATAATAAGTATGAGCTTTTAGCTCTTAATGAAGGCATAAATATTAGGGTGGAGCATTTTTTCCACTTTTTAGAGTTGGGCTTCACGTTAGGGGAGAAAGGTTGTGGAACTGCATAAAAACGATGAGTGCAAACTTTCAGACCCCTAGGACTATTCCTTGATGTTTCGAGGGTAGTTTGAAAATTCGTAAAATACGAAAAAGTAGCATATTATTTTTAAAAAATCAAAAATTATATTTATTATTCTTAAAAAGTCAAGATAGATTAATTTCGTATAAATAAACCATTGAGAATAAAAGACCAAAATTTTAAAGCTCTATCTTGTTATCTTCATTGTTCGAGGCCCATTTGAATATCAAAAGGATAAGGATTTATTGATGAAACCATGGAAACATAATCACCAAGCCCAGCTATAATTACCTCTTACAAGAGGAATTTTCAGGGCCTCGAACAATGAAGATAATAAGATAGAGCTTTGAAATTTTAGTCAGATATTCGCAATGTGTTATTATTACGATATTAATCAATCTTAACTTTTAAGAATAATAAATATAATTTTTGGATTTTTTTAGATAATATGCTATTTTTCGTATTTTACAAATTTTCAAACGACCCTCGAACCATAAAGGAATATACCTAGCGTCTGAAAGTTTGCACACATCGTTTTTATGCAGTTCCACAAACTTTCCCCTTTAATGTGAAACCCAACTCTAAAAAGTTGAAAAAACGCTCCTCCCTAATAAATACCGAATAAGGTGCTATACAAATATACTTACGATCGTAGTAGCTATGCTAGTTGATGTGGGGTGTATTGAGATAGGGAGAGGGGTATTTAAGTGGGGGGTGAGAGGATATAAAATTAAAATATTGATTAAACAATAAACGTACCATCGTATTATATTACTTGATATAAGTAGTTAACTAGTTACATAAAATTTAAGTGCCAAATTTGTTTCAAATTCATTAAATATGTGTATAAGAAATAAAGGACAACTAGATTAAGTAGAGGGTAATTAGAGAGGGAAATAAATGGGGGAGAAGAGTGTTAATTAAAATTGGGGAGAGGGGGATTTATATGGAAAGAGATGGGGATTTAGATGGGAAGAGATGAGAAAAGAGGTGGATTTAGATGGGGAAAGAAGGGGGTGTAGATAGGGGTGGGAAGGGTATTAAAATAGGAAGAGGAGGGATTAAGGTGGGGGAGAGGAGTGTTAGATTTATGTAATGCGCAGTAAAACCTCTTCATGTGTGCAGTGATACCCCCATACACTCACTAAAAGTTGCGCGCGAAAGATTTGCAATAAGTATTTCATTTATTTAAGCAATATTTCAAAACTGGTTGATAACAATCCTAATTCATGATCATTCCATCACGAGAAAAAGAGTTTCTCTTGTACATTTAGTTATTGAGTAAACACAAAGTTTGCGGGATTGTGCGCCGTGATACCCCGTCTGACCTTATACACAACTTCAATGCTTCGGATACGGAATAAACTTATCCTAAATTACACTATTTTACTCGTTTAGTGATTGACCAAAGTTGGTTTTGCTATTGTGTGTTTGAAAGGTTGGTTACATTTTTCGAAACTTGTTCAATTTCTCATATGCTTCTTTTGCAAGTCTCTGACGGATTTTTGGATGAATAATTGTTATTTTGAAGCAATTGCAATTGATACAGTTTATTCACTGAAATAAATGAGATTCCTTTTCCGAAATGAGCTGATTCACAATTCAATTTCTGACGTGTTGAAAGAGTTTTTTTCAACTATTGATTTCAATAATCAGTGTATTATTTTAATAAAATGTAAAAGGATTTCATTACAATCTATGATCCATACCCAGTTAAAATTCGGCGCAGTATAGCGGACGTTTTACTGTAGTTTACGGCAGTCTCAGCACTTCTAAGCAGCGCTCAGTAGATAATCTCTGCGTTCTACAAATATTGACGGCGACCAACGGAGGCCACGGTAGTATAAGGGTGAGATAATCTGCGGAGGTATGACGCGTTATTATCAGCCGAAAACTCTGGAGAACAGAGCATAGAAAATCTCCAGAATTTATAGTTGATAATATTTGCAAATATCTCTAGAGATTGAAGCACCATATATTGCTCATGAATCATAATCCAACCAATTAATTTAAACAAACATACAACTTCTTTATCGATAGTGTAGCTAATAATAATAATAGCTTTAATTATTTAATTGGTGGATAACCTTAATATAAAATATACATTAATCACTATTGTTCTTCGTAAGGTATTATTATCTGGCATATATTACTCACTACTCTACTATGGTTTGGCTCATCCAGTTTTATAGATAAATCTATTGTTACCTAATATTTTTTTAACCACGGATATCATTGAGTAATTTGTATGCCCTTTTTTATTTTTCATTAGTCAGAGTGAACCATTAAAATATCTTAAAGTAACACTTATGGAAGATCAAAGCAATAGTGAAGGGCTGAGAATGATATGATATCAGGCTTTATCAGAATGTACTTTTTTCTGTATATTCTCACTGAATGAACTGACACAGCTCTCATCAAACTCACACATGGATCATGTAGGTACTAATAGTACTTCCATGCGTACATGTGACTGAGAATCGTAGTAACAGGAGACATTCTTAAATAATTTCCATAAATATCAAAGTGCTGATGCTTGATTATAGATAGAAAATTAATTTAAATCATCTAACATCGATTTAATATTACGAGTAAAATAATTGCAATAACTAACTAGTTAACATTATATACTAATATTACTATAACATTAATCATGTATTGTTCTTCATAATTAAATAGCAAGAATTCATAATAACACGAAATCATTATTGAAAAAATCGGTTATTCTCATTAATTTTTTTAAAATACAATCATTTCCATGCTAAAATTAAAAAAAACAGGGTTGCAAAACGAAATATATAGAACAATTTAATATAAAAAGTTAAACGTTCTGAAGAAAATATTGGATTTTTTTTATTGAGAACCATTGAACCTGCGTTTTGGAATAGTTTTCAGTTAAAAATAAGGTTCTGTGGAGATTTAATGTTTAAAGTTAATAATTTATTGATGAAAGTGAATTTGTGTATCTATTATGTGTCAGTTTGAATGATGATTTATGATACCTATATGGAGTGAAGTTAATATTTGTTATACCTATCAATTTTATGACTGATGGTACCTGAATCCAATGTTTACACTAATCAGTTTAATTCTTTGAGTGATAGGTATGTTTCCTAGAATCTAACTAATGCTATAGGTTAAATCTCATATTGACTGGAATATTGATTCCGAATAACGTCACATTCATAATATAAAGTATATATATGCGTTTAACGCGTCATATTTTATAGTATGAATGCGTTCGTTCATATTCAGCGCAGTATTAGCGCAGTCAATATCTGCCATGAGGGTATTTTTTTAGTGTTTCCCGTGTGGCCACGGACGCCACGCGGTCGCGCATTAGTAGTTAGGAAGCGCGTGTCAGCATTTTAGGGTAGCGCCCCAGTGCAGTGGGGGGACGTAGAATCAGCTCAAAAGCGGACAAAGATGATCTGTCGCGGCCTTCTGCATGCCATGATGCCGGACCTGCGCGCCCTGTCAGATGGCCTTATCTTGCATCGAATTTGAACTGGGTATATTCTCAATTATCATTTCAAATATTATCGTTTTTTCTATGTTTTATCTGAAATCATGGACCGGATTTGTATAATATTATACTGCAATTTACAGTTGTACGACGTGAATAATTCTTTTCCTCTAATTTCCCAAATGTTTGAATACGAAGTACCTACACAACTCCAACCGATGACCGTAAGTCATCATTTATTTGCAACATTTTACATTATATGTATGAAGATAAACCTGATGATTTGTTGTTTTTACTGGAGTTTTATCTGAATAGTTATTAGCCATACGTCAAATGGTTACAGAGAGCAAACTTTGGGTGCAGCAGTTTGTTGCCTCCTATATTCAGTGGGACATTCATCATTAGAAAATTACAAATTGTGAAGCAATGGATGATTAAGAGAGAATTCCATTTAGATCTTCTTTGGCCGATATACAGTATGGGCCACGAAATTTTTTCCTCTCTTTCAAATACTCGTAAATCGTTAGTCAATAGTCGAAAAAACTGTATCTTGGTCTCTTTTTCTCCGGCTCTTATTTTACTATTAACAGGTAGAAACAATTTTGAACTGATGGAACTAGTTTAAGAACAGCTAAGCAAAGAGTTAGGGTGATTATTTTTGGCATTGATTGCGCGAAGTTTATTCTTAAAGCTAACTCGGTGATTTTACTTACTAAAAGGCAGTGAATAAAAGGAAAAAAATAATTTTAGACATTCTAATACAGAGTGTTTACACTTCTTCCTTAGAAACATTTGGAAATAAAACATCTTCAGCTACATTTTGATCTCATTGTTCACCATGAATATTCATTTTGCGCTTGTTCATTGCATGGTTAAGGCCCGTATCACACATGTATTTTTAACAACACAGAAAAAAGCTCTTCTTAAAATGTACTTACACTTGCGTTTTATTTTCATCGCTGATGGAAAAATCACATTAAATTTTTACTTCAGCGATGAAAAAACGCAAGTGTGAACACATTTTAAAAAGAGTTTTTTCTGCGCTGTTAAAAATGCAAGTATGAAGCAGGGTTTAATGGGATAATAAAGTCAAAATCAAAGAATCGTCCTATTATTGATTTTAAATCGATTCAGAATATTTAATTATATAATATTTGAATGCTCGTTTATTTTAAAAATGTTCATATAAAAATTATTTAATAAAATTAGCGACACCTAGCGGAAGCATTACCAATCATTAGTATGCACGTGAGTATGTTTGTTGTTTTCATATTAATTTGAGTATCCAGTAATCATGCTTTGTTTTCGTCAAAATGGTGAAAATATTATGTGAATTCGTAAACAAGAAGGCATAGTTTTGAAAATAAAGTCATCTCTTCATTTGAGTTAAAATCTAGGTAGAAACTTAACTCAGTTTGTATGTATACGAGATGGCGCCCTAGATTTTGGGGCCATCTACCGTTAACATTTGTTAAGAAATTAATTTTATATAAAATGATATATCTCCATTTTTATATTTTATTGAAAATTGCAATGTCACACGATATACTTTATTCTTACAAAGCAATCGTTTGACATTAAAATTGTTAAAACAAAAAATGACTGTGCTGCACCTTTAACCATGCAATGAACAAGCGGAGAACTAATATTCAGAGTGAAATATTCAATGAGATCAAAATGTCACTGAAGATGTTCTATTTGAAAATATTTCCAAGGAAGAAGTGTAAGCACCCTGTATTATAATGTTTACAATTATTTTTTTTCCTTTTGTTCACTGCCTTTTAATAAGTAAAATCACCGAGTTAGCTCTAAGAATAACCTTCGCGCAATGCCAAAAAAATCACCTCCACTCTTTGATTACCTGTTATTAAACTATGTTTATCAGTTCAAAATTGTTTTTACCCGTTAAGAGTAAAATAAGAGGCAGAGAAAAAGAAATCACGATACAGTTTTTTTTGTCCTTTGGCTAACAATTTACAAGTATTTGAAAAAGCGGAAACAGTTTTGTGGCTCATACTGTATAACTTCCTATCATAGATAATTCGAGTGATCAAAATAGTAAATTTGTTAAAGCTATCTTCTTGTTTTGATCGATTCCAATATTATTTTCTGTGTGACTACGTACCACAATTCATGTTAATTCCATTCAAATCAATTTCGACGATGTTTCCACAACTCGTTTGTATCTATTTGACCACAGAAAACCGACTTGTTCTCTGGAAAAGCATCGAAATTCTGCAATATCAATTTATGAAGAGGTTGTTCTGTTTTCAATAACATTTGCAATGGCTGTCTCTTCCCAGAAAGAAATATTATTTTAAAAATGATTGATCATAGGAAGAAAAAAGCAGACTGAAATTAAAGTTTGAGTTCAATTTGTGTTTGCATCAAAGTTTGTAGAAAATAGATTAATATATTGTTAATTTACGACAGGGAAACTGTTAATTTAATGAGTAGACATAATTCAATTAAATTACGAATATAAAAGAATTATCTAATTTCCTAAGTTAACTGGAAGCTCCAAAATGTATGCTTGTCTCTAAGAGTTTCAGCTCATTTACATTGCTATTTTAGTAATTAATATTTCTCCAATAAATACAATAAGGGTAAAATATGCACAATTAGAGCTATGCGAGAGGAATTCAATATCCAAATATATTCCTTTGCGGCTGAGAGGATGGCGAAGGTAATCCTCATCTGGATCCCAAGAAGTATTCGTTGATGGTACCATGCAGATTCCATTGAATTGTTCGTGGTATCAAAAAGGTTAACACTATGAAGCGGTGCGCTTTCGAGGTTTCTTTAGTAACAAACCATAAACGAGAGCGGAGTATTTCTCAGCAGCTGATCCGGTCTCAACCTCAGATTCATTGCTGATGTTTTCTTCTTCTTTTTTCATGTGACTCTGTTGCTCTCTTTATAGTCTTTATATTAAGTATTTTATTATATGTAGCTATGTATTATCTTTTTTATTCTTAATTTTTGATAAAATCTACTAATTTTCAGATGAATAAATTAAAATTTCTGAAGTTCAAATAAAACATCCCTTCTACAAATAACTACTACCGATTTTCAAATGGCGACTCCGATAATTAACGGTCTAATGGTTCTTTTCTGAAGAAAATGTGGCAGATAAAAACACAAGACTCTTCCCTTGAGTTCATATTTACTCGAGTGTAAATTTTCACACGTCAACAATTTGACTTTGTTCCATTTTAAGGTGAAAGAACATATTTTTTTGAACGCTAGATGATTGTTCTTTTGTCATAAGATCTACAGATTTAAGAAAAATATTCTTCACCATTCATCAACTGGCTAGATAATTTTGCAATAAATACTTGCAAGTTAGCTTTCAACTTGTTTAGTATTTTGTATGTATGGACACTAGTTTATCATAATATTAAAAAAAAATCAATAAATTAGGATAATTATTTATAAAGGTAATTCGCTTCTCCAATTTCTTTTTTCTTTTGAAGTTTACACAAATATAATTAAAGCTCTTGAACCATTAAAGGAGTATTTTGAACGATTTTCCACAGTACAATAATTTGTTTTTATTCATTCTCTTGTGAATTCTTCACAGCTTGGTTCTGTTTTCATCATTATGATTTCGATCCTTTAGCTCTCAAATATATGCCACCATTTTTCATCATGAAGAGCCTATCTATGTATAATTTCTGCAGTTCTTTACTCTTTCAAAACTCATGCATATGAATGTTATACGATATCAAGTTTGACTAGAAAACGAAATAAAAGAATTATGAATTGATGCAGCTGATCAGAACTATTACCTTTCTCAGTGATGAAGAGTTGATGCAGTTGATCAGCATTATTACCTAGTGCAATGACTTGTTTATGCAGTTAATCAGTACTACTACCAACCCATCATTCTGATTAGGAGTTTCACATCACTATTGCATATCACTATTGATACAGAAAACTACAAAAAGAAGATACAGTTAATACGGGTATCTTTGATATTGATACATTAGTAAATCTTATTGTAAATTACATCTGCAATGACAAGACCTATGTTTACAATTGCAATAAATATAGTACATAAGACTTTTAAAATATGAGTGGTGTGAGTTTGACTTCAGTCAAATATCACAGAAGAGGAGAAAGTTTTGAGTTTTGTCGCAGCCAAGTAATTCC
The DNA here is from genome assembly GCA_947561585.1 of Caprella mutica. Lineage (NCBI taxonomy): Eukaryota > Metazoa > Arthropoda > Malacostraca > Amphipoda > Caprellidae > Caprella > Caprella mutica. The sequence goes on along the minus strand of CANNZV010000948.1, from coordinate 77,193 downwards.
AGTTAAGTGAAAGGTTCTGAGAGGACCTCAACCAAATACCACAGTAAAGGAAAAATCTATAAGTTTTACCTCAGACAATCTATTCAAATGAAGGAGGAGACTGTGATCTAAAACTCGGCCAAATATCACAGAAAAATGGAAAGCTGTAAGTTTGAAGCTAAGTTATTCACACTAAGGTAGAAGGCTGCAAATAAGACTTGCCGTTAATAACGGGTTAATAAATACATGGGGCGCAGGTAAATTGTGACTATTTTGTAATTCGTATATTTTTCTGAATACTTCTCTAGTGATTATGAAATAGTCTTTGGATAATCTTTAAACCTTTATTTAAACGATGATAATATAATAAATGTATCGTTTAACATGATAGAATAAGCGCAACGAAAAACAATATGAAAATGAGACGTACTATGAACTCTATTATAAATGGTTATTTAAATTTTGCGTTGAAGGTTTTGTTCATATTTCTTGTAATCTGAAGCAAATAAATAGAAATCTGAACAAAACCTTCAACGCCGAGTATAACCTCTAATAATATGGATTTCCCGTTGAGTTTGAATCTTTTCAACTATGAACTCTCTTTCACATATTTGTAAGAGCAGAAGCTATTCTTAAAAATTTACTAAATAGTATTGAAGATAATTTGATGTATAAGGTAAAGTTGAAAAAATTTGACACGATTCTTAAAGAGGATTGAAATCGGGCTTAGAAATTCCTGGTTGTTCAGAGAAACCTGCTGAATGCAACACAAACTTAGTCGTTGTCAAAGCTGGCTAAAAGACTTAAAGAGTAACCTCATGAATACAGTATGGGCAATTTTTTTTTTTGCTTTTTAAAATGCTTGTAAATCGTTAACCAATGGATGAAAAAACTTGATCTTCGTTTTTTTTTCCCGCCTCTTATTGTGCTATTAACATGTAAAAACATTTTTGAACTCAGGACATAGTTTAAGAACAGTTATGCAAAGAGTGAGGGTGATTATTTTTGTCAATGCGCGAAGGTTATTCTTAGAGCTAACTCTGTGATTTTACTTATTAAAGGGTAGTGAATAAAAAGAAAAAAATTATGATGGAAGAAATTATAATACTGGTTGCTTACACTTCTTCCTTGGAGGAAACTATTTGGAAATAGAACCACTTCAGTGATATTTTGATCTCATTGAAGTTTTCACGAGGAATATTTGTTCTTCGGTTGTTCATTGCATTGTTAATGCCCGCTTCATACATATCGACATGTAATTGACATATTGATATGATGTGGCCAATTAGAATATTGTCTCTTTTTCATAAGGTTTTTATTATATGGTTTTGGAATGGCAGAACAACATCTCTTTCTTATATGATTTTATGGTGGTAACACAATGTATATATTAATATGGTTATGAAACGGTAGAATCAATTATAATCATTAAACCGCATTGTGATCATGTCCCTGCAAACATTTCCACATGTATACCATGTGGTTATGTCCACATTATAACAATGTGGTTACAATGTTGTTTTTTGGAAACTTGGACGATATGTTATACATGTGGTTTTGCCACACGTATAACATATGGGATACACATGTTAACCATAACAAAACCTCATATCAGTACCATGTGTAACACATATCTGTACCATATGTTAACCATATCAATATCATATGTTACCCATATCTGTACCATATGT